>CM062297.1:303968614-304568614 GCA_031216915.1 Pictodentalium vernedei | reverse complement strand
ATGGAGAAGAGAAACGACGACCTAAAATCGCCGCTCAAACCAGTGACTTTGTAGTTGCTGATTTTATTTTAAGAACAATGAAGAAAAATCCTGAAATGCCCTGGTCCGAACTGTATGGCGAACTAAAAAGTCGCTATAGCGCCACAATGGATAACTCCATGGCCAATAATCAGTTGCGCTATATGCGACAAGGGAAAAATCAAACTCTTGTCTCATATGCTGAGCAACTGCTTGATCTTGCAAAAGATGCCTTTGATCAGGAAATTGATAACCCCACCATCCAGAAAAATCTCTCAGATTACTTTTGTGACGGGTTGTATGACAACAATGTTCGGATGAAACTAATCCGTCGCATGCCCAAAACGCTAGAAAACGCTGTTAGTCAAGCATTATTTGAAAATGCCGCGAAAATCAAATTTCGCGCCCGCTCTGAAGCCCCCAAAGGAAAAGCACCCTTTGGGAAGGCATTTGACCGACAATATGAAGAATATGAACGCTATCGGGACCCTGTATTTTGCGACCCCATCAACGAACAGGAAGAACATGTAGATCTCCCTTTGGAGACGAGAGATGAGACTCCCATGGACATAGGTGTGGCGTGCCGACGCCATAAGGTGAATATCTTAACGAAAAACTATAGTGGAGGTTATGCACGACCTCCATACCAGAATCAGAACAAAAATCAATACAATAGTCAATACAGAAATAGGGGAGGACAAAATTACAACAGATATCAGAAACCGACACGATTTTCACGACCGGTTTGCAATCGTTGTAACCGCGTTGGCCATGTGAAACGCGATTGTCGCGTTAACTTGACCAAGCAAGTGAGAACACTTGATATTCAGCCAGCAGGTGAAAGGTCACCAGGGGCGACCTTTTTCTGCTTTCGCTGTGGGAAGCCAAACCACTTTGCTCGCGATTGCCGAGTCAATTTAAACGAAGGGAACTCTGCCCATATGGGGCAATGAGCAGAGTTAATGAGAAGTCACATGCTCCCAACAGAAGTGCAACTGGAAATCACCAGGGAGACGTGAAAATTAATGTACAAAATGAATGTATGAATAATTGTAAAAATAAAAATGTAAATAATAAGACAGGTGGAAATACGGGTAATAAAACATGTAATATAAAGCCAAGTACTCAGTCTCAAACAAGGAGAACCAAAAATGATTCTCCTCCAGTGAAAAGTAAAAGCATTCAATGCACAAGGTGTGGTCAGACCACACATAATAGGAAAAATTGTACAGTAAAATTCACACCCATTCCTCTGACTGGTAGGCCTAGGAAACTCAAGGCCAACTCACAAAATGGCTGCCCTGCAAGGGACAGTCAGCAAGAAAAATTTACTTCACAAAATTGTTTCAGCTATCGGACCACCAGTGGTCTGGAAATAAAAGTATATAGGACTGGAATAACTCAGGTAGCTACTGACGCTATGGTGAATGCGGCAAATAGCCAATTGACCCATGGCGGAGGTGTTGCCAGAGCTATAGCTCTTGGAGCTGGTCCAGCCCTTGAACAAGAATGTCAACAATATATTCAACAGCATGGAAATCTTCCAGTATGTGAGAATATGACTACCACTTGTGGAATGTTGCCATGTTTAAAAGTGATACATGCTGTGGGACCACGCTGGAATGATTACAGTGATAAAAATAAATGTCTCAATGTTTTATACAGTACTGTACAAAAAGTATTACAGGTATGTGACAAAGAAAATTTTGTAAACATAGCTATCCCACTCATCAGTAGCGGGATATATGGTGCACCTAAACAAAAGTGTGCAGATGTTTATGTGAAGAGTTTTACAAAACTTTACTCCTAAACAATTAAAAGAGATACACATTGTAGATGTAGACCCTGATATTATGATTTATATGAAAAATGCTTATGAAAATCAAACTATGAAAAAGTCTTGTGATTATAATCAACCAGGTAAGCAGGGTTGTGTTGAAATAAATCAACAGAAACAGGAAGTGTTGGAATCAGGAAATAGGAATCCAAGAATAAGGAGCCAAGAGAAATCACTTGGGAAAACCCAAAACTACAAAACAGGAAAAGCCCAAAGGGAAGTAATTGGAAAAAACCCATGTCAACAGGAAGTGAAACACTCTATGGATACCAAGGGAAATAACTTAGTAAACAATGATGATTACCCAAATGGGGAACAACAGCAACAAAAACTTAGAAATTCTCAACCGGAAACAGTAACCATAAATTATGGGGCTGCTTCTTTGAATAGTGTCTTAGTGAACATCAAAGGACAACGAGTACGTGCCTTATTAGATACAGGGGCACAGACAAGTTGTATTAGTACAAAATTTTGGAAAAATCTTAAACACCGACCGAAATTAGTTGGTGATAAAAATTCTTTGCCTCGCATTGCGGGTATTACTGGGAATGACACTCTCCCTCGAGGAAAAGTTAGACTTGAATTTTATATTCAAGGAATTTATCAGGTGCATGAGTTCTTAGTAATAAATGAATTGAATCGAAGTATGTTATTAGGAATGGATTGGATTAGGGGTAATCGAGTTAATTTATATTGGGAATTTCATAAATTAAGATTAGATGGTCACTATGTACCCATTGTTCAAGATATACAGGTGAGTTGTCTTACTCGACTGATTAATCAGGTGGAACTTAAACCACAGTCCACTTGTTTGTGTACAGCAAAAGCTTCCAGTGCAAAATCTGTCTTTGACACAAAATACTTAGAACATCATGGACTGACTAAAGGTCACGTGGCTGAACAGCCTGGCCTCTTAGTTAGTAACAGTATAGTCACTAATGGAAATGAAACCATACCTGTACTGTTGGTGAACAGTACCAACAAACATTACACCTTGAAAAGGGGATGTTTGATTGGAAAACTTGAGCCAATAGAACAGGAAGAAAAAGTCTTAGAAATTAATCAGATCTTAACTCACAATACACCTGAAGACCAGATCACAGATGCTGACATACAGGTGCCTGAAGACAAACGTCACCTGCTGATGCCAGTCATCAATAATAATAAAGACTTCTTTGCTAAAACTGATAAAGAATTAACTCAGACAGATACAGTTAAGATGCGCATCGACACAGGTGATGCGCCACCAATCAAAAGTAGAGCATATAGAGTTCCATTACTTAAGAGAAAAATTATGGATGAAGCACTTGAAGAAATGCTTCAATCCGGAATTATCCGAAGGTCAAATAGTGCATGGAGTTTTCCGTGCCTGCTCGTGGACAAGAAAGACGGCTCGAAACGCTTCTGCATTGATTTCCGCAAGCTCAATGAAGTCACGAAAGTTACGAACTGGCCGCTTCCATTGATTGATGACATCTTTACTTTATTGAATGGATGTCAATACTTCACCACCCTTGACATGAAGTCGGGTTACTGGCAAGTCAAGATGGATGAAGAAGACAGACCAAAAACGGCCTTTGTTTGCCATAAGGGCCTTTATGAGTTCAATGTAATGGCGTTTGGACTCGTGAACGCGCCCTCGGTGTATCAATCCCTCATGACAAGCGTCTTGGAGGGCCTAGAGGATTTTTCTCTGGCCTACCTTGACGATATTTTGATTTTCAGCCGTGACATAAAATCTCATATCGACCACATTAAACAAGTGTTTGGTCGACTAAGAAAACATAAGCTGAAGCTAAAAGCTAAGAAGTGTTCCTTCTTTCAATCTGAAACATCTTATCTTGGTTTTGTAATTAGTAAAGATGGAATTAAACCTGAGACTTCGAAGGTTGAAGTCATTCGAAAATTAAATCCGCCAAAAACAGTAACGGAAGTGAGATCTTTTATGGGCATGACTTCATACTACTGTAGATTTATTCCTTGGTTCAGTGAAATTGCTCAACCACTCTTAGAACTGACAAAGAAATATGCAAGATTTCATTGGCGTGACACACATCAAAAAGCCTTTCAAGAGTTGAAAGATTGTTTAACTCAAGTTGCTCATTTGTCATACCCAAATCCAAGAAAGCCTTATGTGCTTTACACAGATGCCAGTGGCTGCTGTGTCGGAGCGGTTTTGGCACAACCATGTGATGACGAAACAGGTCAACTACCTGGAGTACCTGATGAAAAACCCATTGTCTTCCTCTCTCATAAATTGGGTGAAACCCAACAGAAATGGTCGACATTTGAGAAAGAAGCTTTCGCTATCTCATATGCATTGGATAAATTCAATAACTACCTGCAGGGAGCAGAGTTTGTTATTAAGACAGACCACGCCCCCTTGCAGTACTTGTTGAAAAGTCCCCAAAACAATGCAAAGTACAACGCTGGGCATTGAAGATAGCGAGCTATAATTGTAAGATTGAATATTTACCAGGTAGAAAGAATACATGTGCTGACCTACTTTCTCATTTACCTGAAGGAATTGCAAATGCTGACCCCGGGTACGAGATGGATAATGTGGAAAATCAGAAAGCATTACAAATATGTATTATCAATAGTAACAAATTTGATCCTCAAAGATATGTACATGTCATCACAGATGAACCTCAGGTTCCGCCCGAACCACAAGCAATTAATTACAAAGATTTGGACATGAAGGTAGAGCAACAGAAAGATGAAAAGATTGTAGAAATCATTAAGAAGTATCAAGGTAACAATACCCCTGCACACATTAGCAGTAGATACCTCATGATTGAGGGAGTATTATATTACATTAGTACAGTTGACGATAACCCGCGGGTACGCTTGTGCATACCCAAACAATTACATGCAGACGTGTTGAAACAATACCATGACGAATTAGGTCACCTTGGCATAGATAAAGTGTACAATAATATCAGTAGAAAATATTATTGGAAAGATTTATATAAACATATTTATAAACATGTAGAAAATTGTCTTGTGTGTCGAGCTCAAAACACCAGAGCTCACACTTTGCCATTGCAAGAGACTGATAGACCTCCATACCCTTTTGCTAAAATAGCATTGGATATGAGTGGTCCACACCCTGAGACTTTATCAGGAAACAAATACATTGTGACCTTCATAGATATTTATTCTGGCTGGCCTGAAGTGTTTCCAGTGCCTGATAAAAAGGCGGAAACAATTGCTAACTTGATAATAGAACAAATGTTTCCAAGATTGGGATGTCCTTTAGAAATATTAACAGACAATGGATCTGAAAATGTAAATGCAGTAATGAAATATTTAACTGACTATTTCAAGATACATCATGTAACCACTTCCTACTTCCATCCACAATCTAATGGGAAAGTAGAATTGTTCACACGGCACAGCTGTAGCATAGTGTAAAATAGTTTTGTTATTTTCCTGAGTAATAGTCAGTCACATTTATTTTGTTTATTGCACTTGATATCTAATTGTTTTGCAGTCAGTTTTCTTTTATCTTTTATAGTTGAAACAGTTTTTCGTTAGTCATACAAGTAATATTCAATCCTTGAAAAATGGCTACTGCATTTGCATACCGTACAGTTAACCCAACATCAGAAGATTTTCTTCCAGAGCAATTAGAGTACTGGACACAGAGATTTCGTATTCCTGTACCTATGATCTTTCACAATGGAGCTTCCGCTTTTCAGCGTAAAATCCATGTGTGGGATGTGGTACAGTTAAATGAAGTCACCGGTCACTTAGAATTGATTTGAACTGAAGTCTTGTACCGGTATTGTCTCCATACAACGGAAGTAGGACGCAAACTGGTGATGCCTCACATAGTGGTAATCGAACATGAGGCTCGATTAGCAACCCCTCGGGAGGCAGCACGATCAAGCCGTACAAGTGTCATTCGTTATTGGAATGACCAACGGTGGGACAGAACATATTATGATCAACGAATTCCTTATGAATCAGAGAATGGGATCAATACATTCATCACATCTACTCCGGTCCGTCCATTTCGCCCTAGTGAATATAGTCAACTCTCCGTACCTGATTTACCCCATGAATATCGAATGATCATTGGTGAAACATTCCATCATGTGCAGGTGGAACATACCTATGAATGGGAAAATGCACAATACAGTCATCAAGTCTTGCAATCCTCGCTTGAATTGTATGCAAGCCTTCGAATCTTTCAAGCCAGACAAAATTTAGTTGATGGAGATGGAAGACAATGTGCGATATGCTTGGTGGACATTGTTGGGCCCCGTGAAGCATATCGTTGTCCGCAATGTACTCAGATAGTACATCTCTACTGTGGGTTAACTTGGATGCAACAAAAGCGAAGTTGTCCTCTGTGTCGTTTTGACCTCCTATGGGGAACCCCTTCAAACAAGCATAGCTTCGATTATACAGCCTTTAATTATCAGTTTTTCCCTTTCCCTACCAATGGCATAATGATATAAGAAACGTATTATTATCACTGTTAATATCAGGTAGAGTTTATTATTATTTAGAATTACTTAACTTAAGGAATGAAGAATGTAATGCCTTAGGAGAAAAAGGTGATTCCTGTTGTCTGGAGGCGTTCTGATATTGTTAATCCTTAATAAATAATCCATGTAGTGCATTTCTTATCCCTAAACCGGTAGTGTCTGATCCTGGTCATGGATTCCCGTCGCAGTGTTGACCGTGATGCCGGTAGCATCCTGGTCACTGCATGTGATTGGTCATCCTGATTCCATGGGTCAGGTCAGCCAGTGATCCTGGTCACTGTCGTAAATTCCGGAATTCATCTGATCCAGACTCGAGCTCCGATAAAAGTTTACTGGACCTCGCGTCTTGGTTGGGAGGATTGTAACGAAATGCCCTCCACGGAGTGCGTCGGGTTAAACTCCGTGGGGAGCGTCGGAGTCATATGATTGCACTTGGGAGTCGTGGTTCCTGAAGTGTTAATGTGTTAATCAGAGTGGCCAAGTCCTACTTGGTAATAATTCTCTGTTGTATAAACTTTAATAAGTAAACGCTGTTTTCAGGCACAAGTTATGTAATTTTATTCATATTCCTAGTATATTTGCATTGCATAACATCAGTGCAACTGACCTAAAAAGTACTCTGCACACTTACTATAGAAGTGGAGCACGAGACACGAAATTAGACAATAGTCTGACCTAAAGTAACCTTACTAAGGTGTTTTCGACAGAATTTGCAATTATGACTGGCATATTAGCTAGTAAAAGCCTAACCTATAATAACCCCATCAGAATGCTTTTGACAGATTTTAGCATTGTATACTGACCCGACCTAACCTCAACACACCCAGTATCACTTTCAGCTCTGAGAATTGTGCAATCTAGCACGTTCGCTAGGCGGCACTGTCGGTTTTGAAATTGTACACCTACCAAATGCCAATGTCCTTTTAAATGCGAGAACGCATACTCTTAGCAGAGGATACCCGCAGGATGCCCTACTATCCCGGAATGGAAGTAAGGGGTTAAGAAATACCTCTCCGCCATCTTGGGGTATAAGTGGTGTTCTGTGGTGTTTTATGACGTCAATTGAAACAAGATCTGCCCGAGTAAGCACGAATCAAACCGTATTTAAACCAACGGAATCACCCGAGACTTCGCTTCTCTCTTTGGTCTTCCGTCGTGTAAGAAGTCACTCTCCTATTCTCGTGGAAGAACGCCGCCGAACGCTGCCAGGCCAGACAACAGTTCCAGACACAGGACGCGATGAGAGCGATGCGATAATTTCGACTTAGTCTCATTTCGTATTTTATATATTTTATAAATTTACCAGAGAGAGAGAATATTTCAGTTTAAATTATAGGAACTTTATTTAGGGTTTAGTGAATAAACATAGAAAACTGTAAGTAACTTTTATGTGTTTTAAATTCACCCTTTTGCTGCGGCTGCAGTATCAAGAATTGTTGCAGACTCTACAGAAACTGGTTGCCTCCTAGACTGAACACTTAAATTGTCCTGTGGCCACTTGCCACGATTGTAGTCCTAACCCAAATCCACTAGACGATCATTTTTCCGGGGTACTTAACCCTGCTATGCCACAGTATTTGGGGTCACATTCAGTTATGCATGGTTCATCAATACTACAAAGGAATGAATGCATGAGAGGCAAATTTTATGGAAAAACACTAAGGAATCGATTTGAACAAACTTGAACCTAACATGCTCCCCATGCCACTCCCACCCCTGCCCGTAGAGAGCCCAAATAATAAGCCAGGGCTCAAATTTAACAAACTTGAGCCTGATCCCCCTTGAGATGTTATATACCAAATATGAAACAATTCTGACCGGTGGAGCTGAAGAAGGAGGTTTTTAAAGAAAAGAATCTTTGGGCTCCAATAGAGAGCCCAAATACTAACTGAGGCACCCGGTTTGTACAAACTTGAATCTGACCCTCTTAGAGATGTTGTATACCAAATACGAAAGCATTCATACCAAATATGAAAGATTTTTAAAGAAATTTCCTCATATTTCACTAAGTCAAAATTCGTGCTCCTATTGGGAGCCCGATTATTAACCCGTGGACTCGATTTGAATAAACTTGAATCTGACTGGTATATAACCTCTAGAGATGTTACCAAATATCAAAATATTCTAAATGATGGTTCTGGAGTAGATTTTTTTAATTTTTTTTAAAAAAAATGTATGGGTGCTATCAGAGTAATGCCCCTTGTGGTGCCCATTGTGCGCGCGGCAAGGCTAATTGTACAAACTTGAATTGATATATGATAAGGAACATGCACACCAAATTTGGTTCACTTTGGTCCAGTAGTTTGGGAGGAGAAGTCGATAATGTAAAGTTCACGACGGACGTCGACGGATGGCAAGTGATAAGTTAAGCTCCCTTCGGTGAGCTAAAAATCATCCATACGCCCCCCCCCCCCCTCCCCTCCAAGTTACCCCATGTAGGGAACATTAGGCAAGAAATTTTAGTATGGAGATATTTATACTTGCAGGATGTATAAGGGGGGGTGGGGGGCGTAATAGCAGATTTATGTGTAATATCCGACCTATCTCAATTTAATGACACCAATGTTGTCAGTTATTTGCCAGACTCGAGAAAAAAACGTCGCCGGTGTTCCGTGATATCATTAGGCATACTTATTTAATTCTATTCATTTAGGTTTCCTATTTTTAGTCGAATTTTTCAACAACAAAAAACGTTGACTATTGGTATGGCGAGGGCCGGTCGCCGGCCCTTTTTGGTGAAAAAATTAGTTATTTCTGGACGGGTTTTGATATTTGGTGTGTCGCTTGATATGCACGTGCAACACCCAAATGACGCAAAATAGGGCGTGTCTGCGCTTTTTCTCAAGAGTTATGGCCCTTTGTTAAAATCTACTAATTTTGAGCTTGATAGTGCGATATTTCAACAAACGTCAAATATCTTTGTCAAAATAGCCCTCAGAGAACTTGTTCCGACCTAAAAACAGAGGGTCGTGCATCATATAAGAGGAAAAATTTAGTACTAGACTACTTTATTAGTTCAAGACTACTTTATTGGTTGCTGTGCACAAATGACATTCATTCACATTTGCAACTTTACTGTGTTATTTTTTCCACTATACCCCACCCCCAAATTTGTGTTCCAAAATACTCTTTCAATGAAGAAATTATTTTCTAACATTTTTTAACCCTTTACCAAATATAACGGTCAAAAGTTGCTGGTGCAATTCACAAGTGTTGCCATTCCATGTTCATTATTTTCTCGTTTTTTTGTGTCAAAAAGATAGCTTATGACCCCTCATTGGAATGAGGTCATTCCAATGGTGTAAAAAGTCATGTTTTTGACACAAAAAATTAGTGAGTCAATAAGTTTGTGGGCAAGGGTAATCAGCTGTTCATGTTAAGTAAAGGGTTAACGGCATAATTCAGACAAACATCTAAATACCAGTAAATAAAAGTGCTATATGGGCTTTCTGGCTGTGGGTTTGAATGGTGATTTGGAAGGGGGTTGGAAGATTGGACCCCCCCCCCCCTGCCCCTAGTACTATGATGAGGAACCATGGTTTAATTACATTTGTTAATACATGTGTACATGTAGGGTAAAATTGGTTGTTATTTGGCATTTGCTGGAGGTTGTAGTGTGCCCCTGGAGGCTACACTTGCTCAAGATGTGAATTCGCTTGCAATATATAGCCCTTACTGACAAAAGCATATTTTTCAAAACAATAAAAAGGTACTGTAAGGTGTGTGGTACCCCAATGAATTTTTAAATGTGAAATAATCTCTCAAAATAATAATTAAATCAGGTTCGGAAGTCAAATTATGTATTTCCTTAATCAACCCCAATCCTATCAAAGATACATTTTACCTCTTTCATGTGACAAAAGGGTCATTTCTGCATGAGAATTCAACTTTTGGCTTCCAATGAGTTAAAAACATGGGAAATTTGTTGTTTTTAAGAAAACTGTCCAAACTGTGTCAAATGGATTAAAAACTGCTGTTGCCTCCAGTACATTTTTCTACTCTGTTACCTAATGAATAAGCTGAGAGGTAAGGAATTCATGTAGCTTTTCTTTGAAAACTAACCTAATCCCAAAATAAAACTAAAATCTGCATCAGCATGTAATACTTTGAGGAAAAATTTGTCTCATTTGATCATATAGCAAGACAAAGAGTGGTGTTCCAACCCCACGAAACAATATGAATGTCAATTTTGATTCAAAAATTGGGGTTGCAGCTGTATAATTCACCAATATCAATAGACAGTGCCATTTTATCCTAACAACTGACGTCAAGTTTTCTTCTACATGTACATACGGATGTGGCAAAATACAGCTCTGAAGGTGTCCCCCTAGTATGCCCCTTTTTATAAAACACTAGGATAAAATTCATAAATTAATTGATGTTGACACATAACAAACCTCCTGTGATATTAAATTTCCCATTTGTGATAGTTTTTTAATCACATTCTGACTTCTGAAGATATGTCACAATGCATTTGATGAATATTTTGCCATTCTTGTGAAAAAAGTCTCACTTTCTCAGTTAGGGGACCTAGAGTCATTGGTATGGCACTGACAAAACATTAAACACGATTTTTCCAACAGTATGACCAGCTGAGCACTGCTCCTATCTTATAGCATAGCACTGTTAAAATGCCTAAAACTATCAAATATTGATTCTGTAGTGATGTGTGTGTTCCGCAAGCACATGTACCCACAACCTTCGATTTAATCCCTACAGGCACCCATTCTGATAAAAAGAGTGAAATTAGGGAAAATACATGCATGCATAGTACCCAGTGAAGATGACTCAGATATTTGCTTCAGGAATGTAGTGCTCTTTAATGTTTAATATATTTGTGTATGTGTGTGTATGGGAGGGGGGGGGGGGTCAATTGCCAGTTATTGAAAATGTAGAACCGTGCAAATGAAAAACAAACCAACACTTTGTATGATGGACAGACAGACATGCAATCACATATCTTGAAAGTGACAGGCTACATGTACAGAGGAATGTTGTGATGGACAGACAGACATGCAATCACATATTTTGAAAGTGACAGTCTGCATGTACATAGGAATACTGACTGACATACAATGAAAAATATAGTGAGAAGAGACACGACAGGGTTGTCAAATAGAAAAAAAACTCAATGGACCCTGAGAGCTGCAGTACTAAAGCAAATCATAGGAAACTGAAAGTGTATGCTGTTTACTTTCTCATGAGCTGAGGGGTTCAGTATGGGTGGTAGGGGGACAATTGTTAATGTAGTTTTGTGCTATAACATGGGGACCCTGACAGCACTAGTATCAGACTACTATACTGGTATGTGCACAAAAGCCTTTCATTCACATTTGCAACTTTGTTACTTTTCCCAATGTACCCCCACCCCCTTTCCCCAAATTTATGTTCCAAAATACTCTGTGAATGAAGAAATTGTTTTTAACATTTTTAATCACTCACACATTGTAATGGCCAAATCGGGCTTAGTGGCACCATTCACCAAAACTGCCATTCAATGTTCATTATTTTTGCATCAAAAACATTGCTTATGACCCCTCATTGGAATGAGCTCGTTCAGCTCATTCCAGTGGAGGGGTGGGGGTCATAGCTATGTTTTTGACGCAAAAAATAAAAAGAAATTAGTTATTCAAAAGTGCTATCTTCTTTTCATGTAAGGTAAAGGGTTAACATCATAATATGGAGAAAGCTTCTATTAATCATTCACTCAATGTAATGGCCAAAACTGGCTAGCACCATTCACCAAAATTACCATTCAATGTTAATTATTTTTGCATTTTTTGGCATCAAAAAGATAGCTTATGACCCCTTCATTGGAATGAACTCGTTCAGCTCATTCCAGTGAGGGGGCGTCATAGCTGTTTTTGACAGAAAAAAATGAAAAGAAATTAGTTATTCAAAAGTGGCATCTTCTTTTTATGTACAGGGTAAAGGGTTAACATCATAATATAGAGAAAGTTTCTATTAATCATTCACTCAAAGTAATGGCCAAAACCGGCTAGCACCATTCACCAAAATTGCCATTCAATGTTAATTATTTTTGTATTTTTTGGCATCAAAAACATAGCTTATTCAGCTCATTCCAGTGAAGGAGGGGGGAGGCCATAGCTGTGTTTTTGACCCAAAAATGAAAAGAAATTAGTAATTCAAAAGTGGTATCTTCTTTTCATATACATATAAGGTAAAGGGTTATAATATGGAGAAAACTTCTACTATACCGGTGAATACAATAGAAATTGGGGTTTTCTGGCCGAGTGTTTGGATGGTGATTTGGGAGAGGATTGGAATATATTTGGAATCCCCTCTATAACAAGTACTATGAGGGGAAACCATGGGTTAATTAAATGTGTTAATAGGTAAAATAGGTGGTTACATGTGTATTTGATATTTGCCAGAGGTTATAGTGTGCTACTCAGTTCTGGATGCCACACTTGCTCAAGATGCATTTAACTGTATTATTTTTGGCAATATATGGCCTTTATTACTGACTGTGACAAAAATATAACTTTTCAAAAAATAAAACAGTATTATTCGGTCTGTGTTTCTTGAATGAACATTTAAATGTGAAATACGTGTAATATCCAAATAATAATAATTAAATCAGTGTTGGAAGCCAAAATACATGTACATTTACATGTATGTATTTCCTATAATCAACCCCAAACCTTCCAAAGGGTAACGTACAAAACTTTTCCCTGAAAATTCCTCCCTCCATAATTTCTGGTGAACCAAACTTCTCCACCCCCCACCCCCCCCCCCCCCCCACTAATTTGTTAGAAGTATATTTAAAGCCATACAAAAATGTCCAAATCTTTTTACCACTCGAGACCGAGCACTTCCTTAAACTCCAATAAATAAATAAATAACTGTCCTGATAAATAGTTACTGATGCATGTTTTCTTGTAAATGAGTGTTTATGTAATTTACAAATTAAATACATAAGTTTTTAAATCCCTGCCTTTTAACCTTTTGCCCAATCACAAAATAAAATCTGCATCAGCAGACAATAGTTTGGGGAAAAATCTGTCTCATTCCACTCCACACAAAATAAAATGAATATCAATTTTGTTTTAAAAACTGGTGTTGTAGCTATATAAATCACCAATATCAATAGCCATTTTATCCTAACAAATGATGTCATATTTTCTCCTTCATATTGCGGTGGTAAAATATAGCCCTGAATGTGCCCCCTAGACCCCCAGCATACCCACTGTCATCCAAAACTATGATATAATTCATAAATTAATTGATGTTGACACAAAACAAACCTCTTATGATATTAAATTTCTCATTTGTGATAGTTTTTAAATCACATTCTGGCTTCTGAAGATATTTCACAATGTGTTTGATGAATATTTTCCAGTTTTTGTAAAAAAGTTGTTTTTTTTTAAATCCCTCAGATTTCTTAATTAAGGCACCTAGAGTCATTGGTAGGTCTCTGACAAAACATTACACATTGATGTTTTCCAACAGCACGACAGTGCAGCTCATGCGGTATCTCACAGCACCATTAAAATGTCTAAAACCATCAAATATTGCTTCTGTAGTGCAGTGCTTATACTGCAAATACCCAAAAAGGCACTTTCACAACCTTGGATTTAATCCCTACAGACACTCGTGACATATTTTGATAAAAAGAGTAAAATTAAGAAAAATACAATGTACATGTATGTTTTCCAGAGAGGATGAATCAGATATTCATTCAAAAAGATACTGCTCTTTAATGTTTAATATATTTGTGTATGCGTGTGTGTGTAAGGTGGAGGGGTTACAATGTGAAAAATAGTCAGAAGCCAGTTATTGAAAATGTACATGTACAACCGGGCAAATGAAAAGCAAAGAATCGCTGTCTGTGATGGACGGTTCTTGGACAACTTGCACCCTGGACGATTCATACCACAATTAAGGGGGTACGTCCGTACGAATTGTCTTGACAAAAAGGTACAAATTGTCTAGACAAAAGGTACAAATTGTCCCAGTAAAAGTTATTGAATTGTCTCCTTTTTGGTACAAGTTGTCTCAAGTAAGTGTACTAAACTGTTTCATGTACATGTATTAACCAAGCCAGAAAATAAGCAGCCTGTCATTTTGCAAAATGAGGTCCCCAGAGGGTGAGGCTATGAGTTTTCCAGCTCACTGATGGATGGATGGACAGACAGAAATGCATAATGCAGTCACACATTTTGTAATAAATTAAATTTCAATTTCCTTTTGAACGCTAAAACAAACTAGAATTAGTAGAAATGAAATATTTTCTCTGGAATCAGTGTGCAAATGTCATTTAGAGGTCAGTTCTGGGGAGGTTGGTATTCAGGCTTTTCAAACGTTTTTTGCCATTTTTTGGAGAAACAGACATGTACTAATTATCAGAATCCCCACCTCCAGATGTTGGTCAGACGAGGAGGGCGACGACATTGATTAGTTTGAGGATGAATTCAGTTCTATTCTGGTTGCAAAGCCTCAAGCATCTGGGAATTAAAACATTGTTTACCAAAACACAGAGGAAGTGTAATTTAAATGGGAGTTGTGAGTGGTTCTGGTATTTAGCCTTTAGGAGAACACGTCGGATCACAAAATTGGCTGGCCGCTACACTGTAATTCTGACAGTCTTAAACTGTCATTGTATTGTATCACTGGTAAAAATAGTTCATAGACTAGAGCCAGTGAATTTGTGAAGAAAAATCTTGGAAATAAACGAATATCGCTGTTCGCGTGCATGTCTGTTTCTGTAAAATTTTACGACAACTCAGTACAAGACTGCATGCCCGTGTTTTGAAAACAAAGATTTCCCCAGACCGTACGTCAGCATAACTTGAATTCATCCGAACCCCGGCTGTTTCTAAGGAAATAGGGCTAAGTTCCCCACAAATGAAAAAGGCCCACTAAAAGTGTCAATAAATCACTTGTTTTATTTTTTAATTCGTTGTCAACAATTTGTGAAGTGTACGTTCTCAATTAAAATTGAAACTGAGCTTTTGAATCTGACGAAACCGGCAACGGACGACATTGGCACTTCGAACATTCAAACAATACCTAACTCGCCAACAACCACCTAACTTCGAAAGTTACTTCATTGCTTAATTATTTCACATAGTTCCCAGCATTCTGCGACAATATATTTTACATAATGTCCTTTGAAAAGCCAAAAACAATTAAATCTCCGTTACAATGATTCTGGATTTTTTGCCAGTGGGAGAGCCACGCCGCCAGATGGCACCCCAAACTCTGTTGCATGGTATATAGAAAAATTATAAAATCATGGATACGTGCCGGGGTTAGCTATGTGCGCCCACGCCACTGCGTGGGTGTGCACTATAAGCGCTTCACGTTAAATAAGTAATTATTTTATCATAAATTATTTATCTTTGTTGTTTGTTCCCTAGTGCCCAATTATGGAAAATGCGATGTTGATTCCATATTGAAAAGCAAAAATACCTTTCCGATTTAATTTCTGATAGTATAAATTCTCCACATGTTCTGCCCACTATCATCGAGAAACTGCTGCATCGACAAATTACCACCACACTGCCTGAGTATTCATTACGTGGGGACCTTGCAATTCGACTTTCTAGTTTCTTCTAGAAATGATCGAAGTTGAAATGATCGAAGTGATCAGAGTATCGCTTGATACAAGTGCAATCTCCAATTTTCTCCATAGTTGCGATACGACACGCTCCTGCCCAAACGCTGTCGCCCAAGTTGCACATTTGAAACTTTTAGAATTCAAAGAAGTCCATAAGCTAATATCTAAGGCATCATCTAAACAGTGTGCGTTAGATGTTATTCTGACTTGATTGTTAAAAGCATGTCATTCGGAATTTGTATACCAATTTTAAAACTAGTAAATGTCTCACGGTAGCCTGGCCTCTTTCCTACGAGCATTAAGCATACATTAGGTAAGCCCCTTCTCAAAACATAATCGCTTGACCATATCGGGTTTGACAAACTAACGACTGTCTCTAGTCATGCATTCCTATCTTATAGTATTGATCCGGAGGTTGCTTCTCAGTTAATTTCCCATATGGCCACAATTGAAATTTTAGGACCGAGACGACACACATCACCTAAATGTATCATAGTAAATGTATTGTGCTTTGTGTTCTGCTTGCTTCCAGTCAATACGTTTGCCAAACAATAAACCCAATTTCACTTCTATAACAATTTTAATAGTAACCGCATTTATTTTTAACTCCGGAACGAAATAATATATTCGGAGCTTGCGAAATGAAGACAATTATTTTTGCACTTCGAGAACTTGAAACCATTTTGTGCAGCCCATTTATGAATTCTGTTTAGACACAGCTGAAGTTTACGCTCGATGGCATACATATTTTCTGTTACAGAAAAGTTAAACATCATCGACATACACTGAAGAATCAATCATATTCTCACGCCAATGAGGCCATCGAATTTAACAGAAAGTGGGGTAAAAGATACAATACTACTCGAGAACCCCCAAATTCTTGCTCGTGTGCGTCAGATTATGCAGGCCCAGCACGTAGTTGAAATGGACGGTCCTTTTAAAAAGCTATAAAAAGAGGTAAAGGCCTTTTTAGCGCCATGTTAAAAGGATCTTTTAAAATCCCATACTTCCACGTTATATTATGTGCCTTTTGAAGGTCACAGAAGATGTCGACCACATGTTCTTTCTTGGCAAAGGCATTTCTTATAAACATTTCAATTCTAACCAAATGATCCACAGACTTATCTGATTTTTGAAACCACACTGAACATTCACGTGCAGATTGTCCGATTCCAGAAACACACAAGTTGACAATTGAGCTTCCTTTCCATGCTTTATAGACAATTTGCAAATGAAATAGTTCTGTAATTACTTGGAATGCTGTAACCTTTACCAGGCTTTGGAATGGGAATTACTGTTGCTTTTTGCCACGAAGGTGGAACTGGCCAGCCACTCATATGTCATTGACAATTGATAGTAAAAGTTCAAGTGCGGTTTGAGGCAGTTGTTTAGAAAGTTGATAGTGTATTGCATGTGCTCCAGTAGCAGTATCCTTTTGATTTATGTAAAGAGGTATTTAACTCTTGCACACAAAAAGATTCATTGTAATCCCCTAAATTGTCTGAGGTAAGCTTGATCTCTTGTCTTCATTACAATTTGCAGACGACGAATGTTTGGAGATTGTTGAGACCAATGTACTTGATAATTCATTCTTCGATGTATTTGGTGTATTGTTATCTTCGAGGTGTTTGTACGTTTGATTGTGTACATTTACCTTCAATTATTTTACTCCTTTTCCAAATGTTGTTGGTGGGTGAGTGTTGTTTAACCCTTTACCTAACATAAAAAAGCAGACGACACTTGCAAACAAAATTCTTGAATAACTAATGTTTTTCATTTTTTGTCTACAAACATAGGTTATGACCCCTCATTGGAACGAGCTCGACGAGCTCGTTCCAAAGAGGGGTCATAACCTATGTTTTTGAGACAAAAAATGAAAATATAATGAAAATTAATTGGAGATTTTTGTGAATAGCTCTGGCCGGTTTTGGCCGTTACGTTGGGTAAAGGGTTATAATTAGAAACATAATCGTCCTGTTTTTGCCGGATTTATATGGTTTATAGTTTGTCTAAATTATTTGTTGGTGACTTATTAACAGATGATTTGGTGAAATGTTTTGGATTGGCCGAGTTTTTTGGGATGGCTGTGTTTACAATATCAAGCAGTTCCTTAGTACAATATTTCACGTTGTCAACACTTTCATCAAACTTCTCCTGTGTGAGGCGTTCAAAACAATGCGTTGAGACAGTGTCCCAGTTTGCCTTTTTCAAAGTTCTACTGGGGCACACTCTCACACATGAATAACACTCTCCAACACAATTGGAAAGTAGTTAATCTCTTGCAGGTCATCTCAATCATCCAAGATAATTCAAGAAACAGTGAAGGACATGCACTTGTGAGAAGATCTATTGGCGTATATAAACCGGATGCGAGGTGCAGGTAAATGTTTGACCCATCATTGAACCAGCCCAAATTGTATTTGTGATGAGCACTCCTACTGGTTTACCTTTTATGATCTTCTTTGCTGCAGGAATCACCCCAAAGGTGGCTATGGGAGTTGAAATCACCCGACATAACATTTGGAGTTAGGGAAACTCACAATCAATCACATGAAGGGTTTGTTCGGGAAAATATAATTAGAACATAATGGAACTGTTTTGTCCAATGCTAGAGGTACCGCTAGATCCTGTACGTTCATCGGTAAAGGTACAGAACTGTGAATAATGCCATTTCTAACTGAGACAGACGTCCCTCGAACATGAAGATCATTCTCTCTGCCCATACAATGTAACGCTGAATGATCTTGCCTTTTCGGGGTTCTTCAATAGTGTTTCCTGCAAGGAAAATGCTGAAGGTTTATATTTTTGGCCAAGTTCATTAAAATTCGCACTAAAAGCACTACAGTTACAGTAATTTTGTGATCCACATTTAGGTGGAGATTTAGATGGATGATGTATGAGCTAAGTTGTCCCCGTAAATTTCTTTGGTGAATTTCTAATTGGGGACCTACCCAGATATGAATTCAAGCTTTGTGCGAACAGAACGTTTCATCGACGCATTCATCGATTGACATATACTCGATTCATTCACACAAGTTGCATTTTGAAGGTATTTTGGTGTTCGATCTGAATTTAGTTTCTGTCGTTCTTTTTCCTTTTTCTTCTGATCTCTTTCTTATTCTTTTCGCTGACTCTCTCAGATTTTGTTGCTGGAGGTATTTGTTTCTGATCTAATAAGAGTCAAAAAAGAAAGTATAATAAACTTCGAGGAACAATTTTTTAGCATTATAGACTTTAATCCCGAACAAATTATTGTAAATTCATATTTCGAGTCTAGCTGTATAAATTTGCATACTTTCATGTTCTTACTGTTGCCAGCGTCACGTCAGGACGTCGCAATTCAGACATCGGGTGATATGAAAAGTTCACACATGCAATCAATAACGTGTATGCCCACCGTTTGCCTCTTGGATGGCAAGACATCGACGGCGCATAAAAAAATACCCATTATCTCTTCGCCATCAAGTGTGTCGAGTTTGTGAGTGATCAGATCGGTATAGAACACTTCGACTACGACGAAGATTTTCTCAAGTCGATTTAGGTGTGTAGCTTTCCTCGTATAATCCCTTCTAAGAGATTTTGATTCTATTGGAATAGAGATGTGTGCAGACTTCGTTTTCATTCCGTTTTCAGTAGTTTCTACAGTTGTCATCGTAATCGAACGATGATAGGTGTTGTTGTAGAAATCGTCAATTTGTCCAGAACATCCACGTATTTTAGTCGTCTTCGCAGTGAAATCCTTGTACTAGATCCCAAAGCCACTGCCCTAAGCGGCTGGTGCTAACTGTATATCCTCTAAGCCTCTAATTTACTTACATTTGTCAACCGCACGAATGTCCTAGCCGCGATAATATTTTAGATTTGAACATATAATAACTGAATGTAAGTCTTTCTTTCGCATAACGTATACCACAAAGTTACACACTATCTTGATATGCAGGGACGTCGCGAAGATGACCAACTTTGTCACTACTGTAATGGCTCTTGTCCCGAATGATAAAATATTCCAGCTGCATCATGAAGGCGTGCCTTCTTCAAAGGCAGGCTTCAATGATGTAGTTGCAATGTTTGGCAGTCAGTATTATAGTTCAAAACTAAGAGTTCTTGAAACTTTATTTGTATTGGCTTCCCAACTTGCTTTTAAATTAGCGTATCGTATTCCTAAATAAGACATACTGGGGCGCAACATCCCGAATCGGTACTACTGATAATATCCTTATGCATGGCAGTATGTAAGACATAAATCCAAATCAAGAGCGAATCCTTATCTTAGACTCCAATCCAGACGAAAAATATCCCGACTGCAAACATTATGAGGTGGGATGCCACCACGAAACTCAGTATACGCTAGCTTTGTGATGGAAATGCGAATTACACAAAACTTCCAGCTGACCCAAACTACTTAGCAGCCACGAAAATCAGACGGCTAGCCAGTAACTAATGTCTGCTATCCAGCTAACATATAGCCAAGCCAGCTGCGAATTCTAAATTGCACGTCTTTCCTTTCATAGTTCTATTCCATCTTTTGACGACGCTCGGTTTCTTTTAATTTTTGTCAAGTATATATCCATTGGTAGATCATCATAAATATTCTTTTATAGAATTCAAATCTTCTATCCACCAAATTTCTTAAGTCGTCGTTCGCAACCGCGAATGATGCTTTTGAAAGCAAAGAGTCTGCAACACCTGTTCCAAATTTAATTTTCAAGGGTATCGGCCACCGGTTTTTCGAGAAGACATTCTTGACCGTCAACAGACATTTCATTCCTCGATTACGTTTCGCGATCAATTTTATGCCACCTAGATCTGCAGCCGTTATGGCATCCAATCCTTTGACGTACACTATCTCCTTTAGAAATGGAGGCACTTCAGATTTGTGAAACTCGTCAACTAGTACACTTGTCCACGAGGTTTTCTTTTCGTTACGCATCCCGAATCGTTGTTTATCACATGTCTATTACTTGTCCACGAGTTTCATATTTACAAATCTGTCCGGAATTCGTGTACCATGCGGATTTCCGTTGATAGACTATTTTTCCACCTGACGTCATGGATCCATCAAGAGACTCTCCTCATTTTCGTAATCCGTCATTTGAAACGTCATATTCCGATTCAGATCAATTCGGAAGCTGTGACAGCGATAAATCGAATGTCAATTGGAAAAAGTTTTTGTTTATATTCACCAAAATTAACGAAATTAAACTTATTCTATAAATGGGGAGTGATTTTATAATACTCAAGTTCTGACTTGGAAGCGAATTTCTCTCAGAAAATCGTTGCTGATTTCTCAAAGGTACGAATAAAAAACCTACTTGGATACAATTTTCATATACATACAGTTACAACTAGATGTCCTGTCAGAAAATGCGCGCAAATAGCACGTCAATCTGTGCGTTAATCTGTGCGTGATGAGCATAGTAAGACTATCAAATTCTGTACATATGGCCTGTGCACAAGCAATGCGACAGGACTTCTAGTTTTAACTGTACTATTTTTCTATTTTCATAAAGATCTGTCACACGTGTTTGCCAATCACACCTGAATTTTGTTTTTGTTTTTATTTCAAGTAGACGATTAATAAATAACAAAGTGTTTAAAGTTTGAAATTTTCTGTGTATGATGTTTGAATTTGTAAATTAAGGAATTCTGTGTCATAGAGGCGTATAATAAACGCAGAACTCCATGATGTGTGAATGCGTTCGTCAATATGGCGTTCATGCCATCGCGGAAGGATATAACAAGAGGTTGCACCTCTCGTTCTATCTCGGCGCGCCGGCACTCGTGCGGTATTGATGAACGCATTCACGCACCAGGCGTTCTATGTAATCTGCATTATTCAGGTTGTGAACTTTGGCACGATCGAATTATTCTCCCATCGTGGGCTTCACTTTGTCTTCTCTACTGTTCAACATATCTTATCATGCAGTTCGTTTCGCCTACGCGTATTGGAATGTCTGACATAATATAGATCGTGATGATAGACAGAGTCGTCGACTCCGTTGATGGGTTTGCTCCATAATATACATGTATGCGTGAGATCTGAATTGAATCTCTTGCTAAGTTTCGTATCATTTCTCGTGAACTGATGTCCTGGCAGGTGCACTTCGAATGGAAGTGCGTTGAAGATTTAATTCACGAGGTCCGACCTTGTTTTTTTTGACGAATCGAGTCTTTATAGCATCGCAAATGAGACACTCACACGGAGCAATTGTCTATTATTTTTCGACTATAGGAACGTTGGAAATTTTAGGTTTTCCATGATGTTCTTATATTTTTTAGCAAAACATCTCCCTCTCTCTCTCTCTCTCTCTCTGTCTCTCTCTCTCTCTGTCTCTCTCTCTCTCTCTCTCTCTGTCTCTCTCTCTGTCTCTCTCTCCCTCTCTTCTTTATTATTTTATATTAAACGATTCTGGATTGTTATTATTTCCAATTTGCAATGAGTTTACGGAAAGATTCCCTGCATCTTTCGACCTTTTACTACCAAATAATTTTCATCTCACTTTCAAGAACCTTGTGTGTCTCGATTCTTATACCTTCCTTCTAAGCGTCAAATTTATCCTTTTCGTTGAGAATGTATGGATATTTCTTTTCGGGAATTCTTCCATCTTTCAGGGTCCCCAGTACCATGTCTCTTATGGAATTTAGTTTCGTGTCTTCTAATACTTTGGTCTTGTGTTTCTCAGCCTTCAACGATAATTTTCTACTCACGAATTTTCCGACTGCACCAAAGAATCCAGCCACTAAGCCCACGTTTTACATCGCGAGCATGGCCTGGAACAGTGGCTTTCATCGATAAGGGACCAACTTTACCAACACTTAATCCCAAAGAGAGAGTCAAATCTAATCCGTCGATGAATTTCACAACTCGTATGTATTTTTATTGTCTGATAAAAGTCTATCTCTTTCACTCATTTGGTGGTGTTAAGTTTTATTATTTTGTTCAATGCAATATTTTTCTTATCTGTGCACTTTGAGGAGGAGCTGGTGGAAATACAACTCTATCTTCTTGGCTGGACGGAACTGATGGTAATATAGGATACAATTTATGTTTTGTTGATTCCATTTTTTCTCTCCCTCTGCTTTGTTTTATTATGACCAAACAAAATCAATAAATGTGTTTTGTTTCACATTCTGCGTCTGCAATAACTTGTCGAGAATTGATATGTTTTAAAAGTTGAATTCTAACCAAATTGAATATATAAACCCTGGCTTAGGTTATTTCCTCACTTCAGTTAGAAACGATCTCCATACGCTTTTAATGCAAGTCCTGATACAGTCCTTTTTCATCTGTTTCAACTTGATAGACGTTCCCTCCTCTCTTCATTTCCCATGACTTTTGTGTCCCCGAACTTGCTAGACCCAAAGGCGCACCGACATCTAGAGCTACAATGCGGTCATCCTCAAATTATATCTTAATTGAGCGGAACTCAATCTGACGTTGATTCGTCTGCCCTTTCTATCAATCAGCCTTTGTCATTCTGTTGATTTGAGTCTCGTCTCCACCTCTAAGATCCTCATGTTCCAACGTCAATCTCTCCGTCTTCCCTAAATTTTGTAACACTCTGCGAAGTTTCTTTCTCTGTTTAATTTTACATTTTCGCATCTCATTTTTTTTATATTTTTAAATACTATTTTAATTATATTTTATTTTTATATTAATTTTTTTTAATATTTTATTTTTATGCTAATTTTTTATTAAGTTTTTTATATATTAAATTTCTTCGAAGTGAAATCATATTTTCCCAGATCTAACAGATTGCTCTTCTGATTAGTTATCGTGATTTCGATGTTGTTTATGGTTTCTAACCTTATCGGTGAATAGGCCAGATTTCGAGGCTGTTCAACAATCTTGTAGCGTGGCTTAACGCCTAGAAGAAAGGAATTTTTCATTGGTTGAGCACTACTGTGGACAAAACTTCCAGCGATGGTGTCCACGTTTATTAAGATGCTGGTGCTTGTGAGAATGTCTGCCACATTTTCAGATGTGACGTAGCCCAGTTATACAGATCGCGTGACACTCAATAACGTATCGAAGGTACCATCTGGTGTGAAATCGATTCGAAAACCAGCTCCCACATCTTACCTCATTCATAGAATGTTCGCATTGGCAGTGATCCTCGCTGTGACTTTGACGTTATCGTGGTGACCCTTTACCCTCACCCTAGTCTTGACGATGTCGTTGAGATCGACTATATCATAACTCCCTTTTGGAATGCGAAATTTGAACCAACTCATTTTATTATCAGGTGATTTTCCTCTGGGCTGTTGGTAAATGACTAGAAAGTTACCAGATCCCCCAATGCATCTCGTATTTCTTTTTTTTCAATTCGAGTAGTGGATTGAATTTCGCCGTGAAACGGGGGGTTACGTTGTCACTCACTTCGATCTGAAAAGAACTCCTTGTCGAAAAAATATTTTATTTTTATGGTAATTTTTTTATAATTTTTTTATATATTAAATTTCTTCGAAATAAAATCGTATTTTCACAGACCTAATGCATTGCCATTCTGATCCATTACTATGATTTCGATGTCGTTTGTGGCCTCTAACCGTAAAGGTAAACAGACCAGATTTCGAGGCTGTTCAACGACCTAGTAGCCTGGTTTAACGCATGAAAGACAGGCATATATCGTTGGTGGAGAACGTCCGTAGACAAAACTTCCAGCGATGATGTCCGCATTTATCAAGATGCTGGTGCTTGTTGGGGTGTTTACCACATTTTCACATGTGATGTGGCCCAGTTATACAGAACGCGTGAAACTCAATAACCTAACGAAGGTATCCTCGGGTGTGAAATCGACTCGAAAACCAGATCCCATGTCTAACCTCAGAATTCTCGCATTGGTAGTGATCCTCGTTGCGACTTTGACGTTATCGTGATGACCGTTTACTCTCATCATTGTATTGACGATGTGACATTGAGATCGACAATGTCATAACTCCTTTTAGGATTGCAAATTCTAAACCAACTCTTCTATTATCAGGTGATTTTCTTCTGTGATGTTGGTAATTGAATAGTAAGTTTCGAGATTAACCAATGCCATCTCGTATTTCTTTTCTTTTTTCCAATTCGAGGGGTGGATTGAATCTCGTCGTGAAACGGGTTAACCCTTTACCCAACGTAACGGCCAAAACCGGCCAGCGCTATTCTCAAAAATCGCCTATTAATTTTCAAAATATTTTCATTTTTTATCTCAAAAACATAGGTTATGACCCCTCGTTGGAACGAGCTCGTCGAGCTCGTTCCAACGAGGGGTCATAACCTATGTTTTTGAGACAAAAAATGAAAAAAATTAGTTATTCAAGAATTTTTTTTGCAAGTGTCGTCTGCTTTTCATGTTAGGTAAAGGGTTAAGTTATCACTCACTTCGAACTGAAAAGAACTCTTTGTCGAAGAGTTCTCTGCTCTCTCTTCTAACAATTGATCCATTTTATTTTTCTTTTTTCTTTTTTCTTTTTTATTATTTCGTAATGTGAAATTCATAGATTTCATATTTTTATTTCCCATTGAATTTCTCTATCGTCAAATCGATGTCTACGAAATTATAAGGTCCTCATTCCACACGACTTCTTACAAAAACTTCTGAATTCTTTTTTGCGTCAGTCATTGTCATTGCTTCTAGCAAAAAACAGATGAATCAATCTCTTCCACAGCATTTCATTCCAAAATAACTCTTTGATTTCCATGATTTTTTAAACAAAAAACCCCCAGTTTTTCATTGTTTTTAAATGACTTCCATTCCAGACCGGTTTCGTATGTTCTTAGAAAGATCTTATATGGATATGGTGGAATCAGCAGAACAGTTGGTCAGCGCGTTTGTACTTTCTAAAATCAGTAGGATTTATAATCAACCCAAATCAACTGGGTTGAGTGAATATGTACCCAATTGGGTTTATATTCATTCAACCCATTTGATTTGGGTTCATTTTTAGCCAACTGATTTTAGAGTGCATTTCCTCTTTTTATTGTTGATGACATCTCTTCCAAGTTCGAAGTGAATTTTCTTCGTTTAGCAGCGATCAGCTTCACCACTAAATCCGCAGTTCAGTTACCAACCCCAATAACGACTTTCTTAGCAGCTTCGCTCGCAACGTTTGTTCCAGTATCCAGGACTGTCTTTTACCCACATTCGTAACCACAGAAAAAAGTTGTTTCACGGCGTTCTGGGTGAAGAAACCTGCGATGATTTGTTCTGTGATCGAAAACATTCGATCCACCATAAGCGTAAAATATTTGAAATCCACTGTTTTTTATCAGTAACTTTTTCATCTCTATTTTATTATTAATATTCTTCTCTTTTATCCAACTCATGGGTTGTTTATGCACCTGCTTATCGAAGATTATCAACAATCCGTCGCAGATACTCACTATTTCGTTTCTCACTCCCGTATTAGAGGAGGCTCTACCAGCCAGTAAGAGTTACAGTTTCTCGGGCAGCGAATTGAGATCGAAGGTGTGAAGACACCCTGTCCGATGACTGATTTGACGAAGTCTTTATTGTTATCCCATATTGGTTTCACTATCTCTTTTACTTGTTTCGTGTGCTCGACCTCGGGTACTTATTTCCCGGATCAAAATTCTTCTTTATCCCATTCGTCTCGATCAGAATGTCACCATAAGATAGGAAATCTTTTTCCGTGTAGCCATCTTTCATGAGTTTAGTCAAACACGAGGGGAGGGGGGGGGGGGGCCGATGACACCGTGTACTAAGGCGTACTGCACATCGATGGTGCACATATCTTCAACCGCTGTAACCCTGCTTGAAACGAGCTTGAACAGAGTTAGAATGTTGAGGAGCAGACAGTTGCTCGTCGATGCTCGGCGGTTATCTACAAGAACTCCGGCTTCCTCCACCGTAAAACTGTCAAGGTCACGATTAGCCATTATTCATGTGACCTTAAACACCAATAAATAAATAATCAATAAATACTCAAACATGAGAATATTCCACAGCCCATGAGTCCTTTCATGTTTTTGTCCATCTATGATCAGTTCATCACCATTCATCTGTGCTTCTTTATTACCCATGTAGATGTTTCCACCAATTCCTCGACGAAAGTCGAAAACCTGGTCAGTGTGCATTTCATTCCAGCTGTATAATTCGAGATAGTGTCCACCTATGGTTCCCGTGACATCGTGATCGATCTCGAATCTGCTGCCTTCGGTGATCGCAATTGTACTGCAAACGCTCTCGGATCGGTCTCAATTCTTGGGCGATCTGTTTATTGACTTCTTATATCACGGGTCTGAATATCTTAATCTTTTCGCGTTTTATTTCGATATCACCCAATCATCGCACTTATTCATTCGCTTACATAGTATTCCTCGACTCGAGTAATTGACTAAAACAATCGAATCTCTCTTCTTTGGATCTTCGATTTTTAAAAATGACATTTTTGCGGTATTTTTTTAGTTATTTTTTTCTATTTCGTATTTAATGTTTTTTATAATACAATCGCACAGTTCTTCTGGTTTGAATTAGACACTTTTTAACCATCAAAAATCTCAACATTGATGCACATGTTCTCGACCTCCCGACGCGAGAGTTCCCCAAAATATTTCCGAATTTCGGAAGGTATGGGCTGTCTCCTGCACCCCTCATCTTCTTTTCATAGTTATCGAATTTATTTCTTTCTCGAATTTCTTTCTCTTCGCCCTTCTTGAGTGCTTGAGTGAAAAGATGGCGTCTTCGTATTAGGCTCTGGTCAGAACATTCGTCGCGATCTTTCGGGCTGTGCAGAGTTTTTCCAAGAGCACAAAGGGAACGTTCTCAACGAGCATAAGCATCGTAAAGCGTGTATTCGAGAAATTCCATGCCATGTATCCTATCTTTTTTTATTTTTTTAACTCTTTCATTTTTATGTTATTTTTTAATTTTGATAAATATTTTTTATTCTTTTCTATTATAATATATTTTTCTAAAGCACAATCGAGAACCTGAAACATTCTACTTTCTAAAAAGAAGTTGAATTGTCGTGATTTTCCACTTTCAAAACAACCGCAGAATTCTTTCTATTTTCTTTGTTTGAAAACTGAGAGAAAAGTACAAACGTAAAACCGTCATCACGACACCAACCTGTCACAGGTATCGAAAGTACATACTGTCAGAGAAATTCACATTTTATGAGTCCCAAAATCAGAGAGAAAAAAGTTTAAAAATGCCGATGGAAATGAGCCAGAATAATTCATGACCAAAGACAGAGTTGCAAACCCTATTGCAGACCCATTTAACACTCCCTGCACCACCCATACCCTTTTTTGATACTCAATTTCATACCATGTCTATCTCAAAGTGAGTCGGAAGGTCGGATTTCTTGCTCAATATGAGCCAGAATGCCCTGAAATAGAAGCCACATTTTGACTCTTCTATCCTTGTCTGAAAATGGCGGTTTATCAGAGACACCATATCATACATGTATGTTGAACACTCAATTATTGACATCCTAAACCCGATGTTATGTCGGGGAGGGGTGGAAAAAATTCGCAAAACACTGATGCCGGGGTGGGTGGGTGGTCAAGGAGGACAAAAGAAAAAAAATTTCCGATGCTTGAAATTTTTTTCTTTAGACACTTTTGGGTAAAATTGTATACCATAATCAGTGAAGTATCATTCAAGAACCAATAAAAAGACACTCAAGGGGGTACCTACCGTGGGTTATATACCATTATAAACTGTTATTGCGGCTGACCTATGATTCGGCTTATAGTGATACAATGTATGACATATTGAATAATGCAAGTTAAAATGAATCACTAATTGCAATTATCAAACACTGCACTCTAAGGATAAGTTATCTTAAGGGTGTTCCGTTTGATTACATTTCTAATATGTTCACCCTGGTGAGATCGGCTGGCTTAGATGAGCAGCAAAGACAATTATGTGAAGTCAGGAACAGTTACAGATTTCAGCTGCAGGAACAATTCTGTACAACGATGTATCCAGACCTATTACGAAAACACCAATGACTCTTATTGCCATTGTAGGAAGTATGTAACACAAAAACTACTAAACATTGAACCTGATTGAACTTCTACTTTATTTCAAACACATCTGAGAACACAGGTGGCAACAAAATCATGTACCAGACCTTCTAGGGCTGGACTTAAAATAAGTAATAAATCCCCTCCCCCAACCCAGCCATGCCCCACCCAAACCTTCGTCAAAAAAATCAATAATTTGTATGATATTTTACAAAGCTCTCTGAACTCTGCCGAATACCATATATATTGTTGGTTTCTACAAGATGTCTGAACTCATGGAGAGATTATTTATTTATTTATTTATTTATTTATTTATTTATTTATTTATTTATTTATTTATTTATTTATTTATTTATTTATTTATTGGTGTTTAAGGTCACATATTTATGCACAATGGCTAATCATGACCGTGGCAGTTTTACGGGTGGAGCAAGCCGGAGTACCCGGAGAGAACCACCGAGCAACGGCGAGCAACTGTCAGCTCCCCAACATACCAACTCCACACAAGCAGGGTTAGCATTGGTTGAAGACAGGTGTACCATCAACGTGCAGTACGCCTTAGTACACAACGCCACCGTGCCCCCACACATGGAGAGATAACTACAGGTAAAAAGTTAATGATATGACATTCAAGAGTGTTAATGAATTACAATAGAACATGCCTCAAGAGACTGATGTTTTATATGGACATACCTGGACATACCAGCTTTACTCTATATTTGATTTGTTATGGGAGATCATCTGACTTAAGAGACCACTTTGGTCTGATAAAACGGAAGTTCTTTCAAGACCTGTCCTACTGTACAAGGTCAATTACTCAATACTGTATGATAAAATTAGTTATGGTGCAGTATGGTGGGAAGGATGATGCAGAAGCATGTATTTAACATAGAATATATGAAAAGAGTGTTTGTCGCATAGGATATTCATGAAACTTATCCGATTTTCCACTTCACCGAGATAAAAACTAAAAAAATAACTCTGTATTCTGTTTATTTAATTATGGCATCCGAAAATGATTCAAGTTGGGGTGAAGAAGGGGACAGGCTCCCATGAAGGGGAGCAAGTCCAGAACTGGCCTTTTCGGATCATACCATTGCATTAACGTACCGTAGATATCTACGTGAGTTCCTAAATCACGATATATGATAGGAGTTTCAGCGAAACTATACTAAATCACGTACACCACTCGACCGCCGGTAGACCCTAAAAGTGAATAAAGTGGAACCCTGTTAATTGAATAGCCACTTTGCCAATCCAAATTATTCAATTAACAGAAGTAATCAATTAACAGGGATTCTGTCACTTCCCTATATTCTAAAGATAAACTGTGCGTTTATTCTATTATATCTTGTTTGACAGAGCTCTGTGAGCTCTGTCAAACAAAATATAACAGATTAAATAACTGTACTGGATGTACTGATGCTAAATAGGTCTATAAACAAAGGAAAACTTCGAATATCAGAGTAATTTCGCGACAGGCTACAATATTTTTTATTCAATTAACAGGAGTTTACTCTATAACATATATTCAATTAACAGATCAAATTTGAACTGGCGGTATGGTAAATGGTTTTGTGTTGGGAAATTATATTCAGTTAACAAGGCTATTCAGTTAAGAGCTATCCAATTAAGTGGGCTCCACTGTACAAGTTAACCATGGATATACGGGGTGAATGTAATACACAAGGAACACTGAATAAAAGCCGATTATCTGTAGAATGTAGTATATAGAATTTGGTGACGCAGTCTTCTGAAAGTAATATCAATTAGTCATTCCCTGTGTTCTCTACTAGCCCCGTATTTCATGGGTAACCTGCATTTCAATTTAGTGTCTGTCGTGTGATGTGAGTGGTTAAGTATAGCTTCGCTAGGCGGTTGTTCCGAAGGAAACTCATTCAGCGTGGGTTCGAACTTCCGCTATGTCAGTCGCAAGTTTTATTATTCTCTCAATTTTTGCCTCCGAAACATAACCTATGAACTCTCACCGGAACGAGCCCGTGATTTTGCAATGGAACTGGGGGCAGGTCATGTTAGGTAAAGGGTCAATTTTTTCACAGATAATTTGTTTTCTTACAGTTTTATGGATGACTCTCTCAGATGGTTGATAGTGAGAGGTAAAACAAAGGAAACACTTAAAATACTCAAGAAAATAAGTAAACGGAACAACGTTCCGCTGGAAACAATTTTGAACACAGCATGGCTCCCAAACAGTGGAATAGCCCAACCACCCTCATCGAACACTCAAAATGATGAGGCTATTAATGGGAATGGTAGCAGTGGATTGGATGAGAAAGAACAAGAACCAGGCAAACATGGATTACAGGAGAAAAGTAACATTGGGAAACAACGAGCGACTCGTGAAGGTTTCTTGGGTTTCGTGAAAAATCCTAGACTTCTTCGTCAATCCACAATTGTTTAGTTTGCTTGGTAAGTGTGAATCATCAAGTTACTTGAAACAAGTAGTATTTATTTGTTTAATTATGTCAATTTGCTGTGAGGGATCTGACCACAAACTCTCGGGTCAACAGTCTAGTTCGGTTCCAAATTCGACGCTGTTATGGGTTGTTTTTCCCACTTTTCGTGGAAAGTTGCGCACTGACGTCCGTTCAAACAATGTTATCGTCTTCACTCGCCAAGATATATAGATATTTTTTCGTACTCCATAGGTAATTTTCCAGTAAATAAGTATTTAATTCACCTTGAAAACATGAAGATATTAACACAGTTAGCGGAACTATGCAGCATAATAATAAAACTACAGGTGTGATAAGCCGCCATTCCTTATGATACTGGCATTAGAGATTCGCTCAAATCACCTCTCTATTCAGAAACATTTATTGCGTTGATTTAGGAAAAAAAAATGTTTATGGTATTTTCTAGGTTCATTCGGCAAAAATAGTTTAGTTGTTTGGAAAAGCGACGCGTAGGCCAACTAAAATATTCCAGGCGGATTGATCTAACTTGACATGGACGATGGTCGATTTTATGGCTAGAATTGTTTCAGGTTATAGCAGCGTCGATTCCTTATAGAATTATACTGGAGGCTTGAGAGCTCGGTATCTGTCTGCATAACACAGTGGGTGGCGCTAAATGCACTGGTAGTCCTAAAGCAGGTGCATATAAGAGTTTGACTATTTAACGTGACATCACCACGTGTTTGTTAAAAACGACTCGAGAAGCCTTAGTAAGGTGGCATCTCTCCGGTGCGGCGTAGCATGGCTAAATGAAGTGCTGGCGGTGGATAAAATACTCCCAGTGTGTATCACCTTGGGTGGAGGTGAAGGATCTTCCATGGGAGAGAAAAAAACTGTTCATGCCTGTTGAAGCACACTTAGGAAAAACTATAGTTAAACAACCGAAGAAATATCAAGGGTGCATGAACTAGTGTTGTGATTTAAGGTATGAATGTATTTTTGGTGGACATTTTTCAAGAAGAATGGGAGACGAGGGACCCCTCCCCCAACCAATCCCCCATGGCGATGCCCCAGGTGTATGTCGAATAAAATAGAGGAACTACTGCAATCGTGTGTACTAAAATGTGACGGGGTTCGCTCCGGGAAATCGCAGCGTAATAGAGAAAGCAAAGCAGTAAAACTTGGGTTCATCATGTGTTAAATTCTAGGATATTTACTGGTTTGGGCGAAACGTTCTAATCATTATCCTAGCCCTCGTACATCGATTACGGGAACACTATTCATGACTTCATAGGAGTGAGTACCAGGCACGCCACACCCCCTTATTTTTGTAACTTTTTTACGAGAACCTACACCAGGCGACACGGTATTATTAGCGACAGTACAAGGACATCCACTTCCGAAAGAAGTGGATGCCCTTGCGTTATTGCAGATTATTAGATAAACGGTGATTCAGCAGTGTATCTGGGACTGTACTACCTTCTGAGATCCGTATTTTCTAAGGCTGAAAGCCGAAGAAAATACGAACCTCAGAAGGGTAGAACAGTCCCACGCCCTGTTGAAACACTGGGTGACGAATTTATTACCCTGCCCCTTCGGGTCTCCCGTTGGAAGAATCAAGAGTCTAGAAACCAAATCTGATGGACGAACGCACACACAAGCAGAGTGATCACTACAGGCCCCCACCTATTGGCGAGAACCCTAATAAAAACTAACCCTACTCCCTGCCGAGCACGAATTAACAATCAAGGCCTTAAAACTACTAAAGTTTGCGATAATCAATATATTGTGTCAGCATTTGAATTAAAGACAATTTGCGAGAATTTCAAGGTCCGCCATCAATAAACCAAACCCACTGTCACTATCGCGTGTTTGCGCATGCCAAATGTCTGAGTTGTCCTTTGAGAGCTTGTAGAGGTAACTGACTCTTCATGTACTCTGTCTTAGAAAAAAATGTTATCCTTCTTAACAAATCAACAAACAAATTTCCTGAATAAAAGAATAACAATTTTTTTAATTCTTGTCTCCAAAGGAATAGATTGTGACCACTCATTTAGAATCATCTCTTTCCAATGAGGAATCGGTCATTATGTTCAGTGAAGTGTTAATAATACCCACCTTGGACATATAGAATAAACAGGCACTAGGGTCGGTAATCAGATTTAAACCACTCGTAGAATAAGGGTTTTAACCACTCAGCAAGCCGAGTTGTTAAAACCCTTATCCTACTCGTGGTTTAAATCTGATTACCGGCCCTAGTACCTATCTGTATTATTTATACCATGCTCTTAATAAATAATTGACTTTGTCACTTAAAATGGAGAAAAAAACGATACTTTCTATCACAAGCACATGGGTTTGTTTTGTTTACATATGCGCCGGAGGGCAGTACTACTGGATGCGCGTGAATGCTTGATTGACAGCTAGACACATCGGCAAAGTTGGTTGAATTTACCTTGCTTTTTCAGTCAAATTATTATTAACAATTCTTAAATTTTATTTTAAATATGTAATTCTAGGTATTCTAACATTAATAAGTCATTGCACGAAGTAGATAGTACCCCAAATCGTCGTATGTTTGAATGAAACATCGCGAAGTGTGAACGTATCGAAGTTAGCAAATTGAGTCATTTCAAAGGTCAAGTTGGATGAACTTCCTACTGTAGGTGTAAAAAATGTAAACACAGTACACTATTTACATCGGTAGTGGGGTTAAAAGCTAAAATTTAACATAAAGGCTTTTTACAGGTCGTAACATGGGCGAGCACGGTATAAAAAGACAGAACCGCACAACAGTTTGAATGGGTTAATGTTTATCGCACGAGTTTGGTTGAGCTCAAGAATACCACAAGAGGCGAAGTGGCATTCTGCGCCAAACCAAACGTGTGCGATAAACATCAACCCATTCAAACCTTATGCGGTTCTGTATTTATTACACACCTTCACAATTTCTAAAACACACCTTTTACGGTAATACTAATGAAGAATTAACCTATCCTTCGTAGACATAAAGGAAATAAAATAAGACAAAAATCCAAATTAATCTTCACAAGCAGGAGATCAGTCTTATTGTTATTTCGTACGCTGATTGGACTTTCATTCATAGTTCAACTTGCAAATTGTAATGCGCAACCATTTCGATCGATGAAATACTGTTCATCTGAAACACAATTTATCGTCTTTTTATGCCTCAATTTTACAGTACGAATTGTGAATGGTTGTTGTGATCCCCATCAAAACGTTACCATACTTTCACAACAAACAACAGGTGTAAATTCGGAAAATACTTCAGTGAGAAATTATAAAAAAAACTCACATGTTTATCTGACTTCCAAGTTCCATGCGACTGCTGTTACTCCACTGATTGACAGGTTAAGATTTTAGTCAAGATTACAGTAGTCATTGTCGACTCGTCCCACATAAATTAAATTTATATCCTTATTGTCCAAGTGAAATGATCGCATTGTTCACAATGCCTGTTCAAAAGTTCGTGTTATAGACTTTAACAGGGGTACAGAATTCATACGTATTCCAGTGAATATCGAGATGCAATTTGTTTTTTATTTCGATTTTGGTGACGGAGAAACTTGCTCACGCAACGTCATTCATTCAAAATGGCATCACTCATAGACGCTTTCATATTCTGTCTGCATTGCCCTTTAGTTTGAACTGCACGTCAGTCATTGCCATGTCATATTTTAACCCATCGGGATATTTAATAAATATTCAGAAGTGTTCACGTCAAGAAAATAAAATATTCAGTATTGTTCACGTTAAAAAATTAAATTAGAAAGTTTCTTCTGATGATCGGTCGGTGTATAGGACATGAGTTTCTACGGAAAGAATAGAAACTCAGATACAATACAATACAAAATTTTATTCACAATATACATGTACATATAGTGTAGTTACAAATATAAATGTATTTAGATGTTTTCCAAAAGAAAAAAAAAATATTGAGTAACTAAAACAGTGACAAGTTGTAAAAAAAACATGCATATTGTAAGGAGACGGCATAGCCCAATGGCTGTCTTCCTGCCATCTCCTATTTGGAAGCGCGAGGATGGGGCAGTACAGGTGGTAAATAAGTTTCAATTTCTTTTCAAAAGATGCAATACATAACAAAGACCGGTATTCTTTATCATATGTTTGGGGGAGATTCAGAAAGGAAAGCATTACAGATCTGGTCACGCCTTAAAGGCGGTCTACACCGTGTTCTTATCTTACTATGTTTATCTGAGCTGCTGTTAGTAATGGCCTAGTCACGCAAGAGATCACCGACTCTAGTGTTACAATCAGGACACTGTGGATTGAACATGTCGGGGGTGTATTTTAAGTTCCCAAGGCGTGTAACATTATGGAGCGTTTGAATATAGAGCGACTCGGTTCAGATTGAATGTCATTGCTTAGGTCATTCCATAGTTTAGGGAATGAGTGTTTTGGTAAATTTGCAGAGAAGCATGTTCGAGGTGTATTTCTCTTTAATTGTCCACTATGTCTGGTTAGCATTCCGGTTGGGTGATTATAGATTTGGAGGAAATTTTCAAAACTTTTTGGCAAGTTTCTAGAGTGTCAATCATGAATGAACAGCAAAGTGTGTAGCCTGTAAAGATCATCAAACTTGAGAATTTCATCTTTGAGGAATAAGGGATTCGTGTGGGAATTGTATTTTTTTTATTTATTACACGCAGAGCTCTCTTTTGTAATGTAAAGAGCTTTTTTGTGGCTGTTGCATGATCCCAGACTTGAATTGCATACAGCACGTGACTCTGAACCAAAGTGAAGTAGAGTGTTTTAAGGGCTTGATGAGGGAGAATTCTTTTTGCCCTATTTATTGTGTATATCGCTCTGGAAATCTTCGATGCTATATATGAAACATGGCTATCGAATTTGATATTTTCATCAAAGCATACTCCTAAGAATTTTATTGTCTTCGTGTCCGATCTATTTGATATCTGGGTTAATTCTGATTTATTAAGGAGAAGGCGACGCTGGGTTTGGACATACTTTGTATGAGGTGGGTGAATGATTATGTACTTGGTTTTTGGGGCATTTAGGGATAATTTATTTGTCTTGCACCACTCACTTACTTTTGAGATTTCGACATTTAGAGTGTTAAATAACGTGTCAATGTTTCCGTCGGATTTGTACATAGTCGTGTCGTCTGCAAATGACAGAACATTCGAGGAGGTTGAATTTCTAATATCATTAATATAGATCAAAAAAGTATGGGTCCTAAAACCGATCCCTGAGGCACTCCACAAGTCAGTACTTCATTATCTGAAGATGAATCTTTATATTGAACGAACTGCCTACCATCACGAAGATAACCTCGAAACCAATCATTAGTTATACCTCTGATACCATATGCTTCGAGTTTTTTCAAGAGAATACTGTGATTAATGGTATCAAAGGCCTTTGAGAAATCTAGAAAAAAGTGCGATAGTGTTATGATTTGGAGATAGGTCATTACTGTCGGCTACTTCGTGTAGGAAATGCAATATTGGGTGGAAGGTTGAGTGTTTGGGTCTGAAGCTATATTGGTGTTCATATAAGATTTCGAATGTGGATAGATAAGAATAAAGTCGTCTATACATTAATTTTTCTAATATTTTAGAAAACGCTGGCAATATACTTATTGGTCTATAGTTATTTAATGAACATGGGTCTCCAGATTTAAAGATAGGTATAACTTTTGCCATTTTCATTTTATTGGGGAAGAGACCTCGCGTGAATGATAAGTTGAAGACGTGGGTCAAGGGTTCCGCGATTTCATTAATAGTTTCTTTTAGTATTTTTGTAGAAATGCTGTAGCAGTCTGTGCTTTGTTTTACTTTTAGATTATTTGTAATGGCGATAATTTCTTCTTTACTGGTCGGTGTGATAAAGAAGTTATCGCTTGAGTTATGCCGAATATAAGTGTCGAATTCTATGTTAGTGGGAGGGATGTTATCGTTTATTTTTTGTCCAATTGTTGCGAAAAAATTATTAAAATGATTGGCAATTGAGTCAGGTTCAGAGATTTTTCTACCATCAATAAGGAATTCAGTTGGCAATTGTTCTTTGCAGACAGATTTGTTGAGGGCACATCGAAGGATTTGCCAACTTTTTTTTACATTGTACTTATTTTCGTTCAAGATATCTGTATAGTATTGGGCTTTTGTGCGTTTTTTAACTGCGTTGTATACTCTGCAGTATTGCTTGTAGTTATCGATGTTAGTGTTTGTTGGGCGCTTTAGTTTATTTACATGTAGTTTGTTTTTGTTTATAGAAGATTTTAGGATACCGCTAGTCATCCATGGCTGCTTTTTAACATACTTTTTGGGTACATTGTTATTTTCTATAGGAAAAGAAGTTTCAAAATTTTCCATGAACATATTTAAGAATATGTTGAAAGATTCATTAGGACATGTAGATTCAATTACTGAGCTAAAGTTCGTATCACGTAATTTATTTTTGAAAGAAGAAACTTTTGTTTTCGTAAATGAGCGTTTGGGTTTTGGGGATACCTTTTGAGTCAACGTTGTTGCTTCCTCAGTATAAAAAGTTCCGAAATGATCTGAAACGTCAGTAATTATGATACCACATTTACCACCACTGGAGTAACTATTGGAGTAAATGTGGTCTATAAGGGTTGCCGAATATTCAGTAACGGGTGTTGGTTTCGTGATTAACGGAATATATCCGTGACTGAAAACCATATCAATATAATTGGTTGTTTTGATATGTTCAGAGAATTTTAAGAGATCGATGTTAAAGTCTCCCATTATATGAGCTCTTCTGCTGTTTATGCCTACGAAAATGTCATTTAAGGTAGAAATAAAACTGTCAAGATTAGCCTTCGGTGCAGTGTTGGGTCAATAATTGTTGACTTTTTATCATTGGGGTAAATTTCTACAAACAAATATTCGAATACATGTGGAATAAACATCGTAAGTTCAGAGTGTATTCGAAATGGAATGTTTTCTCTGATAAAAAGACCCACACCTCCCCTCCCATCATCGTTACTGGGTCGTGTTCTTAATTGGAGTGGGCGATACCCATTGAGGTTGTACTGTAAATCTTCGTGGACTGTGAAAACCTCTGATAGTCCAATTACATCAAAGTCATTTTCTCCATTATGTAACTCATGTAGTAGATTTACTAGATAATCCCAATTCGCATTCAGACTCCTACAGTTAATACTAAATAACGAGAGAGATGTATTTTTTGATGAAACAAGTTTGAATTGGTCAGGGCTATAATATGAGCAAGGGTGGCCATATGGGTTATATGGTGTATCAGTGACACTGTTATCGTTTATGTCGATAATATTTTTGCATTTAGCTGTGAGATTGTAGTCGTCGCTTTCCTGAATCTCGTCGAGGGTGATTTTACCCGCCATGGTAAGATGATTGATAGAGGCATATTATGGTTGGGGTTAATATAATTTCTTCTAACTTGCATTGCGTTATGTCAAGCTTGCTTGCGATTCCTGTGTATATGGAGACATACTTGAGAAATGGTGAGTGAATACCACCTATACTGCCGTTATATAGAATGAGTACGGTTATCATCAATGATTGTGTACTGGCAGAGCTGATCGGATTAAATTTATTAGTTTGAGGTATGTTGTTATAAGCAGTGTAGCCATTAGAGCACTTAGGATAACCAGAGGAAATGAAAAACGTATGTGGACTTGTCTAACAAAACAAGTATAAAAAGATTATATAAAAAAATACAAAATGATATTATATAAACCAAGGCGTTGCCCCGTAGGGGCTAACATACTTCCCCCAAGTCCAATCCTAAATCTGGTTCTCTGAAGCGACACAGGATTAGGACGCTAGTGAGTAATAGAAATTCCAGCTCCAACACAGGCGCACATCTTTCCCGCTGCCGTCGTGTTTGAAAAAAATCGAATTTTTTGTTTTTTCGAAATTTTAAAAAAAAAATTTAAAAAAAATAAAAAATAAATTGTTCATGAACATGGAAGGACAGCTCACAAGCCATAGATAATATGGTTAGATCATTGACAACATAGTGAACAACACGCCACCAGACTGCTAAGCAAATATTTACCTCCCATACATCACCTTAACTCTGAAAGGGCATATCATTCAGATCACAAGCATGAGATGACTCAGCCGGGCTCATTCCTGTATTCTTTCTTACGTACACATGGGGGATTTGAAGCTTTGGTATCAAGGTTTGAGAGGGACAAACCTTGACATGAAAGTTTCGGTATTCAACCAATATTATATCAGTGTTTGAAGATCCATACTTCGTCACAAAAGGAAAGGTACTGCAGTTGGATATTAGCGAATTTTCTGTGTTGTGGATGTGTCAACAGCACAGGCTGCTCATGCTCGGATAACACGCTCCACCGCGTGTTCAACTGACAGTCACTGTTCAACTGACAGTGACTTGGACATTATCGACAGTTAGCCCAATTAGTATGACACTAGAGTACGGTATTATCACAATAAAGGGTGTAACAGTGTCAAGTCACATATTGGTCGGCAAATTATAAACAGGTCAGACTCGTAGACTGTACAGCTGTGGACGACACAGAACGTTTTGTGTATTGGATAATCCAACCAAGGTTGTAGTTTGTGTGTAAGGGGATATATATATATCAGATACTATAGACCGCTAAAATCCACTTTACAACATCCAAATAAATTACCGCTTGTATCGAAATGGGTCGGTCCATGTATCCCCAGAAATGTGACCGGTTCCATTTTTACATTAAAAAGTGCCAAAATCTGTATCCTACACGTGTACGATAAAAGTGTATTTTTATCACACATCCTAGAATGTCGTGAACAAACTTTAATTTCAAATGGGTGTGTAATCAATTGAGCTTAACCCCTTAAACTCTAGTGGTATCTTCCATGCCAGTTCAATGGCACCAATTAGAAGAGATTAGGATTTTAGCCTCTGGAAAATATTGATTGGTCTACCCCCACACATTTACTGAACAGCCATCCTATTTAATGACATTATGACGTATCATGTGGCTGGCCGGAAAAATGGCCGCTAGGGTTCAAAGGGTTAATAATGGTCGACTGCCTTTTCGAGTGGACAGGATCATTTAAAATTTATACAGAATATAAGTATTCTCAGTTCAAGGTCAATAATACCTCAGTTATTTATGATCTTAGGATCCAGAAATTTTCAAAATCAACCTGCATTCATAAACCATTTTTGTACGCCCGTTGAAAAACGGGACGTGTTATGCGATTGTTCTGTCCGTCCTTCTGTCCGTCTGTTGTCTATCTATCTGCCTGTCTGCCTGCATGCCTGCCTGCCAGCCTCCCTCTGTCTGTCTGTCTGTCTGTCTGTCTGTCTGTCTGTAAACCTTTTTTTGTCCGGAAGTTTTCTCAGTTGTCTTTCAATCGATCTTTTCCAAACTTTGCACGAATAAACACCACAATGGGAACCTATGCATCTGTGATTTTGAGGGTGAATGGATTAACCTGTTCAAAGTTATGTCCGTATGAACTTAGACTTGGTGTTTCGTCGACCAACAATGGAATAAAAAGTCTGGATGAAAACATCCTCAATTGCAGGGATTTACAACAATACATACAACCAGTTGGCAACTGGGTTTGAGAACCTAAATGCCTAACCTTATGGAAACAGTTACTATAGTGTTGTACCCGATGGAATCATCATTTGAGCACTAGGAAGCTGAGGACTCGTTTGGAATAGTCATTTTATCAGGTCTGATTTGCTTGAAGGCGATGGAGGTGTTGACTTTTGTGGAAACAATTTTACGGAGAAACCTTGCGAAGACTATTTTGGTTGAAAAATATGTATTTTTCACCTGTGAACAAGGTGCTAAATGATCATTATCCATTGGCCAAAATGTCAGTCTAGATGTTCCAATGCACCCTCCGCGCCAGATCACAGAAGGTTAGGCCTACATGTGTCAGTGTAAAGAATTATTTCTATGCCACTGAAAGTGTGTAAATTTAAAGTTAAGGACTTCTTAATGCTTACATTCACTATTTATTGCTTCGACTGGCTCAGTGAAAGTCTAAAACTAGTTACTAAAAATCCAAGGTCTGAAACTAGCTCACTCATCAAGTAGCCGGTTTGAACAGTTAAAGTTGGCATGAGCTCAAACAGTGTCAACTCTGTCCACTGTCTGAATCTGATCAGTTTATTGGGTTCGAACACCTTCCCACTTAGGGCTTCACATTCGGGTCCGGGTCTTCTTGGACTCAGAAACATTCCAGGTAATTTTTGGGAACATTTGAATGTTCCCACTTTTTGGGGCCGAATGTTCCGACTTTTGATGAATTTCTGGTGATAATATTTTCAATAATAATCTTTTTTTTACGCACTGAAGAAAAAATATTTCCAAAATAAAAAGTTTGGTGTACTTTCCGTTTTTAGAAAATATTAATTATAAAGGAATATATAGAAAATAACAAGGATCAGACAGAAAAATAACAAAAGTATCACATAAATTGGAAGAAGCTTGGATCAAATGCAGAAAGAACGAGATCACCACGTCAAGATTTTTAAAGATGTGTGCCAACATTTATAAAGTGTAAATTACTCACGTATAATGTATCTCTATGATTTTCACTTGACAATTTATTATCATCATTATTGCTGTCAATTCTGATTGTAGTCATTATCATCAATGATGCTGTCAATTCTGTTGTACACATGCCATTGTTGTCATTGTTTTTCTCGTTGTATAAATGATCTGTGAGTTTTCATAAGCTGCGTTTCTCTTGGACCCTTACCTTGAAATAGAGGCCGAATGTTCCCATGTAGAATATTCTCATGCCAAGTGTCCTCACGTCGATTGTTCCCGTGGAGGTCAAATGTTCCCAGGTAGAAGGCCTCCGGTCTCCCAGCACCACAGTACGGCCGCCCGTGGACTGGTCACTTTCCACGGATGGGTGATATATTCACAGGCGCGATAATATTAGATTCCAAACAATAATTATAGGAATGATTATCAAAAATTTAATTAATGAAGCACAGGGTACAACCCGGTGCTTCATTAATCAAACTTTTGCAGATGATGATTTTTATTACCTGGTAAACGCATGCGTGGAGATCACTGAACCACAGGATAGCGGGCAAAATAGCCCCTCCATCGCGGAGGCATGCGGGGACATCTACCCTTTGAGCCACGGAGGCATTTTGTGCCCCTCACAGACCTCGTTTACGGATGCTAAACACACCTAGACCTACTATGATATTCCATTTTTAGCTCCGCCAGACATGTATCAGCGGAGCTTTTCTGGTAATGATTTGTCCGTCGTCCATATGCCGTCCGTCGTCCGGCGTTCATCCATCCGTCGTCAACTTAACTTCTTAACCAATGAATATTTTTAGCAAAATATAACAATATGTATTATCAAGAGACAGCGTGTCGCGAATTATAATATGGTATATGCCCATCAAGGTCAAGATCACATGCCCTTTGTTAAGATGATAGTTAGAAAACTTTGACATTTCACCGTCTCTTTTGTCCGATCCATATAACTTGGTATGATTGACAGATCTTATTCATACTTGGTACAATTCTTGCTCCTGGCTCAAAAGTGTGTCGCAATTTTTTTATTCAAAGACCTATGATCAAGGTCAAGGCCACAGGCAGCAACACTTTCATATTGTTATATAGCCCTTGTCTGATATGTATAAATCAATCTCTGTGACATATCTTGTTCATCTTTCACACAATTGTTACCAATAACCTAATGTTGTGTCACGATCTTAACCCTTGTCATATAATCAAGGTCAAGGCCACAGGTAGTAACATTTGAATTTTTGTATACCGTTCTTGTCTGGGTTGTTCAATTTGATGACTTTTGTCCGGTCAATATAACTTACTCTGATTGACATATCTTATATCTACTTGGACCAATTATGGCTCATGACTTGAATGTATGCCACGGATTTGAACCAGCATCATATCATCAAAGTAAAGGTCACAAACAGAAAAAACTTTGACATTGTTATACATCCCTTGTGTGGTCTATATAATTTAATCTGGCAAAACTTTGCCATTTCACTATCACATTTGTCCGATCCATATAACCTGCTATGATAGGCAGATCATATTTATATTTGGACCAATTATGGCTCATGACTCAAATGTGTGTTACGGCTTTGAACCAACGTCATATCTTCAAGGTCAAGATCACGTACAGTAAAACTTTGATATTGTTATATATTTCTTGTCTGGTATGTATAATTTATATTTTGTTTGGCATAATAGTTGGCGATGGCGATAGATTCTGAACCATTAAATTTTCATTTCTACATTGGTTAATGGGCAGTGTTAGCGATTTTAATATCATCCCACCAGAGCCTGGCTATAATTCAGGGGATTTCAAGGTAACCATTTCTCTCATATTCTCTTTGTCTTTTATTCATCCTCTATATATATATATATACACACATGACCACTTATTCTAGCAAAGGAAAGGGAGGTGGGGTGGAGGCGCAACTGGCGTAACATAAATTTGTTTATAAATTTCCACAAACATGACAGCCTGAAATATATTTGTTTGTCCGTGTTAAAGGTCAATCGCACCCAGGGATCGGATCCCAATAACACCGGACCCGGTATTTTTACAGAGCGCCCGTCCCCGCCCCAATATATATATATATATCACATGACAGAACTCCAGTAATTTAAACATTGCATGCTCATTTTGGCTCAGTCGAATAATAATAATAATATTAATAATAATAATAATAATAGTGATCGTGACGAAGGAAATAATTATCAGTTGCAAGTAAAGTTTCAGAGGATACACGTCATACCATAAACACTATGATTTTGTCCTTCGGCATGATGCCCACATCAATATCAGCAGTCAAGAAAACCATATATGGGGTCCATACTACGTGTGACGGGCGCAATCGAGCATGTTGCTCACCCTGCAGCTGCTCGAGAATACTTAACATCAATCAAATCTCCGAGTTGCATGGATATATTTTTGAACAACCTTAAATATGAGTATATTCGCATGGTTTGGGAGCTCACGTCACCATAAGTAGGTATAAAAGGCGGATTCTCGACCATTTGTACACGATTTTGTACATGTACACGTACATCGATGTACACCTCCATAGGATTTAGTGTTAAAATCGTGTACAAGTACACGAAAATGTCGTTTTTTAGGGTGGTTCAGAATTCGCAAGCGGATTCTGAACCACTGGATTCTATATAGACATCGCTCAAGAGTGAAAAAAAATGAATGAAATTTTAAGAAAAAATGAGGTCGATTGTCTGGTCTAGAATCCGCAAATGGGTTTCCCCCATATGATTCAGTGTCAAAATCGTGAGCAAAAAACGTGTTGTGGATTCTGGACCAGCATCAAAAAAACGGTTTGCGGATTCTAGACCATCCGTATCTGTACACGATTTTAACACTGAATCCCTATGGAGGCATACACAGAAACCCATTTGCGGATTCTACATCAGAAATCGACTTATGTATGGTACATGGAAAAGAGGTGGTACTGAACCCGCAAACCCACTGCCACGTTTCCCGATCGTGTTTGGGGACGGTATAGGAGGAAATAGAAAAAGTGATTGATATATATAGGAGAGAGAAAAAAATATAAATAAATAGTTATTTAAAAATAAATATATCAAATCGAATAGATAATAAAAAAAAATACGTAAATCATGAGCGCTTCCCAGATTATTAGAGCAAGGGTTCTTTTAAAAATGCTGATGAGAGCCTACGCATTCTGCGTGAATGAACAACTAGGTCGCCTCATGTTAGAACGATGCGTCGGATGTCGGGATCACCTAGACTTCGATCATGAGAATCATTCGTGTCTGACGATGGAAAGGGAAGATATGGTCATCAAGTATTTCGAACCGGCGTTCGAACGTGTTCAAATCGATGAAGTGATCGCGTTTTGGAAGAGATTACTCTTCTGTAAGGATCGAGACAAGCCCACAGTTTCGGAAGAACTGAAATTGGCACGTAGAAGTCTGACTTTAGAAGACAAGGGACGCATCATGAAATTATTGTTCAATGAAGCATACGTCTAAGTTTTTCTCGTTGATATAAAATAAGGGAGAATAGAAAACAAAAAAAATAAATACACACATAAATTTTTTTATCTAATATTAGAAAGAAAAAAAAAACACAAAAATGAGAATCAGAAATAAATTGTATCCGACGTTAGATGACGACGAGGACGAGAAGCCGAACAGCGTTTTGCCGACGGCACCATCGCTAGAAGAAAAAGAAAGAGGAGAGAGGTATCGCATTGATCACATCAGTAGAATCCAAGCGTATCTAACTCGAGAGAGAGATTCTCGCCGTTCTCTCAAGAAGAAGTATTCGCGTTTCCTGAAATTCGTCAACGCGATCGACACGACACTCATCACGATTTCCATGGGTTTACACGCGGCCGGCGTCGGATTGTTGTCGACCGCGGTCGGTATTCCGATCGTGTTAACCATAGAAGGAGTGGCTCTCGTCGCCGGATTGTTTAGCACGCTCGGAAACTTTTTGAGTAGGAAATTATATCTGAAGGGGAGGAAACACTACAAGATTCGCGTCTTGGCCGACTCCAAGATCGACATGATATCCGAAATGATCTCGATGGCGTTGAAAGACGGTAGGATATCGGACGGAGAATACTTCGCGATATTGGGTGAGAAAACGAAATACGAAGCCATGAAAGAAGCCGTGAGAATCAAGACTCGTCAGATCATCAAGAAAGAGATGAAGGATTCTCTCGTGGAAAAGGGGAGGAAAGAGGCCAGGGAGGAATTCATTAAGATGATAGAACTCAAGAGCAGCGAGGAAAAAAAATATATATATATATAATAAGAACAGAATTTTTTAAAAAAATATTAAATTTATATATAAAATAAAAACGAAATCAATTTAAATAACTCTTAAAAATGTATTGCGTAAAGTGTAAGAGAGTTATCGAGACGAGTAATTCTCAAGAAGTACGAACTAAAAACGACAGACAGATGCTTCGCGGAATTTGCGACGTGTGTGGTTCTATCAAGACTCGATTCATCAAAAAAAGAACGCGAGCAAAGGTAAAGGCATCGTGAATAAAATGATCAATAATCTACCTTTCGAAATGCATCTGCCTGGTCACAGTTTCACGGGACCCGGAACGAAATTGAACAAGAGACTCAACGCCGATCTGACTCCTAAATCTTGGAGCAAACCTGTGAATAGGGTGGACGCGCCCGCGTATGATCACGATCTGTGCTACGCCGGACATCCCGACACCAAGACTCGCAACGATGTCTGCGATAAAAACATGTTGGGGAAATTGAGAGGCATATCAAATCTGACCAGGAGAGAGAAGATAGAACGTTCGCTGGTCGGCAATCTGATCGGTGCGAAATGTCGATTCGGATGGGGCGTTCAAAAAAAAGCGCATCTGAAAAGAAGAAGAAACGATTATTGATGAGCGAATTGGCCGAGGAGTTACACAAACCCATCGTGCGTAAATTTCGAAAGAGAAGGGTGTTCGTGAAGGGTTTGGATAATATTTGGTCTGCCGACTTGGTTGACATGAGATCGTTTTCGAGGTGGAATGAGGGTGTCAAATATCTATTGACGGTCGTCGACGTGTTTTCCAAATACGGTTGGATCAGAGCTTTGAAGAATAAATCGGGACCTTGCGTCGCCGAGGCTCTGAAGAGCGTGTTCGACTCGTCTTCTCGAAAACCGAGTAAATTGTGGGTGGATAAGGGAAAGGAAAACTACAACAAGCACGTTCATCGATTGGTCGACCTCTACTCGATCGAAAACAAAGAGAAAGCCAGCGTGGTGGAACGTTGGAATCGAACGGTGAAGGAAAAGATGCATAGATACTTCACGGCGAATTCGACCAAGAAATACATATACGCTCTGAACGGTCTGGTTAAAGATTACAACAACACGCGACACAGATCGATCAAGATGACTCCCGTGGAAGCTAGCGATCCTCGAAATGAAAAACAGGCCTACGCGAATCTATATCCTGAAAGATCTAAGATTAGGAAGAAGTCTAGAACGCCGAAATTTGCGGTCGGTGATCGAGTGAGAATCTACGCTTATAAGAAGCACTTCGAAAAGGGTTATACTCCTCGATGGACCTCGGAAATCTTCTGGATAATCAAAATATTTCACACCGATCCGGTGACTTACGAAATTGAAGCTTTGGACGGAGAAGAGATCATCGGAAAGTTTCACGAACAACAATTACAGAAGACAAAGTTTTGATAAATAAAACAAATTTCTTTCATTTACTCTCTTTAACATTTTCTTGTTTACACACACATATATATATATATACGAGAGAAAAATAATAATAAAAATAATTAAAACTATTTTTAGATAAAAAAGCAAGCTAATTAATAAACAAAAAAACAAAAACCCTTTAAAAATGACAAATATACTAGATATAGCACAAAGCATAGTGAAAGATGAAAGTATTCAAGAATTTGAGGTTCACGAATACGAACCGGTAACCGGAACGAGTTTGAACAATGCAGGAGAGATAAGAATCAACGTCGAAACTCAGGATCTATTCATACATCCTAGCGAGAGTTACATAGTGGTGCAGGGATGTCTCACCAAGGAAGATGGGAGCGACTACGCTGACGACGACACGGTTACTCTAGCCATTAATGGCATCATGCATCTATTCAGTAATATAAAATACATGCTATCCGGACAAGAGATAGAATCTGTGTTTCATCCCGGTCAGGCCACCACGATGTTCGGACTCTTGACGTATCCTGATGATTTTTCGAAATCCAGAGGACTTAATCAGTTGTGGGTGAAAGACACCGTCGGCCCTGCTAGCGCCGGCGCCGCCGCGATATTCGACTACGTCGTCAAGACATCCAGACCTAAAGGAACGTTTTTGTTCAGGATACCTTTGAAACACATGTTCGGATTTGCAGACGAATACAACAAGATCATGTACGGATTCAAACACAATCTGACGTTGATTCGAAAAGGAAACGACGACGCAATTGTGAGACTCACTGCGACCGATGCGGGTAAGATAACTCTACACAAGATATCGTGGTTCGTTCCGCACGTGGAGCCTTCGATCGTGGAAAGAGCGCGTCTCTACAAGATCATGGAATCCAAGAGTAAATTACCCGTGGGATTTAGAATGAGACAGTGCGACACGGCTAGCATTCCTCTCTCCACGAATCACTTCGATTGGAGATTGACGGTGAAATCCGCTTCCGAGAGACCGCGTTTCATCGTGGTTGCGTTTCAGACCGATAGGGACGGGTCTCAGGAAAAGAATGCGTCGCTGTTCGATCACTGCCATTTGAGAAACATGCAAGTGTTTCTGAACGCCACGAGATATCCAGCAATCGATTACAATGCGTCGTTCAACAAGAACGATTTCTGCAGATTGTACGGCGATGCCGCTGATTTTAGAAAGAAGTATCACAATCTAGACGAATTGATGAGCAACCCTAACATATCTCCCGGCGAATACAAGTCGATGTATCCCATGTTCGTATTCGACGTCAGTAAACAGAGTGAACGACTCAAGAGTAGCGTCTTAGATATTCAGATCAAGATGCAATTCGATAGGAACGTGCCGAGAAAGACCGAAGCCTTCACCCTGGTCCTGTTGGACAGAGAATTACAATTCGAATCGGATGGAAATAAGATGTCGATCATTCGATGAGAGACGTGTGTGAAAAAAAAATAAAACAAAAATAAAAAAAAGTAATGAGTAATTATTAAAAAACAAAAAAAAATAAAAGTAATGAGATCTAGAGAGATTGAACATCTTTCTAAATCTCATTACTTTTTTTTTTGTTTTTTAATAATCACACATTATTTTTTTTTAATTAATTATTTCCATGCGTTCAATGTTTGTTCAAAGGAACTAGTTCAATCAGTAGACTCACCACGGAAGTGGCGGCTTCGGGATTATTGGTTTTCGTAATGAAATTAATCCTGTCTCCAGCGTTCACTTTGAGAGGCGTGCTGAACATGCTAACATTCGCATGTTGATTCTCAGTCTGTTCGATGCTGTATCTCTTATCGCTCTCTACTCCATTCACCATGAGATTGACGACTGCTCTGTTATTCAAATCCGAGGAAGCTAGACTCATTCGAAGGATTTCACCTCCCAACCCACCTGACCATGTTTCGATCCACTACCTCCATTTCCGAAAGACCACTCAGCTTTTCCCTCATCTAAAGTGCCGGCCTCCTCGGCCCACACGGTGATCAATTGTCTAGCATATTTGACTTTCTCCACCACCTAAATCAGGGTGCAGGCATCCGTCATGTTCACGGGATCCGGTAGATTCGTGAGCGCGTGTCCACCCATGTCTAGTTTACCTTCCATGATGTCACCCTTTCTCAATACCGAGTTGTCGTCCACGTACTTCCTGCTGACTGTGCTGGAATCAAATTCGGGATCGTGACTGAGTCCGAATAAATTCTCACCGTTCATGTTGATACCACCCTCCATGGTTCCACCAGATTGTTTGTTCAGGTACAGATCGTCCACTTGCGATTCTAGGTATTCTTGTGATCGTATCACGGCAGAATCTACGTAGCCCTTGTTGACCGAGGTTGAGTCCGCATCCGTGTCGTCGACCTTTGACAGATTCAATATCTTGTTGAATCCCGCATTCAGATCCGATTTCATTTCTGTCAGACTTTCTCTGTTCCAGATCTACGTAGTGTTTGGTCGCCACGTCCTTGGGATTCATGGGAGTGGCCACGTTCATTATCTTGTTAGAATTGGCATTCAATTCCGAGTGCATCGTTTTCTGAACGTATCTATTTCTCAGGTGTTCGCTGAATCTCGCGTGAGAGTCGTCTGCATATTTCTTGGTCGCAGCATCGGTGGGATCTATGGGATTTGCGACGTTCACCAAACGTTTAGATTTCAGATCGAGATCGTCGGTCATGGTTTTATCCACGTAATTATCTAGCATGATTCGTTCGAAATCGGCGTACCCCCTGTCGACGTATTTTTTAGTCACAGCATCTGCGAGATCTATCGGCTCGGGAAGATTGTAGAGCTTCTTATTGTTCATGTTCAAAGGTTCCTCTCGAGGTTCGTATCTCCGAACGTAACGTTCGTCCAAGTTGGCAACGTCATAACCATCGTCGACTTCGAGCGTCTTCCTCTTCTTTTTTAGGTTGACTTTTTCGTCGTCACTTCTACCAAATTTATCGACTGGCATGTTGTTTTGAGATTTTTTGTTTTTAAAAAAATATATTTCAAACGCAGTTTATTAAAAAATTTTACCTTTATATGCTATAAAAAAAAATCTCTCTCTAATGTAAATCATTGAGAATGTCTTGAAACCGATCTCCTTCAGACCATCTCTTGAGAACGTAAAGACACAGGTGACCGCAAAACACTTGACCTAGTGATTGCACTCGTTCCATGTTGTAACAAACCATCGATTTGTTGAAATAGTTCTTTATTTCTTTCGGCGGCGAGAATCCGTAGCTGTTGAAATAATAATTCTTCTTCCCGTTCTTGAACCACGCCACCCAGTGAGTGCCTTCACCCAATAAATCGTCTAGATTTAAAATTCCGCATTACAATTGTCGAGGTCTTCTCTTCGGCAAGGCATCTCTACAAAACACGCCTAGAAAATCTTTGATTTTCAAATCCTTCACCGCATTAGACAGATCGATGTTGGATAGGGGTTCGTTAGGTAAGACGACACCTTCTATGGATATCTCTATTTTCTTATTCATAAATGCGTATATATTTTTTTTTTATTTATTTATTTTATTATAATTCACTAAAATGACGTTATTTTTTTTTTTTTCTTTTTAAACTAACTCTCTCGATGTCTCTATCGATTTCTATAATCTTGAATCCGTCTACTTCATCTTGATTTTTTGGAATCCTATCAACCTTACTCATATCTGGAATCCAATCATCCACAATCATATCATCTAAAATTAGATCCAAAGTCCAATGTCCGAGTGCCAAAGTGCTTATTTTATCATCTAACACGAATCTCTTATCGTCGTCGGCCGTCAGAGAAATCTTGTTGACTATTTCGGTATACAAGTCGTGATTTTCGCTTCGAATCGATTTCATAGTCTTATACACCGGACCACTTCCTAACAGACAATCTTTATACTCTTGGAAAGAGATGTTTTTCTTCACCACGCACACTTTAACCCCTTTGCACTTCTTGATCTCTTCATCTTCTAGATGATAAGCATACAGTTTGGGTCTCAAGCCCACGAATTCGAGGATTTGTTTACCGCCACTCTCGTCCTTAAATTTACCCAACACCTTCTTGTTGTCGTTTGATTGAATGTTGGACAGGTGATCGATGGGATAATTGCTCGTGTCGAACCACACGGCCATGTCCGCAGATATATCTCGGTAGACGTCTTTTGTCTCTATCTCGTAAACTAAACTGTCTGTATCGGTGCACAGTAGTTTGGCTTTATCACCAAATTTTCGTTTGACGTAATCGTAGTGAAACTCATACATCAATCGCTTGTTGATATCTAAGATGATCGGTCCGAGATAATACGGTTTGTCGAACTTCAGGTGCGTCTTTTGCATGTGAACAGCCACTAGATTTTCGTCGAATATGGTTCGGTGTTTGTAATTGGGTTTCGCCACTAATTGTTTTGCTTTTTTCTCAGATGTGACGAGTCGAACGTCGGTTCTCTTCCTGATGTTTTCCATTGATTTACCGTACACGCAGTTGTTCATGAGTTTGAAGAAATCTTTTTCGAAATTGTTCTCGGCTCAAATTCTGAGATTCGTGTTGAGATCGATGTATTTTTTCATCCAAGGCTCTTCGTCGAATCGAATGATGCGATGTATGTTGACTAATTTCATCCCGTAATCGATGTATTGTTTCAAATTCTCACTGTAGACAACGTAGTTACGTTTGTTAAATAAATTGGGAATGACTTTTTCCTTGTCTCCTTCGTTTGGTTCCATTCGTTGAGGAGCCAGCGGATAATCGTTGTGAAGATCGTGTAATTCTTCCGGATAGTTCAAATCGACTTCTAAAATGCAAGGATAGTCTCTCCATTTTTGCATATCTTCCTGTTCCGTCACCCATTCGAAATTTCCATTCGGTAAAGGATGCCTCATAGCCCAACCGCACAGATTATTAGCATCCCAATACAGTATGTATTTATTCGACCGTTTTGAATCGAAACCTTCTTTCATGTAGGGATTATTAGCTTCAGAATATCTGTGGGAGATCATCGAGACGCCACCTCTCGCAGCCCTTTCGAACATGAGCAACATGTCCACGTTGGATAATAATTCCAATTGGACTTCGGTGGTCTTCAACAGAGCGTCCCACGCCAGACCGGGTGCGGTGAAATACCAAGCGGGATCCAGATCATAATTTCGACGACAGACGTCTCGAAAATTTTCGAACACGTCTGCCAAGAGCAGAACGTCGGTCTTCAGATAGAGATCGTGATAATCTCTCATGGTTTCATATCGAATGATTTCCACACCTTTTTGGCGTGTTCGTAATTCTCATCGGAAATGTCGGATTCATATAATTTCGAATAAAAATCTGCTTTTGAAGGTAGTGCGGTGTCGTTGAATCTCTTTAGATCGTTCATGTAATCGTAAAGATAGACTCCTTTCCTCAACATGATGTCTACTCGTTCTCCAAAATGTTCGCTCATGATTTTAAATTTGTCCTTGCTCATGTTATCAACTAATTTTTCCAGAGCGGTTGACATGAATTTAAAACTGTCGATGAAACGTATGCCTCTACGAATGAATTTCGTTTTTTCTTTCAACGTCTCTCCGTCAATTACTCTTTTCTTCTCCATGAGCTTCCATTTCGTGAATGAAATGTATCTTTCTTTGCTGTTCGCGATGCAATTTAATTCTTCATGGGAAGTGCTGAGATTTTTCTATGAACAGATGACTGTCGTAACCTGAGAGATTGTGAAATATCACTGGATAGAAAACGGCGTCTTGATATTTTAAATTACACTTGCTGTGAGCCGGACCGTGATACAGACCCGTAATGATCATGGTCTCTAACCTTCTTATTTTCCTCCGAATTCTCATCGAATGATTGTCTGCATATGTGACATTCGGTGGCTCTGTTATTTTCGTCCTGCTGCTCTCGCGTGATGATCATTTTCGCCGGAGTTTTGAATTTGTCGTATAACATTTGAATTTTCGATTCTAACTCTTCCATGAACCTTTGAGCCACGTCGTCATCTTCGAACTGTTTCGTGTAGGTGAAGGGACCCATGTCATGTTGCACGTCGAAAGCACATTTCACGTAAATGCAATAACCCAAAGGCGTGTGTTTTTGATATCTTTCAACGTAACTTTGAAGAGCATTGGGTTGGCAGGAACTCATTTTTGCGGTGAAGCATTCGAAATCGGCGTACACAACGAATGGTACTTTTAACCTTCTATTGCGATTTTCAAACTTCATGATGGTGTTGGGTTTGGGCATTTCGATGGCGACACCTTGATTTTCATTGCAATATTCCCGATGTTTCGCTAACGATTTTTCGCTCTGAAACATGTTCATGCAGTTATAACATAAACATATCTTTCCTTTATGTTTATTATTTTGTCTTGACAGTAATCGGCTCAGATGTTTAACCCAACAATAATGACGATTGTCACCATTTGAAATCAATAATAAAATAATCGTCTTTTCTCTTTCGAGATACAAAGTCTGTCTGAGAGGATAGATCGTTCGTTTTTCATCGTCGTATCCCAAGACGTTCACTGCTACGGTGGGATTTTGAGCCTCAAAACGTTTGATGTGTTTTAACTCTGTTGGAAAAGTCACTCCGGTCCAATCGAGATTTTTAGAAGTATCCTCATAACGAGAAACTCTATCGGAGTGCATTTTGACAGGGTATAAAGTGGAAGTGACTGCCCACTTAAAACACTGATCATCTTTATTTCTCACATTGACCACGGAGTGTTTTTTTAGCTAAGAAATACAGTAATTCCACGTAGGAAGACCCTTTCAATGAATCGTTTTTAGTTATATGAATTTCGAGTTTCAACACCTCATCGAACGTCCAATTACTACCTTCATGTTGATAATTCGCAAGAGACGTCAACATCTTGTCTTTCATCTTTTCGAAAATGTCTGATAAATCTGAACCTCGAAATATGGGTTCGACGTTAGATCTGAAATATGCATTTTTCACGATGCTCTCGCCAAACTTCACATCGATTTTATTCATCACGCAATGGAGTATCATCTTAATTTTTTGTCCCACGTTCATGTGTTCAAAAAACAAATCCAATACTTTTTTCTTCACCCGTTCCATAAACAATTTCGGATCGATTTTCTTGAACGAGGGAACCACGTCGAAAGTTTTAAAAATGCTTTTGATCGCACTCTCCCATTCTATGGGCTTCAATTGGAATAGTTCCGTGATGAGTCATGTTACATATTCTTCTCCTTTCCCTTCATCGATTGCTCATTGAATTTCGCTCGATATATCTCGTTTGTCTAGAATCTGAAGTGCATCACTCGTTTTCGTTTTAGTTTTTCTTTTCTTTTCTTTTGAAACTTGAAGGTCTTCAACGGCTTTTCATTTAGTCATCTTCTTATTTTTCACAATCGAAACGTTTTGGGGTTTTTTTCGACATCGGCATTTCGATTCCTTTTACTATCTTTTTCTTCTTCTCATTTTTCACAACCGATGCATTTTTTGACGTCGTTGCTATCGACATTTCGTTTGCCTTTCCATCATTTCGCAAATATTCCTGTATGACTTCAATTTTTTTTGATTTAGTTCTATGATTCCTGAAATGTGGAATTTTTAATAGTTTACAAATCTCGTTTAACTGAGGTACAGTTTTCTCATTTAAATTTTCCATTTTTTTATTTGTTTGCTCCATTTGTAAGAATTTTTTTTTTGGAACTTTGTATTTAAATATTTTGTTAAAAAAAGTTTTCTTTTTTTTTTGCTCTTTATATATAAAAAAGATTTTTTTTTTAATTTTAATTTTTTCTTTAATGTGAAAAATTTTTTTTTTGATGCAATTAATCAATTTTTTATGTTCCTTAATGTAAAAAAAAATTGAATTAATACAAGAAAAAAAGGATGTTAAAATTTAAACTTTTTATTTTATATATAAAGAGAAAAAAAACTTTTTACAAAAAAAAATTTTTACATTAAAGAAAATTAAAATTAAAAAAACTTTTTTTTTATATATATAAAGAGCAAAAAAAAAACTTTTTAACAAATTATTATTTAAATACAAAATTTAAAAATATATATTATTTGCAATAATTCATAAAACAAAAAAACAAAATAATCGATCATGACAACAACACCTAAAAGATGCAAATTGAAATTGAAACGAGTCAAAACATATAAGAAATTTGGTTCTAAAATCTATAGATTACAGTGACACAGTCCCATCGAATTGAATGAGGTCGAGACGAAGGGCTTAGAGCACAAATACAACAAATATAGCATGCCTTTGAAAATGGACGAAGCCACACTCGATTTGTTTTACGAGTATGAAAGCGATCTGCAGAATATCGTCATCGCCAAAGATAGAGAATTCGACAAGGATGATTTGTAGTTGCCCTATGGAAGTTACATATTTCCAAACATCTCACTTGAACTCATGAACAAATCGGGTGGTGAGAGTGCGTTGACCGAAGTAAAAAAACTCAAAAAAGTAAATATAAACATTCAGCACATTTGCGAAAAAGGAGAAAACACGAGTGTCAACATGCGAATAACAGACTTGGAAATATAAACAATAGAGAGATTGATTTTTAGTGAAGAAGAAGGAAAAAAGTAATGAGATCATCTTTAGATCACATTACTTTTTTTTTGTTTTCCTTCTTCACTATTACCCATATATTATAATAACGTTTCCTTTTTTCTTAAATTTCAGCGTCAATTCTTCTTTTCTTTTTTTTCGTGATATGCTACGTTTTTATAACAACACATTTGTTTATCCAAATCATAATTATGAACGAATGTTGTGCATCTCTCGGTTACACTCGCATCATTACCATTCTCTTCAGAAGATAGTGGTGATGGTGGAAAACGTCTCATTCTTTTAAATTTCAACCGCATATCCCGATCTTTATTTAACTCTTTCATTATTCCTTTCCTAAGATATCCATCATTAGTGTCTAATCGTTTTTCCACATCTTTTTTTTCGCACTCTATCTCGCGATATTCATCATTATCAGCTAATTGTTTTTCCACCTTTTTATCCATTTTATATATTATTTTATACTTTCTATGATTTATATTTTATATAATTATATAATTTTTTTATATTATAATAACATATTCAAAATTGGTATATTCTTAAATGGTGAATTCTCACCAAACAACAAACCCTTGCCGAGTCGCTCAATGTTCCGTCCACTCTTCAGATAGAGACCATTTCCACTCAAAGAGTTGTCACCTTTAACGGGTTCTAGATACAATCCTTTACTGCTGTCGTCTACGTAGACGCGACACACGGCTCCTCCCTTCTTCAAAAACAGTCCGCTGCCACCCATTAATTTCTCAACTCCCGAACTCGCGAGTCCCGTGAGAGCTCCCACGCCGAGAGTCTTTCTGAGAAAGGGTAATGCCTTTGCGGTGAAGCGTAATGCTTTTGCGGCGATTCCTGCCAATCGCAGTAGGAAACCGCCTTTCATTCTCAAATTGTATCTCGATTGAGCATGACTCAATCTCACCGTCAACCCTCTTCCATCACGAATCGCTTTCTCCATCCTTTTGATTTGACTTTTGGTCCAGGCGATCGAATCCTGACCGCCACTCGTCAGATCTTCGTGAGTGAATTTGAATCTCACAGCCTCGCCTCGAGTTGTTAACGCTCTCTTAAGTTTCTTCCTCTGTCCTATGGATATGTTCACATTTTTAACCATGTATTGTGTCATAATTCTTGTTTTTAAAATATATTTTCTTCAATTGTTTTTTTGTTTTAATGATAATTATATATATTAAATAATTTTTGTAAAATTAATATTGCGTTTATTTTATTTTTGTTATTTATATATATACACAATATTTTTTTTTTTTTTGCTTTTATATTTCTCTTATGTGAAATCGTATCGTCACCCTCTCTCCGTGAAGATCTAACAGTTCACCATTTTGATCCGTCAACGTGGTTTTGAGACTATACAACGTGTCTAAAATCACAGGTAGATAAACTAAATTTTGAGGTTGCTCCACGATCTTATAACCCGGCGACACATTTGGAAAGAAGGAATAGATCGTCGGTTGAGTGCTACCATTCACGTAGCTTCCAGCAATCACATCCATGTTCACCAGAATGCTATTGACTGCGAGAATGTCAACCGTATTTTCAGATGCCACGTGACCTCGATACATCTTTCGATCGAATCCCAACATCTTGCCTATAGAATCATCCGTATTGAAATCCACTCGAAAATTATCTTCCAAATCCAACATCGTCTGTAAGGTATTAGGATTGGGAGCAAGTCTGATCTTGTTGCTTCCCTTTCCATCCGTCTTCATTCGCGCCTGAATGTAATTGTTCAAATCGTCTATGTCATAACTTCCTTTGGGAATTCGAATCTCCAACCAATCCACTCTGTCGGAATACTTGAACGAGTTATTCTTTTCGGTGACGTTGGGAAAGGAATAATAAGTCTCCAGATTCACCAACGCCATCTCGTATCTTTTCTCTCTATTCAATTCGATGGAAGGTTCGAATTTCGTAGCGAATCGAGTCGAATCGCCACTCACCACGATTTGAATGGATTGTTTTGCAGCCGTATTCTCAGCTATCCATTCTAACAATTCTCCTTGTTCGAACATTATATTTTAATTTTATTTTTATTTTTTCAAAACTAATTATTTGAAGATTTATTATTTTCTAATTTTTTTTATTTTCACGCTGTATCTTATTATCATCAGAAACATAAAACTTGTCGAATCTGCACCGATATTTTCCACGATTAAATTCGCTAGTCAAATCGATCACGACGAAATTGTAAAGTCCTCCATCCCAAACCCTCTTGCAGAATCTCCTGAATTCCGCCACGCTCATGTCGTTTGCGACGTGATCGCCGAAGATGTGATTGAGATTCTTGAGATCTTGGTGAAAGAGACATAGAAAATTAGCGTTCTCCCTTATCGTCTGTCTGGGCAATCGAAAATAATTCTGCGACAGGTAGAAACAGTCCACGTTGCTGTGTCGACCCCTAACGTAATACGATTCACATCGGTTCTGTCTTTCCAAAAGCAGATCGTCGAAAATCATGAGATTCTTATCTTCTGATTTCAATTCTCTAGGATCCGGAACGTCGCTGGCGTTCTCATAAAATCGACACTCGATGTTCGAAGATGCATTTCTCTTCATCAATTCCATCGCCGCACCGTCCAAAATGGTCGAAAGAGGAGCTTCACTTTTGTCGAATTCCTCCCTACTGTCAAAGATTCTGGCTATGACGTCCTTGGGCAATCTAAGATCCATGCACTCAAGAAGCAATCTGTATTCGGGTTGAAACAAGCTCTTGCCAAACACAAACAATCTGTCATAATCCAACCAGTCGGGTCGGGACAACAGATTCATCAACAGATTGGTCTTTCCACAATTCGATTTTCCCACTATCAAGCCTCTTATGCTTTTGGGAAAGAACTCGTTATTCGACCTCTTGGTCGCGGCGTCATTCCAAGACATATCTTTAATGTTCATCTTTGTTTTATTTTTTGTTTGTTATTTTAGATTTTTTTCAAACATAATTTTTTATGTTTTTTCAAACTCAGTTTTTAATATTATTATTTATTCATATCACACCGTCGCGAGTTCTCTTCAATCCAGATCCACTCGTAATTTTGGCTAAATCTTGTATGGGTACCACAGCATCCTTAAAATCTTTCCAACTTTTCGGCGTTCGCTCTAACGCAGCTCGCTTTGCTGGCGGACTGATCAACTTGTCGACCAACGTGTCGGCTGCCCTCTTGCCAGCCACAGAAGCTATCCTACCACTGGCTTTGGAAGCGGCTTTCTTACCTGCATCCAAAGCCGTCTTCTTGCCGACCTCAAATGCGGTCGGTGCGAGTTTTCTACCCGCATCGCTCGTGAATGCTCGCATTATAGAATCTACGATGCCAGAACCGCCTTGAACGTAAGTTCTGACGTACCCCCTGTTCTTTATCACCAACATATATTTTATTTTTATAATATATATTTGTTTTCACTGGTAAATCGTTTGTTGTTTAAACACTTTTATTATTCTAGTGTAAAATTTACTATTTTTTTTATTTTATACATTTTGTTTGTTTCTCTCTACTTATTATATACATCAATCCTTCAATTCGTTCATCAGCCTTTTATAATGGTTTTTATTCAAAACCTTTTGTCTTAACAATTCGTCAGATATAGTAACTATCTGATTATCTAATCCTGTGTTACCAGCACGTCTGCTTGCCATCAACAAACTCAATCTCTGAGACAGAGCATCAGAATTGCTCGGAAGAAAAGTGGTTTCCACCCCTTTGCCAGTCACCGATTCGACGAACTTCTTATGCGAATTCCATATGGGTTTCACCACTTTCGTCCACTTGTAACCTATGTTGGCTTTAGGTCTCGTCTCTCTGTCATCATTATTTCTCTTCATGACGTTGGTCTGAACCAGAATGTCACCGTAATTGTTGTAATCCCGTTCCATGTAATCACTAGGCTTGTCGTAAAGGATCAATTTACGCAGTCCGGAAGTTAATTCGTATTTATTCAGGCCGACGGTTAATTCATCATCATCTATTTCCACTTTTGTGTCACCCACAAAAGTTCTACCGTTTGAATCCCTGTGGGAACGTAATCCGGTGTAGATTGAAAGGAATACTGATTTCCAAAGCTACCGGGCAACGAACCCATTCTCAAAGAACTCTCTTTTATGGGTCTCAATTCTTCAACTATCTCCTTCTTGCTTCACTCTTGAACCTCCGTCACAGGTTTAAATATTTTTGCGCTTTCACGTCTCAGTTCCATCTCTCCGAGACGTCTGCTTCTGTCAGCCGATTGAATGCTCTTCTTGGCACGTTCATATTCGTTTAAAATATGACGTTTAGCATCCATCTGTAAAAACATTTTTCGTTTTTAAATTATTAATATTCCTTTGAGTATGCTAATGTGAGTTATTTATTATTTTCAGAATTAAATGTATAATTATTTTTTATGTTTTAAGTAAATAAAAATCTTCTGTCTTTAATATAATAACTAAAAAACCAGTTGAGAAAAAACATTTTACACGATAAAACCTATATAAATGCGTTTTGCCTCCGAACGCGTTAAAATCGCATCACCGATTATTCACTCAGTGTCGAACTGGGAAAACTTGAAAAGTTTAAAAGTTTTAGCGCATGAGAAACCGGTTTCTGATTTAACGCGTTTGAGAATAATTACGTCTGTTAAAAGGAATTCATTCATATCTCAAAATCATTCACTCAGTGTTGAACTGAAAGAACTTTGAAAAAGTTTAAAAGTTTTAGCGCATGAGAAACTGGTTTCTGATTTAACGCGTTTGAGAATAATTATGTCTGTTAAAAGGATTTCATTCATATCTCAAAATCATTTACTCAGTGTCAAATTGAGAGAACTTTGAAAAAAGTTTAAAAGTTTTAGTACAAAAGAAACCGGTTTCTGATTTAACGCGTTTGAGAATAATTACATCTGTTAAAAGGATTCATTCACATCTCCAAACATTATCACGAATATATTAAAAATTTACTACTCAAACCTAATTGAGTGGAAAAATGCGTTTTATTATCTATTATTAAAACGATCCATTAAACGAAAACCTTCATTCACACCACAACAAAAACATGAGTGTCAATTACGAACTATTTTTATTTGAATGAAACATTCTATAAAATGTTTTATTAAAATTTACTTCACAAAATTAGCAGTGACAAAACGTGAACAAACGATTTTTTACCTCCGATTTTTTCTAATTTTTCTAAACTCAATTTTTTTTTTCGTTTACATTGAAACAAAACATGAATGTCTATTTTTTTTTACAGATTATATTTTATAGTCGACTCTTTTGAACGAAAACCTTCATTCACACCAGAACAAAAACTGACACTCATGTTTTATAGTCGACTCTTTTGAACGAAAACCTTCATTCACACCACAACAAAAACATGAGTGTCAATTCTTCGGACTATTTTTATTTGAATGAAACATTCTATAAAGTGTTTTATTAAAATTTATTTCACAAAATTCGCAGTGACAAAACGTAAACAAACGATTTTTTACCTCCGATTTTTTCTAATTTTTCTAAACTCAATTTTTTTTCGTTTACATTGAAACAAAACATGAATGTCTATTTTTTTTACAGATTATATTTTATAGTCGACTCTTTTGAACGAAAACCTTCATTCACACCAGAACAAAAACTGACACTCATGTTTTATAGTCGACTCTTTTGAACGAAAACCTTCATTCACACCAGAACAAAAACTGACACTCATGTTTTATAGTCGACTCTTTTGAACGAAAACCTTCATTCACACCAGAACAAAAACTGACACTCATGTTTTATAGTCGACTCTTTTGAACGAAAACCTTCATTCACACCAGAACAAAAACTGACACTCATGTTTTATAGTCGACTCTTTTGAACGAAAACCTTCATTCACACCAGAACAAAAACATGAGTGTCAGTTTTTACTCTCATCGTGGGTTTGCGGGTTCAGTACCACCTCTTTTCCATGTACCGTACATAAGTCGATTTCTGATGTAGAATCCGCAAATGGGTTTCCGTGTACGCCTCCATAGGGATTCAGTGTTAAAATCGTGTACAGATACGGATGGTCTAGAATCCGCAAACCGTTTTTTTTTATGCTGGTCCAGAATCCGCAACACGTTTTTTGCTCACGATTTTAACACTGAATCATATGGGGGAAACCCATTTGCGGATTCTAGACCAGACAATCGACCTCATTTTTCTTAAAATTTCATACATTTTTTCACTCTTGAGCGATGTCTATATAGAATCCAGTGGTTCAGAATCCGCTTGCGAATTCTGAACCACCCTAAAAAACGACATTTTCGTGTACTTGTACACAATTTCAACACTAAATCCTATAAAGGTGTACATCGATGTACGTGTACATGTACAAAATCGTGTACAAATGGTCGAGAATCCGCCTTTTATACCTACTACCATATAAAAGAATATCAAATGAATTTATATTGAACTTCGCCAATTCACACATTAGTTGACGTCTAGGAATACTAAACTGTTGACATTCGAAAAAAATAATGTTCAGCGTCTTCCACAACCTCGCCACTCTGGCAAAATGGCGAATTTGCAATGTGATTTAGAAACTTGTCACTGTTTAGGTCACTGCAGCTGCATCTGATTTTGCTATGAAGTATATTTAATTTCCTCATGCCATTACTAAAATATGGTGGTGGTTTAACAACTTCATCAGATATCACTTTTTGAATTATTCTTGGGTATTCTTGGTTGATCGAAATACGCGTACGTAAGTTTAAGCCTGTTTAAAACTTTCGTGCTCCATCGTGCGATTTTTTAATTCCGTACTGCGTCGTACCGCTGTCGTACTTGACCATACTAAACCGTACGGGGTATTCTTAGGTATTCTTGAGTGTTCGTGTGTGTTCGTGAGCTCTTGGCCAGTATGGTTGCATCAAGATTCACTAAGAAATGGTAAGCTCCATTAAAATCACTTCGACGGCACTACCCGTTTTGTACGACTCCACAAAGAAATAGTCTGTACGACTTTCTCAAGATTACAGTACGACGTACCCAGATTTATCAGAAGAACTGTTACGGCCACACTGGAAATCTCTACAAAGTTCCAAGATTCTGGACAAATTTGATACGATTCCAGTAAGATCCAGGAGGAGACTGTAGGAGTTCCAAGAACTCACAAGTTTTCAACACAATTCCAGACGAAAAGGATATAAACCCCGACAATCAGCGGCTCTGAAATCATTCTGTTCTGACTGTCAAGGATTTTTGCTTGGTCATGCAGCATCTTACTAGTTAGTACTGGTGTCGTGGAGCACCGTACAAGGTCATATCCATTCGTACTGAATCGGCTTGGAAAATATTAGTAGATTTTACCGCAGTCGTGATGAACATTATAAGGTCGTATGAAGGGCGTATGAAGGGCGTGTAAGGTCGTGAGAAAAGCCGATTCGGGGTGATTTTTTTGAAACGGTCAATCGTGGAAATTTGAATTCGTAGCTGTTCTTGGACATCCGTACAAAAGTCGCAAAGATTTTACGGGGGTTTAACAACGTGCAGCAAACAATCTCACAAAGAAATGATCATGCGAAAATGTTTCCGTGTATACAACTTGAAATATCTTCACATTAATATGTATGCCACGTTTTACCCATAAAATAATGCTGAATGTCAATATCGTAGGAATGTTACACTCCCCATAATGGCTTTCCAAGAATGCAATGGAGGCCCTAAAGATGTGAATTCCAGAACTTTACAAAAATGTACTCGATGACTCCTCGACGCTCCATGTGACAGTGACCAACAGTTTGACTCTCTACCAAGTATCAATTTATATGGTGTTGGTCTCACGTCAATAGGTCACAGCATGTCTGGCATATCAGCGTAAGCAAATTTCAAAACCCCCTCACATTTATTAGAACTAAAATTCAAAAATGACTTTCAGAAACGCATTGGTTGGTCTAAATATATCACTCCGATCTTTTTTTTAAATGCACGCAATAACCATTGGGTTTCCCCGGTGACCTTGAAACTCTATTGGATTTTGACTTATTTGGTGTTGGTCCCGAGTTGATATGTCACACGACGTCTGTAATACATTCATATTTTACTTTCCTCATTTTGACACCGCCAACTCCTTTGATTGTATTAACCCTTTACCTATCATGAAAAGCAGACGACACTTGCAAACAAACTTCTTGAATAACTAATTTCAAAGAGGGGGTCATAACCTATGTTTTTGAGACAAAAATGAAAATTAATCGGCGATTTTTGAGAATAACGCTGGCCGGGTTTGGCCGTTGTGTTGGGTAAAGGGTTAATCCATAATTGAGGTTCAAGATTGCTTCGGGAGATCTTAAATTTGGATTTAGAAATGCTTTGAAAATCCTCTTAATGACTTCTAGGTTGCCTCAGTTACCTTGACTCATCTTGATATGCCACACGACGTCTGTGATACATCATATCCTACTTTCCTCATTTTGGCCCCGCCAACTCCTTTGATTGTATTAACCCTTTACCTAACATGAAAAGCAGACGACACTTGCAAACAAACTTCTTGAATAACTAATTTCAAAGAGGGGTCATAACCTATGTTTTTTAGACAAAAATGAAAATTAATCGGCGTTTTTGAGAATAACGCTGGCCGGCTTTGGCCGTTGTGTTGGGTAAAGGGTTAATCCATAATTGAGGTTCAAGATTGCTTCGGGCGATCTTAAATTTGGATTTAGAAATGCTTTGAAAATCCTCTTAATGACTTCTAGATTGCCTCAGTTACCTTGACTCATATTGATATGCCACACGACGTCCGTGATACATGCATATCCTACTTTCCTCATTTTGGCCCCGCCAACTCCTTTGATTGTATTAACCCTTTACCTAACATGAAAAGCAGACGACACTTGCAAACAAACTTCTTGAATAACTAATTTCTCTCATTTTTTTCTCAAAAACATAGGTTATGACCTCTCATTGGAACGAGCTCAATGAGCTCGTTCCAAAGAGGGATTATAACCTATGTTTTTGAGACAAAAAATGAAAATTAATCGGCGATTTTTGAGAATAACGCTGGCCGGTTTTGGCGTTATGTTGGTTAAAGGGTTAATCCATAATTGAGGTTCAAGAATGAATGCTACGGGCGATCTAACATCTAACATTACCTAACATGAAAAGCAGACGACACTTGCAAACAAACTTCTTGAATAACTAATTTCAAAGAGGGGGTCATAACCTATGTTTTTGAGACAAAAATGAAAATTAATCGGCGATTTTTGAGAATAACGCTGGCCGGTTTTGGCCGTTGTGTTGGGTAAAGGGTTAATCTATAATTGAGGTTCAAGATTGCTTCAGGAGATCTTAAATTTGGATTTAGAAATGCTTTGAAAATCCTCTTAATGACTTCTAGGTTGCCTCAGTTACCTTGACTCATATTGATATGCCACACGACGTCTGTGATACATCATATCCTACTTTCCTCATTTTGGCCCCGCCAACTCCTTTGATTGTATTAACCCTTTACCTAACATGAAAAGCAGACGACACTTGCAAACAAACTTCTTGAATAACTAATTTCAAAGAGGGGTCATAACCTATGTTTTTGAGACAAAAATGAAAATTAATCGGCGTTTTTGAGAATAACGCTGGCCGGCTTTGGCCGTTGTGTTGGGTAAAGGGTTAATCCATAATTGAGGTGCAAGATTGCTTCGGGCGATCTTAAATTTGGATTTAGAAATGCTTTGAAAATCCTCTTAATGACTTCTAGATTGCCTCAGTTACCTTGACTCATATTGATATGCCACACGACGTCTGTGATACATGCATATCCTACTTTCCTCATTTTGGCCCCGCCAACTCCTTTGATTGTATTAACCCTTTACCTAACATGAAAAGCAGACGACACTTGCAAACAAACTTCTTGAATAACTAATTTCTCTCATTTTTTTCTCAAAAACATAGGTTATGACCTCTCATTGGAACGAGCTCAATGAGCTCGTTCCAAAGAGGGATTATAACCTATGTTTTTGAGACAAAAAATGAAAATTAATCGGCGATTTTTGAGAATAACGCTGGCCGGTTTTGGCGTTATGTTGGTTAAAGGGTTAATCCATAATTGAGGTTCAAGAATGAATGCTACGGGCGATCTTAAATTTGGATTTAGAAATGCTTTGAAAATCCTTTTAATGACTTCTAGGTTGCCTCAGTTACCTTGACTCATATCGTGGATCTCCATCGAGTTTCGTCTTATTTGGCCTTGGTTCCATTCCGATAGGTTATAAAGTTCATGGGATGTATGTATGACCCACTTTCAAACATTTGACTCAGTCAACTTTTCTCAACACAAATTCACAAAGGAGTTTCCGAAATGCGTTGGTGTGTTTAAAGATGAGATTTTCAGAATGTTTGAAAGATGCACTCAGTGACTACTGGGTGACCTTATTTTGAACTTGCATCATGTTTTTGGGGGAATTTGGTATTGTCTCAAATCGATAGGTTATACGTCGCATGAAATAATAGCCTGGCCTATTTTCAAACTGTTTGGCCCCATTTTTAGCACTAAAATGAGATTCAGGAATGCATTGAGGGGGTTTGACAATCGGCGTTTCATGGTGGTTTTGAAGGCACTGAATTACGCTTTATGATCCCAGTGACATTGGCTCCATATTTGTAACCTCCATCATTTCGTATTTGATGTTAGCCCCCAAGTCGATAGATCGTACAATACCTGAAGTATAAGTGTGACCTATTTTAAAATATTTGACCTCACCCACTTTTTCGTCCTTCCAATTTATAAATGAGGTTCAGGAATGCAAATATCAAAATATTCTTATCTGAATGGTTGATCTGAAGAAGGCGATTGTTAAGAAAATCATCCTCATATTGCACTAAGTGAAAATTCTAGTTTCCATAATGAGCCCCCATATATGGATTTATGGAGCTGATTTGAACAAATTCGAATCTGTTGTCCATAAGGATGTTGTATACCAAAATGTCAGAAGAATCTGACTTATAAACCTGAAGAAGAAGATTTTCAAAAAATAATCTTCATATTGCACCAACATTTAGTTGAAATGTGGGCGTCCATCATAGGGAGACCAAATATGAACCCAAGGATTTGATTTGAATAAACCTGAATCTGCCTCCCCTTCCCCTCTTTCACCAGTGATATACCAAATATAAAAAAGGTATACTTCTGTAATTTATTCCAGTTTTTTCTAGTTTTTGATTTTCCTTTTTTATTTTATTATTTTTTTCCACTTCTAATTCATGCATACCTCAATAAAGTATGATTGAGTAACATAATAAGAGCAACTGTTTAGGTTTCGAAACTCGCAAACCTGCCGATTAGGTATTAATAAGATGAGCTAACTTCGGGGCTGTTGGGTGTGGGGGGTTTCGCCCCTTCTCTAACACACAAACACACCGGTTTGTGGGGAAGAATACCAAAATACCATTACGCGATACTACTCAATCCACGTGGCACGCATGTCATAATTGCAGCAGTTGGAAACAAACCGGAAGTTTCCATGATTCTAGATAGCCACATGGAAAGCCCAGATGCCAGGGATGTGCCAGTGACATTTTCGTTTGTACGAGAGCCTCCATATGTTCATAAGCTTGTTACACGAGCTTATAATTTGTTTCGGACCAGCCGTCGGAACAGACCTTAACCATCTCCACGAATCTTACCAAGGCCTTGCCATTGACCGTTGAGAATTTTGGCGATTGTAGATTTTAGAGCTCTGCAAATCTCAGATTTCCGGTCGAACTGAAACTGGAATCGAATATGGCAGAGGATGTTGAATCGAATCAAATCGCCGCGTTTTCAGCTTGTTGATATTGCACCTTCTTACATCCGTAAATATTGTCTCCACTCAAGTCTTGCTTACAATTGTGACTCATCCGTTTGGGCAAAACAATTGAAAACTGAAATACTCTAGTATGGAATTAACCCATTGAACACCATTGGTATCTTCCATGTTAGTTCAGAGGCAGCAATTGGAATTGTCCATATTCATTTTATGGGGACAGACCAAATAATATTTTTAACGTGCAGCCTTGGGGCTGCTCATTGAAAATATTGATTGGTCTACAACACACCAACTTAGCACCCATCCTACTTAATCAAATTATGACGTTTCGTGTTCCTGGGCCGAAAAAGCGGCCTAACGGGCCGAAAAAGCGGCCTCACGGGTTCAAAGGGCTAACATTGTGTCGGAAGCATAACATCCTTGAACTTTTCTTCTACAGCCAGGTCTCCTGTGCAGCTGAAACGTTCGATAGGAGATACTTGGTAAGCTTTTGGAAACATCTCGACGATTCGAAAATTACCGTATCATATATATGTGCACGTGAGAACGGGCGTGCAAGTGTATGTTTTGATTAGTGTTTTTTCTCCAACGACACTTACCGCTACCCCACCACCCCACCTCTTCAGTATCCGAAGAAAGTTACGTGCCTCCCCAACATCTACCCCACCACCCCACCTCTTCAATATCCGAAGATAGTTACGTATCTGATGTCAATATTCCGACTTTAATCCTGAGCACACCGATGTCAAAATTCAGAACTTTGAAGTAGCAATTTTTTTCCATGATGCAACTTGGAATTTAGGTAATTCAATCTTCTTTGATAGACCTCGATGAGCTCTGGAGCTTAAACTATTGCTATTTTTCATCAGTGTGCAGAGGGTTAACAGTGGTGTAATTTCACACTGAATTTTGAGCAAAGCGAAGCAAAAATCGTATACTCTGATCACTCATTCGCATTTCATTTATTTTATTTGACCTCTGGAGCCAATATTATGAAACGTTTATAGTTGTATTTTCTAGAATTGTATTTCCTTGTTATGACTTTAAATGGGTTGAAATGAACCATTAGCACTTTCAGAGATGTGGCAATTTGCCAGTTGGCAAATTGCCATATCTTCTAAATTGCTAATGATTCATTATAGTCAGTTATTTTAATAGGTAGAAAATGCAATTCTAGAAAATACAACTAAGAGTTTTATAGTATTGGCTCCTGTTTTGTTTCATATTTCAGATTTACACGACGCAAAGTTGCCAAAATGAGCAACTTAGTTGCAGGACTTGCTCTTCTGACGTCATCCGTGTTGTATTCCATTGACAGTAAGTGATCTCATTTATATCATCTTCTTGTGGGCATTCTACCTGTCGCTCCGGTGCGCGGTGGCGTTGCGATAACCGATTCTCGTCAGGTTACCGAAGTTGAGCAACGTCGAACTCGGTTAGTCCTTGGATGGGTGACAGTCTGAGCGATCGATTCTGACTCCCGCATTGGGTCCTTTGGCAAGGCACTTAAACCCGAGTGTCCACATGAGGGCACGATGACGCCGTGTACTAAGGCGTACTGCACCTCGATGATGCGCGTGTCCTCAACCAATCTACCCCTGTCGGTACTGCAGTGCGGAGTTACGAGATCAGGGAGCTGGCAGGTGCTCGTGTTTCTCTCCGGGTATTCCAGCTTCCTCCACCCGTAAAACTGTCACCGACACGATATGACCTTGTCTGTTAAAGTGTCTAAATAAATAAATAAATAAATAAATAAATAAATAAATAAATAAATAAATACCTGTCGCATCGAAACAGGAGCATGAGTTGAGACTCTCCACTTTTAAACCTATATGGCTTAGTCCTCTTTCCTCCACCCTTTTCGGGTGTATCTTAAAACACGTATTAGCGTTTACATCGATTAATTAATCGAATAGTATAAAAGTTTATAAATAAATTAGATAAATAAATAAATACCTGTCGCATCGAACCAGGAGCATGAGTTGAGACTCTCCACTTTTAAACCTACGTGGCTAAGTCCTCTTTCCCCCACCCTTTTCGGGTGTATCTTAAAACGCGTATTAGCGTTTACATCGATTAATTAATCGAATAGTTTAAAAGTCCACTAACTGAATGATATTGAGGTTAAATCTATTAAGGTGGTGTATATGTGTGAAGTGGAGCTGAAATGAAGGTTTAGTTGCGTAGCCTCCAATACAAAGTCATTTTTTTTTCTCTTTCTGGTCCTAACAAAAAACTGTATAGGTTAAACCTTTATCCAACCAAAACGATCTTAAAATTTGCTATTTTCATTATTTTTCATTTTTCTTTTCAACAAAACCATAAAAAGTGCCCCCCCCCCCCCCCCCCCCCCCCCCAATTGGAATGGTCTCGACGGGCACGTTCCAATGAGGGGTCAGAGAATTTTGTTTTACTGAAGTTTGTTAATATTTTTTTTTCAACTCTCAATTTCTAAATTACAAGCTGTCAGTACTCCAAACCTTTTCTAGAATTGTTTTTTTTCTAGTTATGTCTTTAAATTCGTTAAAATGAACCCATTAGCATTTTTCAAAGATCTCGCAATTTGCCAGTTGACAAACTGCAATATCTTTTAAAATGCTAATGATTCATTTTAGTCAGTTATATTAATGAGAAGAATATACAGTTCTAGAAAATACAATTGTAAAGGTTTTTTAGTATTAGCTCCAGGTGGATACGGCCGATCCGTTAGGTAAAGGGTTTCCCTTATCTAACTTCTTAACACCCAGCTCCGTCATAAAAAACCCATTCATGTCTTTTCTTCAATTTTTGTCTCAAAAATAGTTCACGATGTCGTGAGGGAAACATAAGCTATACTTTTTCGGCAAACATTGCAAATTTTTAGTTTTTTAATTTTTCGAGAATTTCTCTCTCTCTCTCTCTCTCTCTCTCTCTCTCTCTCTCTCTCTCTCCATCACTCACTCCCTCCCCCATCCTCTCTCTCTCTCTCTCTCTCTCTCTCTCTCTCTCTCTCTCTCTCTCTCTCTCTCTCTCTCTCTCTCTCTCAGCGTGTCTGTTCGTGTTAGGAAAGGGTTCACATCACCTGTTCAATGAGGGTTACGGGTAATGACTGAAAAGCTCAAGTAAAGGTCCAAACATAATTTGAGCATGCTCACTTCACTTCCTTGATAGTGTACTACTTAATGTTTGCTAAACACCAAATATTTGACACATCATTGTGAAATTTGCTTGTGACATATTTGCGATATTTTTGTTGGATATGATTGAGGAATGTATTGAGATGGTCCCCGGTGTTTGCATTAGCTCTCTTGACAGGCAGACGTTTCGTGACAGTCATGGAAATCATTTACCCCTTGATTTTCATGATGTTTTCGTGCACTGTCCACATGTACATGACATGTGTAGTGTATTCAATCTTCATTTCAACACTAACCTTTGTGACTTAACGATTGAATATTGCAAATGCAAATATAAGAAGACATTTGTCTGAAGTTGAAATGTGGCGGGCTGTAGGGATGGTGGAGTAAGTGGCTACCCATCGCCAGGTTAGTGAAGCCCTTGGTGTGCACCATACGGTGATCACCAGAGCCTGGGCACGATTTCAGCGGTATGGCACACCAGTAAGGCGGCATGTTGGTGGCAGAGACAGGGCGATATTTGCAACTGAAGACCGTTTTTTGATCATTCAGCCCCGTAAGAACCGCTTTGCCACAGCACCCCAGCTTCGCAGTGACCTTCTGAATGCATCCGGGGTAAATGTTCGACGCAGACTATCCGTGCAAGGTTGCACGGAGGTGGTCTCCGATCGAGAAGCCCATGTATTCGCATTCCGCTGTCGTAGAACCACCGTCAGGCACGACATGAATGGGCTATGGACCGCGTTGGATGGACAAGAAAAGATTGGCGACCTGTCCTTTTTACAGATGAGTCAAGGTACTTCCTAGACCACACAGATATGTATTCTAGGGTATGGAGAAGTTTCCATGCAATCAACATTGCTGAGCATGACCGCTCTGGTGGAGGGTCCATCATGGCCTGGGATGGCATCAGCAGGGATGGACGTACAGAGCTCTGTGTCCTTGAACGTGGTACATTGACTATACAGCGCTATATGGGTGAGATCCTGGATATCCACGTCAGATTGTATGCAGGTGCAATGGGTGATAGATTCATTCTGAGGGACGATAATGCCCGTCTTAATGTTGCCCATGCTGTAGCGGAGTTCCGACAGAGGGAAGGGATTGAGCGTATGGACTGACCAGCAAGATCTCACGAGCGCCGTTTCTCCGAGACCAGTCAAAGAGACAAACGAGTAGTCACTAAGACTTAGTGACACTGCTTGAACAACTAATCTATAGCTTTTCCGTGTGTTCTGGCGTGGAATTCGCCAATCCCAGCTCTGATAGAAATACAAAGTGGAACAGTGGAACCTTAGGGTGATGCTGGTAGTGCAGTGATTAGAGACGACAGTGGTAAGCCTGGATGGGTAGAAGTGATAGCAACTAGTGGTTGTGATTGGAAATTGCAGTACTGGACGAAAGCGTAAATAGTGGGAGCTAGTGATAGGGCAGAACGTACTAGCTATAGTACAAGCATTCAGTGCAGCTTCAAGTGTATAGTAGTGGCGGAAGACTAAAGTATTAGACGAACAGCGGCGGTTCTGCAGGGGGTGGGGCATAGAGACATTGCCCCCAACCGTAGACAGTGACGCCATTTGCCTCCATCTACCACACACACACCCATCCGCCCCCTCACATTCACCCACACACACACACACTCACAGTCTCTCATTCCGTTATTCTCTTTATTTGGCGGTATAAGACAAGAAAAAAAGTTTCCGTAGAAATGTCTGTCACTGTACATACCCACATATACCCACACACACACCCTTACTGTCTCTCATTTTGTTATTCCCTTTATTTGGAGATATAAGACAAACATACCCACACACACACCCTTACTGTCTGTGATTTCGTTATTCCCTTTATTTGGCGATATAAGACAATAAAGAAAGTTTCAGTAGGAAATATCTGTCATTGCGTATTTGTTACCTCAAACATGCCCCCCCCCCCCCCCCCCCCCCCCACACACACACACACTCACAGTCTCTCATTTCGTTATTCCCTTTATTTGGTGGTATAAGACAAGAAAAAAGATTCAGTAGGAAATGTCTGTTATTACATATTTTTTACCTCAAACATACCCACACACTTGCTTCTCTTATTTCTTTACTCCCATGCACTCCCAGTAGATGTACATATCCATTTATGATTTACAAGCTTGGAAGCATATAATTATGAGGTGTGTACGATTCTGTACCCTGACCAAAATATAGGTCATGTTCTTCACATTGTGACAGACTGGCATTATGTCCCTTCAATTTGAATTATGCTTTCAAATGAAGCCTTCTGGTGGCTGTTGGGCCATGAGCAACCGGAAAGCCTCATTTAAAAACACAGTTCATTCTTTTCTGGGAGAACCCACGCACCCCCACCCCACTATAACATCCCCCCCCCCTAAAAAATCCCTCAAACAAGCCTACCTCAGGAACTTACGAAAGATGTTCACGATATCTTAATAGAAGGCTGTGACCCTAAAAGGCCAAATGCGGACTTGCCCCCTTTCATGGGAAACCCGTCCTCCACTTGCCTCCCGTGAAATATTTTCTGGCGTCGCAGCTGTTGACAAAGACAGTCGTAGTAGATGTCGATCACATGATAAACAGTAATAGTAAAGATACCATTCAATAGTAGCGGTAAAAGACTGTAAATAATTGGCTACTGTTCTAAGCTTTTTGTCTTCCAGAATTATATTTTCTGTATATTGCAATGAATTGTTCGAATGGACCTCAGCGTTTTCAAAGATGTTGCAGTTTTCCTATAGGTAAATAACTACGTCTCGTAAACCGTAATCGGGTTGTTTCTATGATTTATCTTCACAGGACAAAAATACAAATTTGGAAAAAACACAGGTAAATATGTAACCCTGTAGATTAAAGTCAACATTTTTGACGGTTCGCAATGGTTTAGTGGTTTAAGTGATGGATGTATTGCCAGGCGGGGTTACCGTGAGTTCGATATCCAACGGGGGGTTCAGAAACCACATTCTAAATTCTTCCAAAACATTACGATTTCCTTCAAAATACACACACAAGACTGTGTAAACACTGCATATTTGCCGTTCTGTATCCAACGCGTTTCACACTTTCATGCAGCTGCCGAAAGGAAAGTGAACAGAGTAATTAGGAAACCCGAATACGGGATTCCAGCCATCGTTCTTGACGGTGTGCAATGATCTAGTGGTTTTTGGTGTTGGACTCTGGATTGCGTGGCCGGGTTCCCATGAGTTCGATTCCCGGCGAGGGATAAGAAACCAACGTTCTCAATTCATCCAAAATACGAATGTGTCCTAAAATAAAAATACACATACACAACACACACATTTTTCACCGAGCTGCTACATTCTTGGAGTTTGTAACCAAGCCTGGAAATAAGCAGATTGTCATCTGCAGACTTGGGTCCCCAGAGGGTGAGTTTAGTGATGCTACACGGCACAGCAGGATAGCATTACTAAATTTGTCCTCTGTGAAACTCAGTCTGAATCAAGATCTCAAGCCTAAACAGAAGGAGGTACTCAAAGGATAAATTGGGGAATTCTAGCCCACAGTATGGGATAGCACCAGCAACTTCACCCTTTGGGGACTTCATTCTGCGAATGACAGATTTCAAGGCGTCTCTGTTATCCACTGATTGTTTTATTTGTTTTCCTTCTCTGTATTTTTGCTTCACAGTTCTTAATTCCGCGGATGTTTTGTATCTTTAGGCATAAAAGATTACGTTATAATCCCGGTGATTATTTTGATTGTTATTGGAAAATTGGTAGCAGGCATGTCATTCTCACTATGGTTTATCTACACTCCAGAAATTTTTCCAACACACTTGAGGTTAGTAACTCACTTATGTTAGAAACAACTAGAAACAAGTTAAGATATATTTTTGTTCTTTATTTACCAGATACAAGAAAATAACTTTGGTCAACTATAAGAAAGACTCCAGTGCACTCGTGCTGTGGGTGCACATCCGGCTCCTCCTACATACATGCACCTTTATAAAACGTGTGGCCTAAGCTTGAGGTCTTGATAGGCTACTTGTGTACGTATGGTCGAGGGCGCGCGGATATACATGGATCCCACTGTCCAGTAAAGCAGATTGTAAGTATCTGTGGAATCTTTGTTAGGAGTTGGAGAACTTAGGAGGCTACATGTGATAGCATATGTTGATGTATGAAACCGGACTTAGAGTCCGAATGGCTACATGCACATGAACGTGTATTTAACCTGCCTGAGCGAGTCGTAAACCTGTGAAGCAATGAAGGCACGTATGATCAGCCCGATCATGACACAGGCACACGTATTAAACATTCGCTTGAGAATGTAAGGCGACGTGTGCCTGTGTACGTAAGGACTGCCCGAGTTCTGCTAGGCTACCTTGTTAGTGTATAGAACCATGGATCTACTGCGTGCATGTACAAGTAGTTGAGTGGTACATGCTAATCACTTTGGTTGACGTATGAAACCGGAACGTTGTGTAAAGTTCGGCTACGAACACAACGCCTGTTAAGCCTGTAGTGCAGCAGCATCTCCAGTGGCTACACGGACAAGGTATGAAACCTGAGACCCGTGAAGCTGTTGACTTAGTAGTGCATCTAGGCTATAGACATAATGAGACCTAAACCTGATGTACATGTAGCAATTTGAGAGGCCCCACAGCATCATATGCCGATTCTATGGGACTCGGCATGGGCTGTGAAGAGGCCCCAAAGTGCGTAGGGCCTCGGGAACTGATGCTTGACCCTTTTGTCCAACAACTAGTGTTTAAAAGTGAGTTTGTTACATTAAACCTGGTAATGCCACCTTGAGGTGGAGCCCTGAGTCCATTGTTATGTATCCTAGTTCACACGACGTGTAGGCATAAGTCTGTTGATATTGCGAACTGTCAATGAGAACATGCTGATGTAGGAATACTTGCAGACTTCTTGTCTGCCACAGTGAGAATCCTTTAATGGTTGAAGGTCTAATTGTGATGTCTTAGTACTCTCTTCCTCACACTTCTAATAACAGTTTAGGAGCCACATGGGCTCCATATGGAAGATGCTAAATTGTTTCTCATAGGAATAAACTTTATGCACTCATCAATCCACTAATTTTGATATGATGATGTCTTCTTTGAAGGTAGCTGGTTGTACATGTAAATCAGCGAATACATACTCGGGGGCAAACTGTGCTCAAGTTGAGGGACCTTATCCTGAGGATTATCAATTAAAACCCTCGACGGCCAAGCCAGGGGTTATGGAGGACCCTGTTGTGGGATATAGTCAATTCATCCTTTTTGTGGATGGCGTGTTCTCTTAATTGGTGGTAAGTCCACATCTCATCTGTGAGTCGACGAACAGGGCTCACAGATTTGATCCGGGAGTACCACCAGATCACACTCACACGCACGATTGATACTGGCTCTAGTCCACAATGGTGCTTTGACCTGATGTAGTTGCTGATTAGTTTAGTAATATTTTTAACACTACACACAACAGTAAGCCCGCATCAAATCCACTCGTCAAGGGGACAGGACGCATGGACTTGATCCGGGAATGCTGCCTGTTCAGGAATTGAATTGAGGTCTGATACCTGAGTTGGGCTCGCAGAAATGTCCATGGCAAACTAACCATGCCCAAAATGAATGGTTGCAAGATTGGTTGGCCTGTATGTGTGGCATTTAAGAAAGATGATCATGATCACTTGCGTTTTGTTAACGATGTTTGGTAAGCTTGAAGGGTTGCCAAAGGTGTCCACACATAACGGGTGTAGGCGTCGGTTGACCATCTACCAAGTGTATTGATTAAATGATCTTCCATACGTACACCAGATGTGGCGGCGCCAATGCGGAAAGAATGTCCGGAATATAGCTTGGGGTTTAATCTCAATCTGTCCAAACTTTTTTGTAAGTAGCCGATAAAATGTTCTCTTGTTAATGGTGAGCCATCGTTGGTAATAAAAAGAGCTCGCCCCCGACCGAAACGTGATCTAGCTTGAGTATATCTCTACAGCAGCTCGACAGGGCAAGTTCTGTGACTCATCTCAAAGAGTTTGACTGTGACCCCTTGTCTGAAGGGGTCGGTTTTTGATGCTCTGGTAAAAAGATAATACAGTTCTATCCTCCTATTGGATTCGAATTGAATGTCCTCGATAGAGAGGTCACCATCCCCAACTGTTTTGGATTAAGAGGTAAATTTTCCACATCTGAGAAAGCCGTAAAAGGCAACTCCTGTTGTAGTTTGTAATAGGAGGTCAGTATAACGTCCAAACATCCCAGCTTGAAGGAAATAAAAGATTTGGCAGAAGATGGGAAATGTGATAGGTAGACGAGGTTTGGTAGGAGTATTGGTCAGCTATTTGTATCCACGTAAAAGAACAAGAATGTTTTGCAAGGGAGTTCCATCCCAACATAGCAGGCGATCGGACAGGCCTTTTTCTAGAAAACCATGTTTGATGCCCATGAGGTACAATTTGACGGTAGAATATTTCAGATGGAGTACAGAAAACAGTAGCCGATAAAATTTACCAAAAGATCTTCAGTTATAATGAAGAGATTAGTGGTGGAAATGTTGTTCGTCTTTAGAAAACTACGAAAGGCCTTAAAACTGGAATTGTAAACACTACGAGTACTTTTACTCAAGGCAGCTCTCCACAGGGTGTCGGGAGACTGTGTCAAATATGGATGACCTCTGGAAAGTGTGGCACTGGAACAGGATGCTGGCTGGTAAAATGTGATAGTTACCGGAAGCGGTCCATCTGAAATCGAGAAAGAGCATCAGCAATTTCATTCCGCTTTCCGGGAACATGCCCGGAGTACACTGAAAAGTTGTTCACCACTGCGCAGAAGGTAAGTTTCCTCCTGAGTTTCATAATATTTGGATTTTTGGAACGGCCCTTTCTAATGATTGTAACTGTGGCCTAATTAAAACTCGAGTAATGCCATAGTGGTTGAATGGTTGGATATGTCCTGGAGTTGCTCAGGCCATTCGTCCTGGCACTACTGACCGTTGTTGAAAATGCCGAGACCTTTACTTGATGAGGCATCGGTGAACAACTCTACATTGATTCAGTGATAGTATCCTCAACAAAAGAAGAAACGCCATTCCACCCAAGTAAAACTGTTTTCCACACAACGAGGTCCAGTTTACACTCTGAGGTCAGTGAACACTCGTCGTCAGAGTGATAAGGTAGGATTCAAAAGATCGACCAGGAGTAATACATCGACTTGCAAAATTTATATGGCACAGGAGAGACGGTAAATACCGCTTGGTGCAATAGGTCTTGTGCAAGAAGCTGTCAACGGTTTGAATTAACTGGTCTAGTTTGTTTTGAGGAAGAGAAGCTTTCCACTTTACACTGTCTAACGTTATACCAAGGTATTCTACTGTTTTCTGTGGCGCAATGAGGATGCGAAGAGAGCGAAAGAGATGGGTCAATAAAGCCATTGTACGTTCGGATGTGGAGTCTTGAGGGTCAACGGTGAGAAAGTCATCAAGGAGATGTAAGGTGTTGTGGATGTGATACTTGTCGGTGTCTATCCAACAGAGTGCGACGGAGAGTCGATCAAACATTTTGGGACTGCTTCTTCTGCCGGATACGAGTCACCGAAAGTAGGAAAGTAGTAGTAGTTGCCCTTCCATTTAACACCGTGAAGATGCCAAAGGGAAGGGTGGATGGGAATGAATTTGAAGACATCTGTTATGTCCGTTTTGCACATTCAGGCTCCATTGCTCAATGATTGAATGACCTTGACAGTATCGTCCAACTTGACACAGGAAAGGGAGTAGTCTTCCTTGTTTTTGGGGTCATTCTGACTCAATTCTGTGGGATGGTTAAGAGGTGCCGACATGGCGGCAATAATACGTTTTTTGTTTGAATATTTCCTGCCTGGTGGCAACTCCAAGAGGGTTGATACGGTGAACAGGAAATGGAGGTTTGGGAAATGGGCCTAATAGGTACCCTTTGTCCACTTCGGATAGCAGAGCTTCATCAACGAAGGCTTCGTTGTTACGTGCTGAAAGAAGATTTCTACACTCGAGTGGGGTGGGGCACATCTGACAGACCTGTGCAGAAGCCTTCCGTTAGTCTGGTAATGAGTTTCTCAACAAGGTTTTGTCGGGGTGACCGAAAAGATCACGACAGAGGCGGTCTACATCAACTGGTGTTGAAGCTTCCATTTTAAGAACAGGAGAACTGATGTGAGGGACCAGTCATGCCGCTATTTTTGTTTGAGGTAATTTACTGGGTGCACTGGATAGTTTGGATCTGAGTGGCTTGCATCGACTTGCCGAATGGTCCTCCCTGCAATGGAGACATGAGTGAAGAAAGGGACAGTCGGTGAGCCGTTTAGATCTAGAGTTTGGGAGTGTTGGGTGATTTGTAGCAAACGCGGCATGACCACTTCCTGTATCAAGACTAGAAGTTTGTTTGACCTCTGTTACCAGGGGGCAAAAGGAGGAAGCATAGAATGAAGGAGGAAGCAAATGGCACAGCTAAGATGGGGCACACCAGAAAAAAAAGTCGATGGAACAACCTGGAGTCCCCCAAGGACCAATCAACTAAAATATTTCTTTGCTCCAACAAGTAAAACCCAAAGCCGCCAAATCGTATATGCATATCAATGTGGTCTTGTTCATATGCATCCAGTTCTTGGCATCTATGGGGATACAAATCACACATAACGTTTTTGAATTTTCCAAACGCCACCACAAATTCCCCTATAATCAAATTTGTCTGCAATCGTGAGTCTGTTTGCTTCAGGCGGAAACTGAAATTGTCAACTTCGACTGTTCGCAAATTACCTAGATCGTAGTTTGGAATCAGCAGACAGGCAAGATTGACGTCTTTCCCGTCTACCATGGCTTGGCGGATTGAGGAAGAAACGATTTCAACTTTTGATACACTTTCCGAGGCAATACCTTGTCTGAATGGTGTCTGGTAGCCAAATTGAGGGCCGTTGACGGTGGGATGATCCACTTGCTGATCCATCCTGAATGAATAGATGCCTTGCTAGTATCTGGTGTTGGTCGGAACGAAATTGTGTTGACCGTCGAAACAAGTCTGGGCATCGCAACTGGAAGATGGCTGCCTAATGCAGTTGACAGCGTAAATCCTCCCGATGGTTGCGGGATTGCATAATTGTTTATTCTGAGGTCATCACTGATTACATGGGAACCACGGCTCAGACTATGCACAACAGCCGAAAGTCTTTGCACTTCGTTACGAAACTCAGCAACGCTATCGTTTCTTTCCGAATGGTTAACGTTAACAGTAGTAGCAACCGGCTGTGCTCGAGTAGAGTGCACAAAATCAGACTCCTGATTGTCATCAACAGAAATATTGTCCGGGTTATCGACGACCGGCTCACGATTGTGCCGTTGAGTGGTTGTTACACTGGATAGTGTCCTGTTTTCGAGGTACAGCTGCAACAAAACATTTTTCTTAATCCCTTTGGGGCCCGAATAGAAAGATTGGAAAATTCTGTTTGGAGCCTTTTGACGGTCCAGTTTGCCGGATTGTCAGCGTCACGGGTTTCCAGCACTGCCCTTCCAGAATGGACTGTCTTGTGGTGTTTTCTTAGATTGCCATTGGGAGAAGGCATAGTTTTTCGTTTTGGCGTGTTCCTGGACTGTCTGGAAGTAACGTCCTGTATGAGGTCCGAGTCTGCTTCTGAATCACATGAAATGGCCGCGGGAGACGAAGCTCGGGTCTGATGCGCCGCACTGGCAGTTGCACTGACGGTTTCTAGGGATGAAAATTCCGTTCTGTTTCCACGGTCGTGCAAAGATCCCGTTTTTTTTTTTTTTGCCAGGCACGCGGCAAATTCGCAAAGAGTGAGCTTGCAACGTTAATGTCATGATGCAAACAATGAAAGTTATTAAAAACACTGAATTGTATGTATACATGCGGAAATGAGTGGGTAACGACTTTCTGAACTTCGTGTGGCTGTGCAGAAATCTAGACTGCAGTTGCAACACAAAGGATTTCAGTGGCGTCCATGCTAAATATAGAACACCTGTTGCAGCCAGTCAGAGCTCTTGTAATCGGTTGTTCCAACTGGCATGTACATGTACATGTATCAAAAGTTGTTCACTGACATAAACCTGGCTCGATGTGGACTTCACCCACCCAGAGCTTCAAATTAATTTGTTACTGAAAAGTATCCTTCTTTAAGTTTCCATCTAGATCCTTTCAACCCGATATACCGAAATTAATTTTTGCGAAACGCAAACGCCCATGAATAGACCGCATAAGTAACACTCAAATAGAATGATGGGTCAGTGATAATTTAATCCTACGCTACGATGTAATTCCGATGAAACATCTCAAACGTGACCACTCACGCTGTTATGGGATGTTTGTTTACCCACTTTTCGCGGAGTTTGCGCGTAGACGATCGTTGATACAATGTGATGCTCCTTTACTCAGGTACACAAATAGCCTTTCGTGCTTCAATTATAGATATTCCAATCATTAAGTATTTAATTCACCCTGAAAACATCAAGATATTATGACAGTTAGTGAAACTATGCGTCGTAATCATAAACTACAGCAATGGTGAGTTTTAATTTATAATTCGTAAACGTCATCAAGGATTCAGTCAGATCAAGTATGGATTGAACAACAATTCTTGCAATTCTTGCTTTCATTTCAAAGAAAATGAATGTTCATCGAAATTTTTTTTACATTCAACCAGCTAGAATATTTCAGTTGGTCGGAAAAGCGAATCGTGGGTTCGCTTTCCCGACCAACTGAAATGATTCAGCCGATTGAATCTAAACGTTCAGGGCTAGACTGGTTTCAGGCCATAACAGTGAGAATTCTTTACAGAGTTACACTGATGGCTTCAGACCTTGGGGAACATGCTGATATTTCCAAACAGTCAAACAGCCACGAAATTGACCAAGAGGGAGCGCGGTGGCTCAGTGGTAGCCTGTTGGACTTCTATGCTGGAGGTCCCGAGTTCTATCCCCGTCCGGGACGACCCGCGTTGTGTTCTTGGGCAAGGCTTCAAGGCTTCAGTTGCCTTCATGGGGGCACGATGACGCCGTTTACTAAGGCGTACTGCACGACGATGATGCACATGTCTTCAACCACTCTAATCCTGCTAGAGCGGAGCTTGAACAGAGTTAGAATGTTGATGGGCTGGCCGTTTCTCGCCGATGCTCTGTGGTTCTCTCCGGATACTCCGGCTTCCTCCACCCGTAAAACTGTCTCGGTCACGATCAACCATTGTGCATACGTTTGTGCCCTTAAAGCCAGTAAATAAATAAAAAATAAATTTAGCCTCTTGAACTCAGACGCTTCAATGAGGATTCTCTTTATGTTTATAAGTCCTCCTACATTTATGAACAATCTCGATCAAACATCTCAAACGTGACATGTAACAAGTGAGCATGCGCATATTGCAGATTTATCAAACTGCTATTATTTTAACCAAGTGTTCTGCCCCTTTACTTTCTTCTGCGTGCAAATCCGTCTTGTATTATTCAGTTTTGATGACAGTTTTATATATTATGTCTTCCTGAAGGACATGTGCACATTTCCGAATTTTCAAGTTGCGAACATTTTTACCAATTATCTCCCCTTGAATATAGATTTAATGCAGATCTCTATTTGAAATGTTTGAGTGCTCAACTCCAGTATTTATGAATTGATTTGAAATGATACTTCTCAGACTAGCCCACAAGTCAGCGAACGCCCCCCCCCCCCCCCCCCCCCCCACCACCTCCAAATATTCGAAGCTTCACAATGCGAGGTACGTTCTGAAAAGCCAAACATGGGATAGGGGTATTAATCTCATTCACCTGTTGTTGTTGTTGTTGTTGTTGTTGTTGTTGTTGTTGTTGTTGTTGTTGTTGTTTTATTGGATTTTTTACTTTTAAACAAGATTCCTAAAATGAGTTATTGGGTGCAAGATTTCAAAACTACGCGACAAAAAAAATAGGAACGGTTTGTTAAAACGCCTAGAGCATGTCATTTAGAATTTCTAAGAAACTTGCAGAAGATATTAGGTTCTTTGGAACTCAACTACCCAGTAAGTGGATTCCGAAGTCCAGTTGATTACCACAGAACCAAAGAGCAAATTTGCAGTTCACCTGCATGTACCCTGAAATGTAGACGACATCAGGACTATAGTTCCCAAAACAACTAAATGATTTCGTTTTTAATTCCAGAATATGGTTGATGATCACTGATAGGAACGATCTAGATACGTTTGTTCCAATAAAGGGTTTTAAGCTAAGTTCTGGGCGCAAAAATACAAAAAAACCTAATGGCAGTTATTTGTCGATAACATCGTAGGCCTTTGGCGATTCACTTGGTAAAGGTTAATGACCAGTGATCGAGAAACTGTTCACCAATATATTCTTTTAGATATTTCACTTCAGAAAATATGGAACATTAATGTATTAATACTTTAGCATCTGTATCAATGGGCTCTATTGATAAATAGTTTGTCTCTAATTGATTCTAGAACTCTTTTTCGCCGTGGAGACTAATATAAACTACTTCCGGTTGGTACAAGGAATCCTTTGTTTCAGCGCATCGCGTTGTCAAAACAGCGATCTTACTGACAGAAAAGCCCAACTACTGTGTAGGTCTCATAACTTGTTTTAAGGTTCAATACCGGGGACGGGAATTCCAGAGCTCTGCGCTCCATGTTCCGATATATATCATTTTCTTCCGAGACCAGCGTCACTGTTGGAACGATAGTTTAATGTCGCAAATGCTCGGGAATTTCCCAGCTACCGCGTCTATAAATAAGTGCTAATGCTCGGGAAATTCATAGATTAGAATCTGGAATCAAAGGTTGCGGAACGCAATTTTGACTCCTGGTTCTTTTCTATGAATTTCCCGGGGATCGGGATTGACATCCAGAAACGACAGCCAGAAGCTTCCCGGTATCGTTACTGACTTTCAAAACGAGAACCAGAAAATTCTCGTTCCCGGGATTAAACCCTAACTTGGTTACGCCGACTAATTCGTCAGCGGTTATATCGTCACTTTGTGTGATGTGCCCTGCACAAGCCGATGTCAATTGCCATGTTAATTGTCATGTACAACTTTTTCTAGTGCAGAACATCCCTGGACACCCTCCATCAACCCAACTATACAGGTACCAGCGGTGCTCTCCTTTAGACAAATTTGGAATTGCATTTTCAAATATAGTCGTAATGTTTACATCACTCCAAATATCAATCGGTTGTGTTTAGTCCAAGAACGGCAACTCACTTTCCGATAGACGTCATGGTTCGCTGCCTTCAATCATACATATAATCGAAAGCATATCCCACTAATGTGAGCTCCAGATTTTACTCTTTACAGATTTTACTCTTTGGTCTTTAAGTTTTACTGAACTACTAAATATGGTTTGTAGTTCACCAACGGATGCCTTTTAAATCACTCTAGTGTTGTTATGCCCCTGACCCTCTTGGGGGCATTATGTTTTCACCATGTTCGTACGCACGTCCGTCGTCCGGCGTACGTCGACCGCTATCCGTCCGTTAACTTTTGGTTTCCGTCTAATAACTAAAGAACCGCTTGATTGATCGAATCATAACTTTAGGGGTAAGTTGTGGATGACTAAGACAGTGCTTCCTTTCGATTTAAACCCGGCTAGCCAATTCAGTGTGGTCGCCATGGCGTTATGACACCATCGGGGGCATATGCCACACTTAGCTCTGCTATTTGCCTTTTATTACATCAAAACGAAATTTACAACAGCGGCAAACATGGTGACAACCTTATACCCAAGGTATATTAAAGCCGCCAATGACTGATAACTGTTCACAAGTGGGCAATATTTCCACGGATGCAATAGTATCAGATTACAAACACTAACTATAGGAATGAGCATCAAAAATTTAATTAATGAAGCAGAGGGTACAACCCGGTGCTTCATTAATTAATATTTTTCTGATGATGATTTTTGTTACCTGGTAAACGCATGCGTGGACATCACTGCATAGGCGTGGATTACGACCAGTCCACGGCGACTGTACTGCATATCAGGTGAAGAGAAGTAAACAAAATGAAACGATTTCGACAACCAAAAAATGTTTCCCACATCAGAAATTCTGTATTGGTGGTTTCGCCAACATAAAAAAAAAAGTCGTTCGCGATAAGAGATAACAGCTTTTCGAATATAACAGAATTGGCATTAATTAAGTTCGTTTCTTAGTCAGTAAATCACCCCATGGCGAAGTTTTCAAGTTGATATGGTTTCTATTCCTCACAAATGAAAATCATATATGGTCCCTTGAAAGAAACAAAGCGTCATCTGAACATTAGCTTTGCAGGTGGCGCCGTATTTCACTCAACTAAGACCTCGCTCTTTCAAAGCATTAAGGGTGCCAACTGCACTGCTGAAGCATAGCAATGTGCAACTTTATTTTTTCATGGGACGATAAAGGTTTTTCCATTGTGCTAGTGTTTTGGTTATCTAGTTAACTGGAAATGGGGAACACTTCACCTACTTACGTCAGTTACGCAAATATATCGTTTCGGGTGGTTGGGCTGTAAAATCGTATTATGCAATAAGCAAAGTATTATGCAATAAACACAGCATGATGCAGTAAAAAACAATGCATTTTGCAATAACACCACACTATGCAATAAAAATGACGCATTATGCAAGACATTTTACCAACGCATTAAGCGATAAAAAACTACGCATTGAGTTAGAACTGATCTGACTTTGTTGTGTGTTTGAATCGTAGTAGGAGAGACCACTCTGACCTATTTTCTTGGATATATCTCCCGCATTTTGTCCGCTGTCGTTACCATTGTCCAACAGATGAAAGTGGCGATTAATGCTGGTGGGATTTTAATTAATAGAATTTTTGTGTGAATGGTAGTAAACTAATAGCACCCTGACCCGTCTTGCAAGGCATGGTTTCTCGCGCATAATGATAGCGGCCCATGTCCGTTTTTCCGCAGTTTCGTGAAGTACTTGAGACAAGTGTTTCAATGAATGATATTATACACGCTAACAATTTTCGTTACACGATTTAAGTGTACATTGGAAGCAACCCATTTCCGTTGCCCAACACTTTATTGAAGTGCTTAAGGCTGACAGGATATAAATTTAGTGCATTTGTGTGCGAATGATAGCTCACATGGATCACCCTTTACCTTTAAATAAACATAGCGGTCCTATCTTTCGCCGTTCAGTTTTTTATATACTGGTGGAAAAACAGAAATGCAAGTTCAGCTTTGGTAATATATATTTTTTTTATCCGTAGACCAAATGTAGTAGCATTTGAAACATAGCTACCTCAGTGCACTGTCTAAAGAGTCTTTGGTTAAATTTCAGTCAACCATGACCACGTGCGACGCTGCATGCATTCAACAGATTATTCTACAAAGCGTGCATTCGGGGCACATTCACGTGCTATGGGCCTGTAAACCGTACCAAATCGAAGTTCTGAACAGTACACAACATTTCATTTCAATTCTATTGAAAAGCAAAATACCGCGAATGTTCGAAGTTGAAAGGGGTAGAGTTATTACTCTACTTATGCAGGGCCATTCGCAATGTCTCGTCGACCTGCTATTTGGGGTCCCTGAGTCAACGATAGCTCGTTTAGTTGGGCATCTCAGAGCCACAGGAATATTAACTGACCGTCCCAGGAGCGGACGTCTGCTCGTTACGTCGCCACGTCAAGATAGAGGCATACGTCTCTCATCCCTCCGTAACCGATTTCAGACGGCGACAGGGATGGCGAGTCAAGTTGTGGGCATTCATGGTCGCCGAGTGTGTCCAAGAACAGTTTGGAATCGGTTGCGGGAATTCAATCTAAAGCCACGACGTCCCTACGTTGGTCCGACACCCATGCCACGTCAACGTCGATTGCAGTGGCTGCGGGCACATGCACTAAATTGGTTTCACTTGGCCCATTGGATACGTGTTGTTTTTACTGACGAGTCTCGGTTCACGCTTTACAAGTCAAATGGACGACAACGTTGCTATCGACGTCGAAGTGAGCGATATTCTGACGCGTCCGTTAAGGAAGACGACAGATTCGGGGGAGGGTAGGTTATGGTTTGGGGGAGGGGGGGGGGGGTTCTCATGGCGTGAAAACACCTCTCGTGTTCATGCAGGGCAATCTTACAGCCGTAAGATATCGGGATCAAGTCCTCACATACTTCCACTTATACATGAGCGTAACCTTACGTTGCAGCAAGATAATGCGAGACCTCACGTTGTTATGGGTTGCCGTGACTTCCTCAACCAAAACAAGGTCCAAGTTCTCGATTGGTCACCCTACAGTCCAGATTTGTCCCCGATCGAGCATTTGTGGGACGAGCAGGACACGAGGGTCGGGAAACGCGTCAGCGTCGCAAGCAACGTCGTTCAGTTCACGGAGGTCCTTCTTAAGGAGTGAAATAACATCCCACAAAAGACCATAAACAACTTTATGGGATCAAATGGTAAGGAGAGTTTGAGCAGCGATTGAAGCCTGGTGTGGGCACACTCGCTATTGATTTTGATCAGAAAATGGCGTAGGTTACCCACGTTTGAACGTTATCCATGCAAATACCGTCTGTGTTAAGGCAACAAAACTAATTAAAATTTAATCAGTAATGAAGAAATGATATCAGAATCCAAACAATGAAATAATCACCCATGACATTTGAAATATTTACCACAGCAAAATAAAAACTTTTCTCTTTTCCGCTAATATAATAATTGAGTTTTCCGGGATCTAGTTTTGCGTTTCGTTTGCATGGTGGTATACTAGCCTCACTTTGGCACTTTGTGTTGCTTTTTTTATTATTTGCATCTCTATAAAAATAGTACATTATATAAGATTACTACAAAATTTAATTTTTACAGTATAATATATATACATACAGAGCAATTATCCCATTATTCAAAAAGTGCATCAATTGGGTAGTTCCATTTTTCCATAATACGCTCAGCCTTGCCGATTGAGTGCATGTACAGAGAATACATTTCAATATTTTGTAGGATTTTATATCTCTTGCTAGACCTGAGAAAGAGGGGATGGTATTACTTCGGCTGCAGGTGTAGATATACTTTTTGGAGATGAGGAAAACGGTTTTCCAGACATTTGGATAGGCATGCTCGGAATTTGCGCCTAAAATTATTTCTCTTTTATTTATGTTTAGTTGAACTTGCGGATCCGGATTAAGGTTAACCTTATCCACTTGTGAAAATAAAACTGTTTTTGAAAAAGAACAATCGTAAAATAGATGTGCCATCTTTTCTTTCGTATTTCCACAGAAAGAGCACAGCTCTGTTTCCGAAAGGCCACATTTCAGGAGTTTCGATTTTGTGAATAGTATTTTGTGGTTAATCTTATATTGTAAACTTTGTAGATATGTATCATCTGTTTCCCTAAACGTTTGTTTGTAAATGTGTTGCCAATCGTTATGGTCACGATTTTCAAATAGTGTGGTGTTCCATTTTTTTGGGGTATGTGTAGGTTTTTATGATACTTTATTAAGAAATATTGGATAGAAATGGCGGTTTGCTTTAGTGCAAGATATGATGTCACTCACCAAGGGATCTGAAACATATTCAAGTTTTGTACTGTTGGATATAACATTTTTCCATGACCTTGGTATTGCATTCACACACCGAGGAAGTTGGTGATTGGTATATCAGGGTCATATTTTGGCACTCTATGTTACAAAATAACTTTCAAGTCATTTTGGCACTAGCCCTATCCGTTGCCTCCTAGTGATTAATAATATTTCACGTTTCGCGCATTGTTTGATAGTAATAGGTATTCGTCACCCTCTTGCTTTATATTGTACATTATGGACAACAGAATGCCCCGCGATTCAATGGTAGTACAACTTTGCGTACAGCAGTGCAAAATACGACCGCCATGGACGGGTCACTTTCCACGGGTGGGCACTATTTCCACGAACGCAGTAATACTAGATTTCAAACACTGATTATAGGAATAATCATCAAAAAGTTAATTAATGAAGCGCCTAGTACAACGCGGTGCTTCATTAATTAAATTTTGCTGATGATGATTTTTATTACCTAGTAAACGCATGTGTGAACATCACTGTCCACACGGGGATTATGACCAGTCCACAGCGGCTGTACTGTACTTACGCAGCCTACATGTTAGGTTATTGCCTGGCGTGGCTTGTTATACTTTCAATAGACGGAAAAGCTAGTCGTACTTCAACTGCAAACAGGGGTGTGGGTAAGGGGGTTGCGGTTACATTAACTTTTCCAGTCGGTACATTTTTGCGGGGATTGCAGAATTTGTAGTCCAAGATATCAGTTCTCTCTTGACCCTAATCATGTGCTTTCTTCAAAGACATGATTTCATGAACAGACTTATATCACACACACAGCTGGTCGCACAGATGGAGCTCTGTAGTATCTGATTCGTGCTGCTAAAGAACGAGTAGGGCCAATTTGGAGTACTGGTATAACTAAATAAGATGTTGCCTCACAACTACCGCATGTATATTTTATATATATTATACCTCACGTGGCTTCCTTGCATTCTGATTGGCTGATACCATATTTTGTGAAGTTGTCCAGCATAGAGCTGAAGGGTAACTACATGCGGGCACTATATGTTTTCTATTTTTAGCACCGGCACTATATGCTTTTTCTGGTTATAAAAACGTGCAAAGCAACGATTTATCCAAACTGGTGGCAGAAATCCCGGCCACCAATTAGACAATTCGATTTAAATAAAAAAATATACACTTCGTTTTTTTTTAGTGTCGCAAGAATAGCCGCAAATTTTCCGAGGTGGTACGTTCCGATAAATAGAGATTATTACCATTATGTGTGTGTACAATATATGTATCTGAGACGAGCTCCGGTTTCGAAGGGCAGATCACGAAGAGTCGAAGACTCGTCGTGATCAATCCCTAGAACCCGGAGTGAGACATTGGCAGAGGCAAGGAATAGTATCATTGTGTCGAACAATTATCAATATCCACACATTATTTTAATTTCTCCTTTATTGTTTAAAATAAAAACATCATTACATGTTTACAATTTGGATTGTAGATTATTTGATTAATTTGCATTTTCGGGTTGTTCGATTTCATATAAGGACTAGTGCATGGCTTGTCGTTGACTACGCCCATATAGTGCCCGGTGAGGCGGTGTAGTTCCCTCCGTCGGGAACTACACCACCTCACTGGGCAATATGTGGGCGTAGTCAACTCCAAGCCATGCACTATTCCTTATTTCCTTTCTTTGACGATCTTTTTGCCCTGGTTTGCCCCAACGTCAAGGTCCGAGATCTCCATTGAATAGTTTTCTACTACCTCCCTCACTTGGACCATCCACCCCGTCTTGATATTTGAGTTGAAAGTTCTCAGAAACATTACTTTACACCATCGGCTATCGGGGAGATTTACCAAATAATTAAGATAACCGAGTTTCAATAGGTCTATCCTGTCCTTGATCCACACAAGCTCGCCCCTGATTGCTTCTAGTGCTGCGGCATTACTCGAGCCTGTTATCCATCGGCCTGCATCATTCTGCAGGATTGCCAAGCTCTTAACAGCTGCCTGGTTTAGGGGTACAACTTCCGTACCGTATGTTATACTTGGCAGACCCACCATTTCCCAAATGGTTTTCACCACGAAAACCTTATTCAAACTGTTTCTCCCTATAAGTTTCATTTGGTTGAGGATTCGCTTCCCCTTCAGAATCAATTTATTTGTGTGGTTTCGGTAGATGCCTCTTCCTGTGATGTTTATATTTACCCCCAGGTATTCATAGTCACTAGTCTCTCCTACACTAAGAATTCTACTGCTACCTTCCGGAATGCAGAACTCCCCCACTCTCCACCTTCGAGTGGGGTCCACTTTGCGGCCCACGGGTATAACTTTGCTCTTGCTTTCATTAAGTTCGAGTCTCCATTTGCTCCTATATTTCCCAACAATTCCCAGCATCTTCTCTAACCCCTCTTCGCTTTCAGACACTAGCACCATATCGTCTGCAAAAAAATAGCCCTGGGATCTTCAAGTCACCAACTGCAACCCCCTCGTCGCTATGCAAGAGTTCATCTCCTAAACCTTTGATGTACAATGCAAAAAGAATTGGCGAAAGGATACACCCCTGTTTTAGGCCTATCTCCATAGGCACACGTTTTGTTGTAATGTTACCCAGGCTAAGTTCACTCTGTACATCTTTATATAGTGCTTTCATAATCCCAACAAACTCGCCCCCCAAGCCCAGAGCCTCCAGCTTGCGCCACATACCCTCCCTCCATACTCTATCGTATGCCTTTTTAACATCCAAAAAGGCCATGAACATCTTTTTCTTTTGTGCTTTCGCGGATTCTATCATTTGGGATAGGTGTGGATGCCGTCGTCCTAGAGAAGGCGGAACCAAGAAACGTGCCACGCATGACTTGTGTTTGTGTGTGTACGTCACATTTCGAGGGCCAAAGTAATTAGTGTGGAAGTGTGCGTTATGAAAAACTGGAATTGCTTTGATGTTATAATGAATTACAGTTGAAACCAAAGTTTTTTAATTGTTTATCTTTTCCCCAATGCACTTCTTTTAAAAAATGAATAATTAATAAATAAACTTAGAAGGTGAAATGGAAATAGTCTGATACAATTGTGTTTTTTTCCTTTTCAACAGAAACACGGGTATGGGCGTGGCATCATTTTGTGGAAGGTTCGGTGGAGTGATCGCTCCATTCTCAGTCATTTTGGTGAGTACACTGTTATCAGATTTAAGTACTGAATCTTTACTTCTTTCTATTTTGTAAGTGCATGTGTATTAATCGTTAATCCAACATTTCAGCTTTTCTACCCGGTGTTATTGCATTGATCGCTGGGTGGGTTCAGTGGTAGATTTTCACTGCCGTCCAGTGAACAGTAGCAACAATGTTACTCCTGAGACATTTAATTATTTATTAATTTAACGACATTTTAGACATGGAGTGTCACCTCATGAAGGACAGTTTTACGGACGGATGAAATCGACGTGCAGTACGCCTTAGTACACAGCGTCACTGTGCAGCCAAATGGGCAATCAGGATTAAGTGCCTTGCGCAAGGACAGAACTCAGTTCCACCTGGTGAGGATCGAATCGTGGAACTTTCGGTTTGACATCCAAACCTATAATCACTGAGCCACCGCGTTCCCTACTCCTGTGACAAAAATACTGTAGAAATCTTTTTTAGTTTTTCAAGAAATGACGTTGTTCGTGCCACTTCTCGAAATTAACTATCAGTGGTGTTGTGACGTTCGAGTAATATATTAATCCGTGCGCGGTTCATTGAAGGGAGGAGGACAGGATAGTGGGGCAGGAGTAGAGAACAGTTATATACAGTAGATCCGCTAAGTGTTGTGTAATCATTGTGTAAATAAATCAAAGGTAATTCGTTAATTTTCGTTACATCTAATTTTTGTGAATGTTTGTTGGTTTAACCAAGAAAGTGGTGACGCCAGTACATTCCCAGTAACTATACACCTGGAACTTAATTAAGCACCCCCTGAAATGTTTCATGGCAGTGACGTTTTTGTTACTGAGTATGTTTTAATGATTGCTATCCCTTGCAGTACATTTCATCTAGTGAAACAATTCATTTCTGGTTGATAGCGTACCCCAAACACACATCACCTTGTCCACGTGAAGCATGCTTCCCGCGAATGTCACAAAAACACTATCATCTACATGCAATATCTGGGTATAAAACAAGAAAATTTGTCACTATTTTATCAATAAATGTTGACATGGCAAGGAGGAGAAGGTCAGAGGCACTAAAATGGCAATCGTTGGCATACATCCAACAGGCATGTCATTCAAAGCTACTGGAAGGCAACATGGCTATAGCCATTCTGTGAACAGCAGACTTGTCCGAAAACATCAACAAACCATTGATGTTAAGGACCGACCAAGGCCTGGACAACCCCAAAAGACCTCTCCTCGGGAGGACCGGAGACTAGCACGCCTCGTTAGGCTTGACCCCTTTACTTCAAGTGGGGTCTTGAAACGCCTTTAGCTCTCCAACAGGCGTTTGTGCAACAGAACTGTCCTAAATCGTCTCAAAGCACTGGGTATAAGGTCCAGAAGGGCCATCAAGCGTACCACTCTGTCCGGTCAGCATCAAAGACGACGTTTGGAGTGGTGTATGGCACGACAACATTTGAATCTCAGGACATGGAGGAGAGTCCACTGGTCAGACGAGAGTAGGTTCATGCTTCTCATGGTCGCATGAGACTGTGGACGCATAGAAAAACTGCTTACGTGCCCAGGAACGTCAGACCTACTGTTCCTTATGGCGGAGGATCAGTAATGATCTGGGGATGCCTTTCTCATGATTGTAAACTTGATATCGTGACTGTACGTGGAGATTTCAGTGGTCATCAGTACATCTGGGACATTCTCAAATCCGGTTGGCGTGCCTCATTTTGGCAACCACCCTTTGGCTATTCGCCTGTATTCATGGACGACTATGCAAGGCCACATCGTTCTCATTCTGTAAGAGCATTCCTTCAGAACAACGCTATTACAACACAACGAGCCGATTTGAATCCCTTAGAACACCTCTGGGACTTTCTTGGACGTCGTGGGCAAGCAAGGGATCCGCCTTACAGAATTTGGCCGATTTGGAAGCTGCATTGCATGGGGGTGGCAGCAGTTGCCTCTGGACCGTATCAGAAGGCTCACTGGTGGCATTAGGGGGAGAGTTAAGGCTATCATCCGGGCAAGTGGTGAATACACTCGCTACTGACGTCAGACATCGCTATTGTGTTCAGGAGATCGCAAGTTACATTTTTGTCAGTAATTACCGGCATTGTTTCATGATGAACCGTTCCAGCACTATACTTGTCGAGAGAACATTTTTCCATCAAAAATATTAGTGACAGATCTGCGTTATTGGCGCCATTAAGATACTGTATATTTTCGTCATTGTATTGTCTTTCATTTGTTAATAGACCATTCTTTATGTGCACAATCACATTTGGCCATCTGAAAGATAGCATGAATGTGAGGACAGTTTCTATTAACACCACTGCGAAAAAAACAGGGGGTGCTTAGTTAAGTTCCAGGTGTATAGTTAGTCCATAGCGCACCGAGAACCCAGGGTTTCATTAGCTTTTATCGGTCATTAAATAAATCTCTTTACAATATATCGAAAAATATATCCAGCTGCATGAATAATATATCCTCATTTGCAAATATTACTTAGAATCTGAAAATGCACGAGCATTGCGAACGATATTTGATAGGTTCTTTGCCAGTAACCGTAACTATTTTTTGTATGGAGTAGGGAGTTTCCTTTGTCTAATTATGGCTTAAATTTGCCAGGCTAATGCTATGTGAGCATGCTAATTCTTCTCGAAGAGTTATTCACATAAGTCGACAATCACCAACAATGTTGTTACTTGTATTCAGAAAGTTATAGAACAGATCATACCATGAAGATGCCATGAAGGTGCTACATGTGCATGTCGCGGGCGCTTCTCTGCACGCTATAATTACCATGCAAATGAGTGATTATTTTACAAGAGGGTATATTTTGGGTGCGGTGGGTGTGGCTCATATAGGACGAGGTCTCTATATTCCATTTTAATAGTTCTTGGGTTTACGTACAACCACTCGGACACCCTGCCGGTTTGCCGGGATGTGCATCAGTCTGCCGATGTCTGGTGGAAACGAACAATTGTTTCTGAACAGCAGTGAGATCTTCCATTTTTACCCAAACATGGAATAGGCCTGTCAGTCACTATATAAGTCGATTTAACTGGAGACAACGGCACTCGTCAGGTCGATTCACACTTCTGACTTCAGAAAGGATGCAGATGCAATTTTACTCGCTTCATGGTTTCACTGGAATTTCCAACAGCAATCGAGAAGACTCTGGTTGTCACCTACCCACTCACCTGGACTCCCCAAGTGAAAGGCCAGAGCGCTCATCTAACAGTGGAATTCGAGACACGAGACAGTACTCCACCACTATCGGGAGAGGTAGTACCTTTTGTGAGAGGACCTCCTCTCACCCGAGGGTATCTGGACCACCTCGTAATTGCAGAAGAAAGAAGAAGAAAACGAATAGTCCAGTAATCGAGTGACAGAATCCCCATCGATAAACGGAGTTTGGGAAAAGAGGAGAAGGGAAAATGTGGAGAAGGAGGAAGAGAGAAGCACTCTATGTCCCACGCCTCGGACACGCCAAAATCCATGCCAATCACAAGAGGAAGAAACGAAGGATAATGGCGTGTCCGTGGAGGTAGAAGAGGATACTGACGAGGAACTCTCGACTACACAACTTTAAAGACTCCCCATCTTCCGGATTCAAACAAAAGGAAATTTGACATCCTAAATCATCTCGGTGAATACAAAAGAGCTATAAAGGTGTCCTTCGCAACTGAAAAGTCTGCAAATGTTAACGAAAGTCCACAGAATACGCCAGCAAAACCTCCACCCAGTAAGAGAAAGAAAAAGCCTTCTACAAAATCAAAATCATCCAAGCAACGACAGGGAACCGCCTCTCCTTTCCTCCTCTGCCTCGGCCAGACATTTTCAAACTATAAAATATAGTCAAATAGGATCGAAAGGGCTTTGCCAAACAGCGTCACTGTGCGCCTCCTGCGTGCGAAACCATTCATTCATTCATTCAAAAACGGCATTAGCTGCAGAACAATGATCGGTGCAGCTAGAATCTCGAAGGGAGAAAACATACGGATATAGTTAGACAGTACGGGATATTTAGACGAAAAGTAACTAGTCACCATTTGGAAATAAACACTGGCCAATGTGGTGTTTGCATTTCGCAGGTTGTCCTAGAGGGCGCTCGTGATTCTTACAGACTCACGAGTCAATGGTGTTCTTACGTCTTGGAAACGAGTCCAATGTTTATGTGCATCCGCAAGTGTGCGCCTTAGTAGCAACGGGGATTTTTGCAGATAAATGTATGATTCGTGTTGTTTGGATCTGAAGGAACCTGGAACTCGTGAGTCTTATCACGCAGCTGAAGTTGTTGACCATTTGTTAGTTCTATTCCTTTACTCAGATTCCCAAATTATTTTACGTACGTGTGGCCTATTTAGATATACCGACCGGATAGGTTGCACGTTACAATTGGACAGGAGAAATCCAATAGGAAAAATATGCAATGGAAAAAAATCACTACAGGAAAAACCCTAACAAAACACGCGTGAGTTGGAAAAACTCTAAAAATGTTTTGTTTTTACTTTGTTCAGATTCAAAGAAAATAAATCAAATGAATGAAAAGAGTAAAGCTTTAATCTATGGAGCCCGAGAGGTGACATGGTATTTTTTTGTATTCCGTGCGCACGGGTTACTAATCCGTGGGAACTGATTACTAATCCGTGCGAAAGGTTTGATAATCTGTGCGAACGGATTACAAATCTGAGCAAACGTACTGATATACAATGATTTTTCACACTTGCCACCTCACGGGCACCAGCCATTGCGTACGCCCGAGAATAGACATGTTGATTTATTGATGGTTCCAACACTAATCAAAGAGCATGACTATAGATGAAGGGTTCAATGAATAGGGGTCAATAAGAATCTGGAATACGACATCTCCCGCCTGGGTGTTTGTATGCTGTTTATAACATTTATCTCTCATTTCCTACTTGGGAAAGAATTGGAAAAAGATTGATTATGTACAGGCTGATCAGTCCTTATTGTAGGCACCTGGGCGGGAGTCCCATCCGTGGTGGAACCCATTTGGTGGAAATTCAACACGTGACTATACCTCCTGGTAGTACTGATAACTTGGTATCGTGTGACGTCATCGTAATGGTGACCCGAGGTGTTACGTGCGCACGCCGGCGCTAATTCTTGGGCATTTTTAGCTGGATCAGAATCTCACGAGAGTCCTCTGTAAAAGAGACGTAGGCTGCCATCTAGTTCTTGTACCAACATAAGTTACCCCCCCCCCCCCCCTCCCGTCCTGGAAGTAGCATACGCCAGCCGACTTATCCCGTTTGGGGGTTGGTAAAATAACCACATGGTTATGGTTAGCCCCCTCAACGTACACTACCACCGTCACCACTCAGAGCAGCAGTTGTTGCTTCTGCCCTTCAAGCCTTATCCTAGGATATTCCTGATCCTAGTGTGATCCTGATGCTCAATAATGACCCCATCCTGATCTAAGGAGTCACACCTCTGCTCATCTCTCTTCTCTTTCCCCCATTCCCTCTTCCCTTCCATCCTCTCCCTCCTCTCTTTCCTAATCTCTTCCATTTAGAGGCTTTTTAGCAAAAATCGGTTATTTGTCTCCCCAAAGGGGATCAGACGACTGGGGGTATGCTACTTTAGGGCAGGGAAGATAACCCGTGTCGGCCCAAGTACCCTCCGGGTAAGATGGTGGCCAGCTGATCCATAGCCGTAGCCAAACAACGTCGTATGGTTTTCTGACCCTGATTCACTATTGCTGAAGGTGTACAGAGACGTCATACTCGGAAAAGAAAAAAAGGCCGACATGTGTTTTTCCAAACAATGTCGTGTTCTGAAGCTTTAAAGTTGTAAACTATGTTGTTGGACATATGACAATTAACCATGCTTCATGAGTACATGTTTTTGCACAGGGGCCAGTAACGCACCCCAATGGATATTCCCGTTCTTTCCTCCCACACGCTGTCCCTACATTCTATAACATTCAGAAAGGGGTAGTATAAAATTCGTAACTGATGAGTAAATTCGCTCGCAAATCGAATGGAGTCCTCGCGGGAGGTGTCAGCGCGATGCACGAACATGACAATAGGCGAGAAAGTGTTGTTATGCATTTTGGTACAAATTCTATGCTATCCCTCCCTGTGTGTTATAGCATGCAGGGGCAGGGTATAGGGGGAGGGAGCAGGGAGCAAGGAACGTCCAGCGGAGCACATGAGGGTCACGTGTAAGAAACCCCCTGTAACCAGGAATGCAATACTGAGAGTAGTATGTCAGGGGCTTTTCACCTCTAGTTTTGGGGACCTCGGTGGGGGACCTCGGAAGTGACGTCATGTCACGTGACCCAATGGCACCATGTTGGGTTGTCATGGTATCCCGCGTGAGCAGCCATGTTGTGACGTCATCCCCATAGTGATACGTGGTGTGAGTGCGCAAGCGCAGCGCGTGTTGTTAGGGTGATACGTGTTTCCGTCGTCCATTTTGTATACTGGAGGCCGCCATCTTGGTTTCTATGGTAGCACGTGGTTGCTATGTTACCCAATTTTTCTGCAATAAGACGGGGTACATTCGGAGGGTGTGTTCCTTTGTAGAAGAGTAATTTCCCAATTCGTAGAATTACCACAAACAACCCGACAATCCCTCCAAATCACCAAAATCCACCCAACTTTTACTATTTCGAATTCTTTCAGAATTCTCTGCTTCTATCTATATATGCAATAGTTTTTCCTCTACCTGACCATGTTCCTTTGTCCTGGAGTATACTCCAGTAGCGTAGAAGAGCCTATCAAGTGGAACAGCTTTGCTTATTATAACTATTTTTAGCTGTTCTGGTCCGTTCTTGTTAGTTCTGACCCTATTCCGTGTACTCTTGTTGTTTCATTTATCTAGATTATAAGCAACCAATCAGATTGTTTGATTTCCCATAATCTGTATGCAGAGTTATCTCCCCTTATTACAATGATTCTCGTCACCTCTATATCCAATGGCCATATCCCCAGACACCCCAATTTCGGCAACCCTTTTTTGAAAAACATATGGCCTTCGGCACCCCTTTTTTGTCAAATGAGCTATCGAGTAATTGCTCGATCGAGTGACTCGACATACTGCTCGAATGACTCGAATCCCATCGAGCAAATGAGCTAACGAGCAATTGCTCGTCCGAGTGACTCCTCGAACGGCTTTTAGCCTCATTTCACAAACAAATATATATAATATAAAAATAATTATGTTTTTCGTTTTTTAACAGGCCAACATATTTTCTCTTTTTTAACAGGCCGATCGTCTGCCCTGGGCTCCCGGCGTAATTTTCGCAGTAGGTTGTCTTACAGTTGCTTTTTTGTTGAGGTTCGTACCAGAAACGAGCGACAAACAACTACCACAGAAAACGAAGGATATGGAATCGTGGCAAGACGAACACCAATCAGTGAACATTAAAATCTGAATCACGAATAAATGTGATACTTAAATTTCTAATTGGGTTATGAGATGCGTCATATGTTCCCAAATGAGCTGAACTAAGATCCCTGACAAAGAGGAAGCTTCTAAGTTTCCATGAAAGAGGGACCTAGCAGAAACATTTCTAACACCACTCAGTAGGCAAAGCCCAAATTACACCTAAGGGCGTCGTTATGGGGATGCGTGACGTCCCCCAATAATTGTTCGAGTCGGGACACTTGCGTCGGAATTGGAGTTTAAGATATCAATATCCTCTTGCTAGTGATAATATACTACGACGGTAAAGCCATGGTTCAGACCCATAACTGTTACCTCGGTCATTCATCCGCTGTGACTATCTCATAGATAGACCGATTACTAATTAAAATATTTGAATTCTAAGATTTATGCGCACACTTTTATGAGACGAGGTCAAAGCAATTTTAGTAAAAAGGCTGTAAAAATATTGATCAGACAGACCGAGGGCAGCAACCAGAATTGTAGATGCCGCCAATCAAAGGATATTAATATTTTAGTTATCTCCCTTGATTGGCATCAGCAACCAGCATCTCCGATGATCAATCAAATCAACCTTAATAAGGCCGACATTAGCTGTCCAACTGTAATGATAATCCTAGATTATGGATACTTTTCTTACAGCAACATATACACAGAGCTGTAATTGAGTATCATATAAAATGGAGCGGAATATAAATATTTTTTAGTGTGTAAATTCGATTATACACTACAGAAGGTAATTAATGATTATAAATTATTTATATAAATTTATGATTTAAGCCTCATCAGACTGAGCCATGGTGGAATGAGCAAATAAGTCTTCCTTCTGACAACCACAATATGACTGAGTAGTGAAAATGAAAATCTTTTATAGGGCCCTGCGACGTTTTGAGATTCGATTCGATTTCGAATCTTAAGTTGGTATTCGGTTTCATTCGAAATCGGCTGCGCGATTCGTTTTCCTTCGAATTTTTTCTCTGGAATTTCGCTTTGTATCAGTCATCTCAGCCGTCACACAAAACGTATAGCTGAGATAGAAATTGTACATAACTAATATTCAAAATAGAGACTGAGTGTAATTTCTTCTATATCCAACCTTTACCCAACGCAGACGATATCAAAATTTATAATTTTAAATATCATTTTTTTAAATTTTTCAAAAAATTTCAACAAAACCATATCATGTGACCCCTCACTGGAACGAGCTCATGGAGCTCGATCCAGTGGGGGGGGGGGTCACATGGTATGGTTTTGTTGAAATATTTTAAAAAAATTAATTTTTTCAACTGTTCAATTTGCGTATTACGCGGGCGGATGCGGGCGATTTGTTAGGTAAAGGGTTAACATGAAAACCATCTGTACCCATGCCACCATCCATGCTGATTCCAGTTTCACTAGTCACTACCACTGCTGAAAGCAAATTTAAAGTTCCCAAGCAATACCGACGATGAGTTCGCGGTTGCAAGCGGCTAGCCCCGTGCAGTGCCCAGTACAGAATTTTCGTACCCGTTTTTGTTTTTGAACAATGACTCTTACTAGGTAATATTCCAGCTACATCAAGGCATGCCTTCGACGAAGACATGCCTTGATGATGTAGTTCGAATATTTTATCAGTCGGGATTTCAAGACGCCTGTATTTGATTCGAGGTTCAATTCGATTTCAAATAATAGAGTCGATTGGATTCGAGATTCGATTCGAATCGAACATACATCATTCTGAGGGCCCCTAATAATTTATACAAAATTTACATTTACTTAATAATTTGAATGATTGACAAGAACTGCACCATTATTTGCTCGAATAAAAAGAGGATATGAAGTGAATGTTTTTCTCATATAATATTTATGAAACGAGTCTAAGAATTTTTCGTTTCGGCGAGCCTCTGGCGATTTTCATGAATATTATATGAGAAAAACACTCATTTCATATTCTATTTATCATATGACACACACAGGCACAAATTAGCCACTTAGTATGACTTTTTAACCCATCAACTGACTTGAGCTGTAGACGGCACTTGAGAAAAACATCCGCGTATAACTAAAAATTTTCATTTTTTGCTTCCAAAACATAAGTTATGACCCCTCATTGGAACGAGCTCGTTCCAATGAGGTGTCATAACCTATGTTTTGGAAGCAAGAAGTGAAAATATAAAAGAAAAATGAATGGCGTTTTTCTTGTACGTAAAAGATTAATACAATATAACCCACCCTAAATAGGACAGATAACGTAACTTCACCCTACTGAAATTATGCAAATGGGACCCAGTTGTATTTTGTTTAGCCAATCAAATTGTCCAGTTTTGAAATTGACCAATGAAAGCTCCCAACTCTAATTATGCAAATTATGAAAATGTGGTCCAGTTTTATTTTGTTCAGCCAAATTGTCTAGTTTTGAAATTGACCAATGAAATTGACGGAGGGCTTTATTTATCACTGATTAATATGAAAACAAAATATCAAATGTTTTAAAGTGAACAAAACGGACGAGTCATATGATAAATATATATACCACTGGTATAACTTCCACAATTTTTTGTTGAGAACTCTTAAATTTGTCAGCATGTTTTGAATACAATTAACCTCTACAAATAAAGTACTGTAGCTATAGATGTTGAAAGTAGTATTAAACTGCACTAAGCATAAAAAATATATATAGACTGCACATTAGTATTGATTGTCTTGCAACTTGATATTTGAGAATGTGATACGGCATCTCAACGGAAGGAATTATGACATAGCTCCCCCCAGAAAGATACAATGTCACAGATTCAAATATCCACAATTACAACTTAAGAATACATTTGAGGTGGATAGTAATGTCCATGTAGGCCTAAGTAAAATTAGACAGCGTTGATATTGATATTCAATAGGGTGTTTCTGTGTGAACTGTGTCTACATTCTTATACCCACTCAGCATTAACTTTTGCCACATAATCTATTTTACTCTATTAGTCTGTATTGATTCAGCAGTGTTGTCGTGTAATATACATGTAAAATTAATAGAAGTTACATAGAAATGTTAGGCCTCCTCAGGCTCAGTATTAAAACCTTTTTATTTTTGTAATAGCTACCTCAAGCTCTATGATTGCTATAATTCAACATAAATCACAATGCGGATAGAAAAGGGGGAATTTCTCATTAGTAGTAATAAATTAATTAATTAATTAATTAATTAATTAATTAATTAATTAATTAATTAATTAATTAATTAATTAATTAAATTTTATGCCAAAGAATCCAGCTTTACTAACTTAGAATAATAGAATTAAATTTCGGCCAATTCTGGCTCGAAGGTAAATAAACAGAAAATGCTGGGCTTTGAAAATAAATAAATAAAGTTTAACCACGTTTTGCTACAAAAATAGATACGGGTCAAATAAAACTATCGATGAAGCTTTGCCCCTTTAGGCTTCGACTAAAAGTAATTAAATGAAATAAAATATAATTATATTACACTAACAGTGTAAAATGTCACTTCGTTGCTTCAGACTACCGGCCAAACCCTTCAGATTTACAGCCCTCGCAAATAATGAGCGCCGGAAGCAAAGTTTGACGGTGGGGATTATAGATGTAAAAGGGTAGTGGATCGAGTTAGTGGGTTGCAGAATTCATCATTCGTAAAAAAGTTAGTGGGTTGCAGAATTCTTCATTCGTAAAAAGTCAGTTCATAGACGCTGAATGATTGTTAAAACAGACGCCGTTAAGAACTGTGCCCAATCTCTTTAGTAAGCGAACCAGGCAAGAAAGGGAGAAATATTGTAACACAAGTTCGTTTTTACCACCATGTGGGTTTCTGAGATGGTGTATTGAAGTCTCGACCTCGTCGCTGGGAACATACATCGACTCGTCCTAACGGACTCGCCGATATTTGCCCAGAGAGGAGGTCATGACTTCAATACATCATTCTCAGAAACCCACATGGTGGTTGTAATCTGTAAACACAGTTAGGCTGTATAATTCAAGGGATATTTTAGCAATGGTCTGTTTGATCGAGATTTTATATGGAGATTTGTTTTTCTTCTTTTTTTCCTACCTTATGTTAATGGGCAAGTAATTCTCTGTCCCCGCATATCTCCGAAGACTGATAGGACGCGTCAACGTTCCCGTTAATATGGTTCAAGCGACCTTGCACTCCCCAGATTTCGTCTCAAGGCGAATGGTGGGTTACTCGCCTCCGATTTACTCGTCGACGCATGTCGGCACGTTTGTGATTTAGTATCGATTGTTGACTTGGGTAAGTTAATTGGCTCTGGACTCCATTGTCATCCCAGGAGATCTCGAGCACTCGCTTCGACTGGTTAACATATCCATCGTCTTATAATGAGTTGGAGAAAGATATCCAATATACAACATGCATAGTATCAAGGATCCTGAGAAGCTTCGATGATTCGATGCCAATTTCCATTCGATTGGATTCGGGTTTTTTCGAATCATCGAGATATTCCTGGTTTGTTGCCGAGTGGCCTAAATCCCATAGGGGACAAAGAACATTCTAGCACTCAGGCGACGAAGTGTCTCTTCTTGAACTCTTCTTCCATCATCAGGTTTCTAACAGGAGACATGGTGACAGGTGAAGCGCTCATGGAGTGTCCGCCTCCGAAACTACCAGGCTTGGACTTTTAAAAAATCTAGGCGAGCTACTATGGCTCCCCTAAACCAGTGCCAGGAGAGCTATTCTATACTTAAGTCCATTATCAGTAAGGGAATTGAAGGTTTAAGGAGAGCTACTACAGCTCTTAAGGAGAGCAATTATGGCCCTCCTTAAGCTATAGCTCTCCTCAAAAGACTAGGCCTGAACTACTTCGTTTCATTTTCTGGTATATTCCGCATTTTTGATTAACTTGACCAAACAGGCGTGCGGCCGTTGAATACAATACTTGAGTGGAGATTGACAATATTTTATCGTTGTAAAAAGAGAGCCACCCATTTTCGTAGCAGTGACATAAGATTCGAAATTCGATTAGATTCAAAATCATCTGCTTTCTTCAATTCGATAAGTTATATCTCCTGAAATTATTGGACGAGCGAGAAAGGTACAATTAGGAAACATGTAATTGTTGAGAAAATACCGATGACATCAGTAGAAAATAAGCCCAAGTTTTCTTTTGTTACTTTTAATAAACGAAAACGGAGATGTCTGTTGTTTTGTTTTCGTTTATTAAAAGTTACAAAATGAAACTTGGCCTTTTAACAGCCCAGTTGGGCTCTTTGTTTAACACTTTACCCAACGTAACGACCAAAAACCGGCCAGCCCTATTCTCAATGAAAGTGTCAATTACACTGTAGCTCAACTTGTCAAGACATGTACATGTATAGTATGTGACACAGCAATGACAAACATCTTGGTAATGACCTGATAACAAAGGTACATATAAAGTATTGTAACGGTCTGTACATAAATACTGACCGTAGCCTGTAACAAATGTATACGTAAAGTATTGTAAAGGTGGGTGACAGTCAGATGCTAAACTAGAAAAGAAATCTTTGAGTCCCAGAGTGGGTCTGACTGAACCCCAAAATATTTGTTCTCATAGCAGAGTGATAACAAAGGCACCCCAAAACACACTCATTCCTGTCCCAAGGTGAAAACAAAGGTACCCAAGAAGTTTTGAGAAGATCAGTTCATAAATACGAGCTGTATAGAAGTTGTGACAAAAAACTGATTGGACCTAATTTCGGTACAAAATGGCCACTGGCAGCCATCTTGAATTTTGGACCGCACTCAGAAACACTCGTTCTCGTCCCAATGTGATAACAAAGGTACCCAAGAAGTTTCGTGAAGATCGGTTGATAAATACAGCCTCTAGCTCGAGCCGTATTGACATGTACACTTACAGTGTATAAGTAGCACAAAATAAATCAAAATTCATCTAATTTGCATAATTTCTGCACGAGAAAAAAAAACCGTACTGTATGTGATGTATTACTAAACATTCATACAAAAATTTATTCAAATCAGAACTTTCATACAGAAGTTCTGTACAAAAAACTGATTGCACTAATTTTGGTACAAAATGGCTACTGGTGGCCATCTTGAATTTCGGACCACACCCAAAACACCCGTTCTCATCCCACGGTGATAACAAAGGTACCCAAGAAGTTTTTTAAAGATCGGTTCATAAATAAGGCCTCTAGACTGAGCCGTAAGAAGTTGTGTACAAAAAACTGATTAGACGTAATTTCGGTACAAAATGGCCACTGGTAGCCATCTTGAATTTTGGACCGCACTCAGAAACACTCGTTCTCGTCCCAAGGTGATAACAGAGGTACCCAAGAAGTTTCGTGAAGATCGGTTGATAAATACAGCCTCTAGCCTGAGCCGTATTGACATGTGTACTTACTGTGTGTAAGTAGCACTGAAAAAATCAAAGTTCATCTAATTTGTATAATTTCTGCACGAAAAAAAAACCCCGTAATATATGTGATGTATCCCCTGGTACTAAACATTCACACAATTTTTTTTTCAAATCAGCGCTGTCATATGGAAGTTCTGTTCAAAAATCTGATTGCACCTAATTTTGTACAAAATGGCTGCCATCGGCCATCTTGAATTTCGGACCGCACGCAAAAACATTCGTTCTCATCCCACGGTGATACCAAAGGTACCCAAGAAGTTTCGTAAAGATCGGTTTATAAATACGGCCTCTAGCCCGAGCCGTATTGGCATTTGCACTTACAGTGCTGAAAGTAACACTAAATACATCAAAGTTAGTCTAATTTGCATAATTTACGTACGAGAAAAAAACACGTATTATATGTGATGTATCCCATGGTACTAAACATTCATACAAAAAATTATTCAAATCAAATCAGCGCTTTCATATGGAAGTTCTGCGCAAAAATCTGATTTCACCTAAGTCTGTACAAAATGGCCACCAGTGGCCAACTTGAATTTCGGATCGGACCCCAAAACACTCGTCAAAACAAAGGTACCCAAGAAGTTTCGTAAAGATCGGTTCATAAATACGGCCTCTAGCCCGAGCCATATTGAATTGTTGAGGGACAGACGGACGACTGGCCATGGCATAAGCTCAAATTTGGCTTCGCCAGAGTTGAGCTAAAAATCGACGATTAATTTTCATTATTTTTTTCATTTTTTGTCTCAAAAACATGGGTTATGACCCCTCATTGGAACGAGCTCGTCGAGCTCGTTCCAACGAGGGATCATAACCTATGTTTTTGAAACAAAATATAAAACAAAATAGTTATTCAAGAATTGTTTTGCAAGTGTCGTCTGCTTTTCATGTTAGTTAAAGGGTCAACGAATGTGTTCTTACAGTAATTTGCAAGTTTCATTCTTCACACAGCTTCACGGGAAAAAAATATATCAAATTTTACCTCCTAGACTATTATATTAATAGAAAGGATAGTGACTGTGTCATATGTCACGATGCCAACATTGTTGATATAATGAATAGAAGAAACAAAACACAGAACATCAAGAGAAGGAGAATTCGCCGTATTCTTATTTTTAATTGGGTTTAAACAGAGAATAACAGTGAAATGTTTGACCTGATTGGGAAAAAATGTAAAAGGTCAGCTTCTGTATTGTAATTCTGCCCTTCAGGAAAAAAGTTTGAGAGATGATGCACACAACGATGAAACAACTTCGCCAACATATAAAAAAAATTGGAGGCGAGTAACCCATAATTCGCCTGTCTACCTACCTGTCTACCTGACTGCAAGAGTTTCAGTTTTTATATGAAACTCCTTTACTCTTAGTGTAAAATTTACTGACAGCTTTATTAAATTAAGGACAGCCGACGTTCCTGTAAATCTCTTCCCGTGACGAAAAGTGTCCATCACGTCAAGTTTAACCCATATGCTAACTTTACGTCTAACCTTCCAGTGCTATTCACATAAATCACCCCACTATAATTTCAGTTTTTGCCTCTTTAATATAACTTATACGCTCGTTCCAATGATGGTTCATAAGCTATGTTTTTTTGCAAACAATGAGAAATTCTAGTTAATTACGAATCATTTTTGTAAGTGTCGTCTGCTATTCGTGTTGAGGAAGATGTTAAAATAAATTATAAGTGTTCCCACACCACCCCGTGGTGGAAAGACACCCCCCCCCCCCCCCCCCCCGCGACCCACCTGTTTTGTAACAAACAAACATATGGCGCGGCAACTTGTCTAAAGGCGGGAGAAGGGGAAAGTGAGGTTATGATGTAACCGAGAAAATGACTTTTCAGACAGAAATTAGCTTATACAACGATTGCCTTGCACAGTATGAAGCGTCTCTGTTTAATGTTGATTCATGTTCGAAGATTCACTGACTTAACCTCCATCAGACAGCTGCGTTTCTTTGTCTCACTAACATCTGTTGCGGATGGTATGGAATTAGACATCCCATCCCCACCACAGAAAGGTGTTGCCCCTTCTCAACTAAGAAAAGAATGGATATCTATAGTACGGCCGCCGTGGACTAGTCACTTTCCAGCGTGGCCAATACTTCCACCGACACTACTTATTGAAATAATCATCAACAGCCTGGTGCTTCATTAATTAAAGTTTTGCTGATGATGATTTTTATGACCTGGTAAACGCATGCATGGGCATCACTGCCCACGTGTAGATTACGATCAGTCCGCGGCGGCTGTACATGTTTTACTCTAAATATCAGCTGCCAACTTCAGCATGCACACACACCATTGTGTAAATAAAACAAAATCCGACAGAACTCTAAACTTCCGGAAAAATATTTGGTCAGTGCTTCCCTCGCCGCGCCCCCTTCTTCAAATCTACGCTGCCACATGCTAATCGTAAACTCGCCCGGAAAACAACAGAGGATTTCATTTAATTTACACACTCGCGTTCCTGGAATGAGGATCTTTAAAAAATTCCTCGTCTCGAAAATAAATAAAGGTGTATTATGTATAAAAGTACTTTGTAAATAGCATTCATATGATTAGTTTGATTGTTTTCACAGGATGTAAGTTTTCTGATACCGTTTCATGATGACAAATCAATTCCAACTTGAATTCATTGAATTCTGATGGTGTCTTCCAAGTCAGTTCAATGTCGATAATTGGAAGAGTCCAAGAGCGATGAAACTGGCCCTATTATCCGACTTTTGGGGAGCAACTAGTGTTAAATTCCCGAAGGATCTGAACTTTTGGAGAAGCAACTTTTTCCTGTTCAAAAAGTTCGTATCCATCCAGCTAGATCTGGCAAGTGGTGTACGTACTGCATAATATTATATACTATGTTGTGGTATATATATTTTTCAATGGTATATATAGTGATACGTGTACACAAATGTCTTTGGGAATGTGGTAGAAAACTGGTGGGGGATTTCTTGAAAGGTTTCCCCGCGAAACGGTTGAGGTTAACAATGACGCTGTGGCGTCATGATACGCTCGCGACGTCTCCGAAACGTTAACCTCTGTTGCTGTCCACTGTACAAGCCGACATTACTTAGTTCGGGTCAGGTGTTTGGTATGGTAATATAGTATGATCGGTATATGCCCACATAAGTCACCAGTTAGCCTTCAGTACTACGTATCCACCTAAGGCATTATATTGTCCTACAGTTGGTACATTTAGGGCGTTATGCTTGACCAGTCTGTTTTGTTGGGTTTGTGTAATACGTGGTTGTCTAGTGCGGTAGCAGGGATGAACTATTTGTAACCCATAGGTCTACTGTTAGCCCTTGGTACCACTGTCCAATATGGCAGTGTATTAACCCACAGTTGCATGAGTAGAACGTCATACTAAGTAAAATGGTATTATGGGTTGGGTTGGGATAGCGCATGGTTGTCTAGAGCGGTAGTACTATAGGGTGTATGGTCTGTACTCCTGTTGGTCTTCGTTAGTCTACTAACCCATCGAATGCATTTTACCGTCGGAGTTAGTCTAGATTATTCGTTATCCTTGTGTTTTATGGGAATTTACACCGGTTCGGGAACTCATACACCATGAGGCGAAGCCGAAGCCAGATTTACAGAGTCCCTTTTCTGCCGTATGTGTCTGTGCTGCATGTGTTGGGTGCACAGTGTGCATTTATTTTCACATAAGCACATATCAGCACATCCATGTGCAGCATGTGATATGTCCCCATTGTGACACATTGAGCACTAGCACACAAGCACATTCCATCTAACATCAACCCAACGTTCCGTGGGAGCACTTTCTATCCGACAACGCTTCAAGACTCCCCTTTACATCACATGTGCCAATGTGTCGTGCGCACTTTGTGCTTTTTCAAACAAGCACACATGCTGTCTACAGGGCTACATGGGTGATGGAAGACTATAGTATTGGTTGACTACAGTGAATGTTGATCATAGGACAGATGGTGGTGACTATGGGTAAGTCAGTAGCACATGTCTAAGATTTGTGAACACCATGGTGTGGACTAGAAGCCAGGCGCCGAGCTAGGGGTGATAACAATACTCAGATAAATATCCGCGAAAAGCTATCCTCCAAAATGTATCCTCCAATAGGTATCCTCCAATACCTGTATGTGATGCATGTATTGTGCGCATAATGTGCACTGGACCATGGACATATGCTGCATGTGCCGATGTGTGCCTTTGTCCTTTGATGGGCTCCATTTTAGTTCTTACAATGATGTCCTGCTAGGTCTTGTTTTTCTTATAGACGGTGACAGGCCGAACATTTAGAGGTTAGAGATGTTAAGTTGAGTTAGTTTGTTTTTAACTATTTTGTTGTTTCAACATCCATTATGTTCTGTTTGTTAAAGTGAAAGGAATGAGGGGCCTATTCTCTCTGTGTTCATCCCAAATGACCAGAGGGTTTGAAGCGTATTACTCCAAAAAGCTACTAATTTGTTTTTCTCTAAAATTCATCGGTTTCATCTAATAAATTTTGTTTTATACGCATACATAAATCGCACCAAATCAAACATTTTCAGTCCTCGCAAAGTATGACATTTTCAGTAAGATGCTATTCAACCCTCGTATGTTGAATAACAATTGTTTTATGATTTATGATTTATGTTGTTTTTATCATATATGGAAAAGAAAAAAATATATGATAGAAATTCAGTATTCTCAGGACTATGACATCAGTCTTCACAAGCATGTCTGATGTCATAGATCTGAGAATCCTGTCTATCCAGGTTCATGCGTGCGTGCTTGTGACATAGAGAAGGACATCGGCAAAATGTTCCCTTTGTTTTTGTGACTTCTCGCTAAAACAATTCTTAACCATGTTTTGTGGAAACTTGTTTGTCACTGTTTCTATAAACAAAAGAAAACAACAATTCCCCACAAGGTTGTTAAATAAGACTGACGATGTGTTTGTGTGTATATGTGTTAGGGTCCTGCGAATCTCAGATTTCGAATCCAATCGAATCCCGAATCGAATCAGGCAGAGAATTTCGAATCGTCCTTGAAATTGAAGATACTTTACTTTTTTATTTAATCATATTTGTTTTACAAGGATTGGCGAACAAGTTATGCAACTTATATTAACGCCTCCTAGGTTAAGTTAAACATATTTTTATTTGCCAAACAAACAAGTTGCAAATTGGGATAGGAGAACAAGTGCTTTCCACTTAGTATACCCTCCGCTCCCTTAACATGATACAAAAAATCAATACAATGGCGAAACAAACAAATGAGAGAAATGTAAAAAAATATATACAAGAAAATCTAACTTCGCAATAAAAAAGAGTGAGAGAGAGAAAAATAAGTGATTGATTGATTGATGTCCTTTCGGCACCTAGAGTCTGTCTCTGTCAGTTTGATTTTCCATGCCGAGAGTCGACCAGGCGATGCACTGAGTGGTTGCTACTACTACTACCACCATCATTACTGCTACTACTATAGATAATACTTTTACTATCGCGCTCAAATCTTACCACCGACATAGCACTCCTGCGGCAAATAATAATAATAATAATAATAATATTTACATATTAATTTCCGTAATCATCCATTGGTTACACTTTCGCCGCCTAATTAATGCCTCTTCTTGGCCCAATGGCGCAGGTGTGTGGGATGACCTTCCTAGCGGCAACGTTGTGGCCTCACTCTTCTCGAATACTACGAAGGGATTTTTAGCATGCATGGAGTGTGTCTTTCTCCACACAGAGGTCAGCCATTTTACGTCCCCACCCGATAGGACGGTACGCGGTGATAGCATAAACCCCACAATTGATGCTGACAGAGAGGTTTCGGACACGTCGAGAACTTTCTCCGACCGGAGATCGATCCCGGGACTTCTGGCATGAGAGACCACCGCACGTATCAATTCGGACACCACTTGCAACTGTAAATATTGCCAGTCTCCTTCTTACCATCTTACAATACTTTACCGTCTTACAACCGTAAATATTGCCAATCTCCCTCCATTCAAGTATTGTATTTAACTGCAACTCGTCTGTTCTTTGTTTTTTTTTGTTTTGTTTTTTTTGGCAAATCATTCAAAAATGCGGAATACCCCAGGATGGTATCGAAGTAGCTTCGGACGCGCTGCCTTTTTGGACACTTCTTCTATCATCGGGTCTTCTACACGTGAGACCCGATGATAGAAGAAGAGTTGAAGAGGAGACACTTGGTATGATTTTTTAGAACTTCTCCACGATTCGAATTTTCCGAACCAGCGCAATTCGATCTACTTTTGTTCTCTGGACTTTTTCCTCTGAATTCTCTCTTTTTCGTGATTTTGATTTGTTCGTTTCTATTGAGATCGAACAATAAACGTTGGCTCAAGGAAGAAACATTGAAACGAAAGATATTTGGCAGCCAATGAGCGACCAAAACAATCTGTAGGACGAGCCAGGAATATTCCAATTTCACAGTTCTGAAGGGCTACAGAAAATAACTTTTTGGTGGACTTCCAAACAAATGTAAAATGAATTTCCACCTTTGAGATGACAATATTGTAGAGGGCGGCCCTATTTAGGAGCAACATTTAAGTTTTGATTAGGAGATAGGAACAAAGCCAATGCGAAAATGAATTCTTCAAATAAGTTGGGTAAGACTTTGACTGACAAAACGTTCCAAACATTTAAAAGTGATGGACTTTGATTACAAAAGTAGACGGAAAACTGGGTAGCGATCCGGTCAACATTATCTTTTCGCTTTTCTCCCAACAGCTTGAAGAATCTGCTCGCAAGACGAAAACATGCGAGAACATTAAATCCGAGATGCTATTCTCGTTTGTTTTTCATGATTCGGTTTTGAATTCAAATAATTTTTTTTCGAATCTCGACCCACTTGGATTCTGCTATACAGGAGACCCGATGACGGAAGATGAGTTCAAGAGGAGACACTTGGTATAATTCTGCGAACTTCTCCATGATTCGAATTTTCCGAATCAGCGCAACTCGAATCGAATTGAATCGATTTATCGAGACATTTTCGAATCGAATCTAATTTCGAATCTTCGCAGGGTTCTAGTATGTGGGTTTTGTGTCTGAGGGGTATAATGGGTACGTAAGGAGGTGGGGATTTGTTGGGTGTGTGTTTTGGGAAGTGTGCCTCCACTGTTGCTCTCTGAACTGCTTCCACAGAATTCGCTGTTTGGTGATTTTGATTTTTTTTTCGGGATGAAAAGGTGCATCGCGACACGATCGCGATCTGTTCGAGAAACTTATCACTTTTGTGATCACAGAGTTCTGTGTGTTTGACCCTTAACCTGCTATGTATTTTCATGATTTTTTCATGAAATCAAATCATGGCTGCTGTAAAGCAGCCATGACTTGATTTGATGACAAATTCAGTCGAGTCTGGCATCAAGACATTTTTGATAAGGGATTACTTCTATTCTTAGGAGTGAACTTCGTTAACGAGGGGCAGAATTATATCTCTAATAGGTCACGTGGTATTTTTGTACTGGGTAGGAAACGCCGCCTCAGCAGATAAGGAATTAAATCGTGACTTCACCTCGTAATCAACTGCTTTCTCAGTAAAAGCAATTGGGATATTTCACACCAATACGCTCAGAGGTCCCCGTTATCAGTGTTTCACAGAAAAGAGGATTATTTTGAAAGTCGTTTGAGAAGTTTTAGTATTTACATAAATTATAAATTAAACATTCTTTTTATTGGAAAATACGCAGTTGAGCTATTTCATTTATACTTAGTTTTACAGTCTAAAACAGAACTTCTATCGGACACAGTCGGACACGTAAATCAACTGTTCGCCCACAACAAAGAAGAGAAAACTGTCAGTTAACGACCTTAAAGTGTCGGTAACCGTTAAACGAATGTAATTTTCTTGTGTTCCAAAGATGAAAGTTCATTTTTCGATTGTATCGGTTTTAATAATGGAAACACATTTTCAACTTCAAACGGTAAGAAAAGTTATCTACACATTTACCCGCAGCACTTACATGAAGTTGGTCTGAAATTTGAAATTAGGGTTATGTCGGTTGTTGTTTCTTAATCGCAAGGACAGATCCTGGATTTCTGATTGGGTTGGAGCAGGATTGTGGTGACGGAGGGGGGGGGGGGGGGTGTAGACAGTTTCTCACACCGCCCAACCCGTGCAAAATGTTAGACAGAAATGTTAAGCTTCAAACCACCAATTGCTCTGTATGTGGTAGTAAACTTTTAATATTTTTTTAACCTTTTGAAACCTGGTGGTAACTCCCAAACCAGCTTAATGGCAGTAACGGGGAAAGTCCATTATTTTATTTAGGGGTAGACTAATTAATATTTTCAACGTGTAGCCTTGGAGCTGCACGTTGAAAATATTGATTAATCTACACCACATCTTCACCCAAATGCCATCCTACTTAATGAAATTAAGAAGTATCGTGTTACTAGACCGGAAAAGCGCCCTCTCGGTTTCAAAGGATTAACATTTGTTGCAAATTTCTACCTTAGTCAATATTTCGCACCGCGCGTGCAACAAGACGCCATCTACAATATTAACGCTTTGCAGATGGTGTGTTGTTTCACTCAATAGATGATTTCGAAATTAAAGATCATATATTTCGAACATAAGGGGAGAGTGTGCATTCGGATTTCATATGAAGTTTGAATTTGACAGGTAACAGTTGGAAAATGATTCCTCAAAGGTGGGGGAGGAACGGTGGTGCAAATGGTTTACTGAAAAGTTTGATGTTCAGCATCCAGGAGGGTGCAGTTGGAATTTCAGAGTGAGAACAACACCCTCTAGACACCTTCTTGGTGGTGATGGTGGTGGTGGGTTCAACCAGTTGAACCTTTTAAGCTTTCTACTCAACAATGTTAGAGCAAGAGCAGTAGCGACACCTGATATAAAAATTCCAAAAAACAACTGGGATTTGAGACGTGTCCATGCACTGACATGAACTAAAGATAGGTCATTTGATAGGTACTCATAATTAATGAAAATCGTTGGCAGTAAACTGATAATATATACACCTGGAACTTAATTAAGCACCCACTGAAATGTTTCATGAGTAGTATAGGATGGCGAGATCTGCCCCGGTTACCAGGACCCCGGGGTCAGACCTCGAGGTCATTGATCTTGACGCCCAAATCCGTTAGGCCTCCCCCTCTCTCTCTCCCTTCCATGTATGTACCCTTACTTTAGACGCTCCTCCCTCCTTAAAGCCCATGTGTACCCAGTCTCAAAGCCTATCCAAAGGGACCCACATTATGTATAGCCCAACGTGTATTTAGGCTTTCCCAACATTGTTTTGGCTTTCCCTGTATGTGGGTTCTACCGCCCCACCCGCCCCACCCGCCCCACCAAAGCCTTTGTACGGGCTGTGCCTCCACACCAAAGCCCTTGTATGGGCTGTTCCACCTCCCCGTGTTTCACCTTCAAAGAGTGAAGACATGCCGATCCACAACCGTAAATTTTGTAGGAAAGCATTCTCAAGAGCCTTCACACGCAAAAGACACGGAGATGGTTATTGCCTCGAGAGGTTTGGGATGAAGGTTTAAGGCATTCAGTCAAACGAAGATTATAACTTGTCTGATTTTAACGAGAGCTCACATTCAGAGTTAGACGATAGTGATACAACCACTGAAAGCGAATATTCAGAAGAGGAAGATGACGAAACGAACCTAATAGACACTTTAATCATAAGAGCATATGAAGATAATGCAGCCAAATTGCAGAGATTGAAAGTGTCGGACATAGAAAATGGCTTGCCCAGAGAGGAGGCCACCAAAACTACCAAAGAAGCTCTTAAAGACAGCGTGAGAGCTTCCCTCTGTAAGAAAGTATTTGAGACGATGAGTTGAGTACGGCAGTTCAGACAATATCCGGTCTATGGGAAAATCAGAAAAACTGCTCAGAGACTTCGTGACGACGGGGGTTATGAAATGAACGAAGCTGAAAAAATCGCAACTGAGAAACGAAAATACCTTTTCGACCCATTATTAAGAAAATACACGTTTTGGGATGTGCAGACAGCTTGAGATGATAACTAGAGAAAGTCCAGAAAAACGACAACAACAAAAACTGCCCTTTTCGGGGCCAAAAGACAGTTACTGAACATTTAAATATGTTTATTGTATGATTACCTGTAAAATTATTGTAAAACTATTTATTGTTGTAAAAATTACTTATTGTTAAATTGTAAAATTACTCGTAGAAACTGATTGTAATTCCTTTTTCATTAAATGTAAAACTGATTTTAATGTTTTTTGTAATAACATTTAATAGATAGAAAATTCAGAGTTGAATTCTTTTTCAGATTCCACTACCAAACCATCATCAGGCAACTCTATAGTCAACAGTTGTTTTGGCCAATCAGCGAACGCCTGCGTGGCATTATCTTACAACATGCTTATCCATTGGTCCCAAGAAAAAAACCGCCGTGTGGTATGATCTGATTGGATAACTGTTTGACCAATCAGACACCGCCCCGATCTTACAGGGTTATCAACGTATTCAAAACACAGCAGCTAAGATCATTACCGGTGCGAAAAAATATGACCACATTACACCAATCCTAAAATCTCTGCATTGGCTGCCAGTTGAGTCTCGCATTAAGTATAAGGTATTGGCGGTGACACACATCTTACATAGCGACAAAGCACCAATCTACCTTAAGCAGGTCATCAAAGTACACACACCGTCGAGGAATCTCAGATCAGCTTCTGAGACTCTCCTTGTCGTATCGCGAATTCGATCAACGGCAGGGAAGAGATCGTTCACTTTCGCAGCTCCCTCACTCTGGAACGCCCTCCCTCAGAACCTTAGAAAAACCCTAAATGCAGATCACTTCAAGAAAGCTCTGAAAACCCATCTCTTTCAAGCAGCCTTCGGCTGCTGACTATACCATTGTTACCGTCACCTATGTTTTCAGCGCTTTTGAGCAGCGTTTCGCTGGGAAAAGCGCTATATAAATAAATTATTATTATTAATTATTATTATTATCAAATACCTGCGACGTGACACTATCTTATCTATGCCATAAACATGTCAGATGACCTTATCATAAGCATCTTATCTATGACGTAATCAAACACCTGTGTAAACATGCCAGGTGGTTCTTATTATAAGCCTGTATCTATTACGTAATCAAAACCTGCGACGTGACACTATCTTATCTATGACATAATCAAACAGAGTCTTTATCACATTAAGCTTCTCACAAACAAAGGAAACAGGTCAGGTAGTCTTTATATCTAAACCGTGTGTAAGTATATAACATCATCTGTTCTAGTATGGGCTTTATCGTAATCTTCTTACGTAACTGTTCAGTCACCCCAGATAGCCTTCAAATTAATCTTTTTGTTTGTATGTATTTACATGTACATGACCTTGACAACATTTACCTTAGAGACCCCAACAGAGCACGAAATTTACGTGGGGAAGGGGGAACTCTTTGTTATTACTCATTGGACGCCTCAGTTTGGAAAACCCAAGCTTTGGGCTATCCTTGGTCTTTGTTGGGGGGGGGGGGGGGGTTACAGCCCCTACAAAGTCTTTGGTGGGACGGGAGAGCCCACATACAGGGAAAGCCAAAACTATATGGGGAAAGCCTAAATACATGTTGGGCTATACATGACGTGGGCCCCTTTGGAGAGGCTTTGAGGACGGGCAGACATGGGGTTTGGGGAGGGAACGCCTAAAAAATAGGGTACATATAGGACGGGCAGGTGAGGGGGCGCCTAAAAATAGGGTACTAAAAACAGGGCTGAGGAGGGGGAGAGGGGAGGCCTAGCGGATTTGGGCGTCGAGATCAATGACCTCGACGTCGAAGTCTGACCCCGGGATCCTGGTAACCGGGGAAGATCTCGCCATCATACACTACTTTCATGACAGTGCAGTTGCAGTTACTGATTATGCTTTAATGATTACTATGTCTTTCTGTATATTTCATCTAGTGAAACATAATGTTTCTAGTTGATAGCGGACCCCAAATTGATCCCCTCGTCTACATAAAGCATGCCTCCCGCGAATATCCAAAAAAACACGGCCATCCACATGCAATATCTGGGTATTAAACAAGAACGTTTGTCACTTCTATCAATAAATGTTGACATAGCAAGGAGAAGACCGTCAGAGGCACTAAGATGGCAACTCGTTGGCATGCGTGTAACAGACATGTCATCCAAAGCTATTGGAAGGCAACAAGGCCTGGACAGCCTCAAAAGACATCTCCTCGGGAAGTTCGGAACCGTTTGCCTCATGTGGGGTTTTGAAACGCCTTTGGCTCCCTAACAGACTTTTGTGCAACAGAACTGTCCGAAACTGTCTCAAAACACTAATTATGAGGTCCAGAAGGGTCATCAAACGTCCAGCTCTGTCCGATCAGCATCAAAGTCGACGTTTGGAGTGGTGTAAGGCACGACTACATTGGAATCTTAGGGCTTGGAGGAGTGTCCATTGGTCAGATGAGAGTAGGTTCCTGCTTCACGTCACAGATGGTCGCATGAGAGTGTGGAAGCCTAGAAATACTGCTTACGTGCCCAGGAACATTAGACGTGCAGTTCCTTATGGTAGAGGATCAGTAGTGATCTGGGGATGCCACTTTCATAATTGTAAACTTGATATGGTGACTTACGTGGAAATCCTAGTGGCCATCAGTACATTCGGGGCATTCTCAATCCAGTTGTCGTGCCTCATTTTGACAACCACCTGTTGGCTACTACCCTGTATTCATGGACGATAGTGCAATGCTACATGGTTACCATGCTGTGAGAGCAATCCAACAGACAACCGCTATTGCAACGTGACCTTGGCCTGCAATGAGCCCCGATTTGAACCTCTTAGAACACATCTTGGACTTTCTTGGACGTCGTGTGCAAGCAAAACATCCGTCTGCACAGAAGTTGGCCGATTTGGAAGCCGCATTACATGAAGAGTGGCGGTAGTTGCATCTGGACTGTATCAGAAGGCTAATTGGTAGCATTAGGAGGGGAGTTCAGGCTGTCATCCGAGCACGTGGTGGATACACTCGCTACTGTCCTTAGACACTGCTATCAGGAGATCACAAGTTACATTTTTGTCGGTAAATATCGGCATTGTTTCATTAAAGACATAGACCGTTCCAGCATCATACTTGTCGAAAGAACATTTTTCCATCAAAAACGTTAGTGACAGATATGTGTAATTAGCGCCATTAAAATACTGCATATTTTCATCATTGTTGTCTTTCATTTGTCACAAGACCATTCTTTCCGCAAACAATCACTTTTGGCCGTCTGAAAGATAGCACGAAAGTGATGATTTTTGATATTAAAACCACTGCGAAAAAACAGGAGGTGCTTAATTAAGTTCCAGGTGTATATCTGTTCTTCAGACTGTTTCCATCAAAAAGAAAAATTAAAATATATAGCCTTCTGAAAAAACATAATATTAAAAACGTCTTAATCTCCCTAAAATGTAGACTAGAATATTTGAAAAATAATCAGGTCTGGGCATATGTATATATCTGATAATTCAAACTCCTCCAGATTTACAAAGACTTATTTCATTCGGTTGTCATCGATTATACCAACGACAACCGAATCTCGAATACTGTGGACAAATAACACTGGATAAAATAATATATCATTGGAGACCACCCTGTCAATATTTTTAAACTGTAGTGAATATCGAGTAGAACTGTGAATTCCCGCTCAGACTGCTATAAAATTTAAGTCATTCACATCACGACTTCTGACAATACCAAGCAGGTTTCGTGGATCTCCTCGACCGTGATCCTGGAGAGGTATTGTCACCAGGATCCACAGCAACATTTATAACACGGCCCTGTTTGACCATCTTTTCTGTCTGTGTAAGTAGTAGACCATGTACCCGATCGTGCCTTATAGGCCGGATCTCATGATGGATCTCATGTGACGTCAAGTCACATGACCTAGTTACGTTATGTTCGGTTGCCATGGTAGTCCGCGTGACCGGTCGTCCTGGGATGTCATCCCAATGGTGATGCTTGTCTTATTCCTCTTAGTTCACATGCGCAGCGCCTATCGTTAGGGTGACACGTGTTTCCGTCACCCATTTTGAAAATAGGAGGTCGCCACCTTGGTTTCTATGGTGGCACGTGGTTGCTATGTGGCCCAAAGGCCTACAGTAGGACGGGGATATGTTCGGACGGTACCCAGAATCCTCGGTTAGAATTACTCAAATAGACCCTACAACGACCCTAAATCACCAAAAATACCCCAAAATTACCACGCCACCATCAAGGGCTTATAACAGTACATTGTAGCACGTAGTGCTATAAGGCGCGTTCCTTTGTATAATATTATTGTACTGGTCGTCCTCCTGAAGTATGTGCATAGGCATCTGTTGGGTTAATGCATACTTGTTACATAAAACGTCCATATAGTGAATCACATGTTGGAATGTAGTGTCAGTTGAATCAGTGCTTCATATGCTTTTACCCAGTTTTACCATAATAGTCAATGTAATTATCCAGAATCATCGTTTTTTCTGACTGTCCCGATCTATTCTGTGGCTTATGCTTCTAATCCCTGATCTGTTTTGCCTATTACTGACCATATTCGGACTATACTAGCAGCCTATCTATGTTTTTTTATGATTTCTAAGACCAAGAGGCAATCGGGCAGGGATAAGTATTGCTCGAATCTTATCCAGCAAATAAGCCATAGAGTATTTTACTTGAACGAGTGTCTCCTTTCGAGACAATTATCCTCATCTGGTTATTGGAGGATGCCTGTGACATGGTTATGTAGAACTAAAGGAGGATACCTTTTAGAGGATACTTATTGGAGGATATCCATCTGAAGATAGATATGGCTTCAGACGCCTGATTGGCTTCTGGCTTCTAGACCACCCCATGGCCTTTATAGGTCTCAGTCCTCTACTGCTGTTTTGTCCATTGTCACCATCGTTTGTCCTATAATTAGCTTCCACTCTTTTCTGTCACTACTACTGGTCTGCACAGCTACCATTGGGTTCCCTTTTCCAGAGTCGCCCACACTTGCTACTGACTACTGTGGCTTTCAGCGCCTATATCACTATTATACTGGGCTTCCATCACTACTACTATCAGTCGAATATATTCTGCTTGCTCTAACGACTCCAATCGTATCGAGAAAATTAGCCATCGAGTAATTGCTCGAACGAGTGACTCATCTTACGACTCTTATCCTCATCTCGGTATTGGCGGATACGCATTACATGATGATTCAGAATTTGAGGGTACATTTTGGAGGATATCGTTTGGAGGATACTTTTTGGAGGATAGTTATCTGGGGATACATCTTAGGCACTTATCGGAACATCTACCACATCTCGGTACTTACATGGATATTTGCGAAAGAGGATGGCTCTCTGTTAAATCCGCGTACTTCTGTTGCGAGAGGAATAAACACAACTTCATCATTTTGCTTCTAACCAGCGATGGATCAACATCACTCCTATGAAGAGTGCCAGAAAATAGTCACAGAGAAATACAATCCTTATCGGCATAGGAAGACAGCTCACAGGACAGGAATCTACCAGTGCACGAGATGTCTGAAAACATTTAACAGAAAAGACAACCTAAGAAGACATGAGATCCGCCATTCACAAAAGGATCCACATTAGGTGTGCAAAAGAGGAAAAGTAAAGAAAAACCCGTGGGAACTTCCCTACCAGTGCCAGACAAAACCAAACATAAAGCCATGGGCACCAATACGTCGAACAGAGAATAAACAGCGGATCGAACACCAGAGAAAAGAAAAGCAATGTACCACAAAGAAATACTCATGGAAAACAAAAACAATTTACATAAAACATGGCAAATTTTATATGAAACTATAAACAGAACTAAATGCGTGCCCTCTTTGCCATCCTTCTTTGTAAAAGAAGAAAATAAGGAAATAAACAATCCCAATGAAATTGCCTAAGAATTCAACAGTTACTTTTCAGATATAGGGACAATTACAAGTGAGAAAATAACCAATCCCCCAAAACATTTTTAGATCTCATGGAAAATAATTCTCCACATATTTTTTGCATAACCCCCACAACACCGCTTGAAATAATAAATGTTACCAATTCAATGAAATCTAAATATAGTGAGGATTGTGAAGGTATGACCACTTACCTCCTTAAACATATAGAATTGATAAGATCGTAGAACCTCTGACCCACATAATAAACAACTCGTTTACTCGTGACATAGTTCCGAACAATATGAAGATAGGTAAAGTAATCCCCATTTTCAAAGCAGGCGACGAACATAAATTCAATAATTACAGGCTGATCAGTAATTACCAGCCTTTTCTAAAGTCCAATAGAAAAGCAAAATTCTTAGATTCATTCGACATTCTTTACAATCATCAATACGGATTCAGAAAGTTTCACTCACCCATACATCCCGTGATGCAACTTCTCAGGTATATAGGATCAGAAAACAACAAAGATACCAAAAATAATACTTTTGAAGTATTTCTAGATCTCTCTAAGGCCTTTGACACTATAAATCACAACATTCTGTTGTGTAAACTGGAAAAATACTGATTTAGAGGAATAAGTAGCAAATGGTTTAGGAGCTACTTGTCCAATAGGTACCAATACGTTTAATATGGGGACAAAAAATATGATTTTGCCGAAATAACGTGTGGCGTTCCTCCAGGATCTATACTTGGTCCAATACTATTCTTGTTTTATATTAACGATATCAGTACCGCAACATCATTAAATCTTCTTCCATTTGCTGATGATTTGTCTACGTTCGAATCATCCTCGAACGTTGAGCTTCTGGCGACAGGTACTAATGATGAACTAAACAAAGTGTTTGAGTGGTGTTCGGCCAACCAGTTAGTCTTAAATGCGAATAAAGCAAAGAATATGTTGATAAACCCAACCCCTAATAATAGGAATACCGAAATGCCTGGATTTTTTATAAACAATAAAAAAATCGATAGAGTAGGTTCCCATGAGGAGGAACAAACATTGAAATTTCTGGGAATAAACATTGACGAAAACTTATCTTACCAAGCCCATGTATCTATAATCAGCTCCAAACTGAGATTGGCAAATTACGCACTGAACAAAGTAAAAAAGGTATTACCACACGAAGCTCTAAAATGGTTATTAGCTCATCGGGGGGAGCTTAACTTATCACTTGTCGTCCGTCGTCGTCCGTCGTGAACTTTACATTAACGACTACTCCTCCCAAATAACTGGATCAAATTGAACCAAATTTGGTGCGCATGTTCCCCATTATATGGCAATTCAAACTTGTACAAATAAACTTGCCGCACCCACAGGGGGCACCACAAGGGGCATAACTCTGATAGCACCCATGAATTTCTTTCCCAAATTCAAAAAAATCTTCTTCTTCAGATCCACCAGGCAGAATTCTTTCCTATTTGGTATACATCATCTCTAGGGGGAGGGGGGGGCAGATTCAAGTTTGTTCAAATCGGCCCCCTGGGTTCATATTCGGGCTCACTATACAAGCCCGAATTTGAGCTTAGTGCATTTCAGGCAAATTTCTTAAAAAATCTTCTTCTCCAGATCCAGCAGGCAGAATCTATTGATATTTGGTATGCAACATTGTGGGGTGGATCTGATTCAAGTTTGTACAACTCGCCCCCCTGGGTTTATATTTGGGCTCAGTATAGAAGCCCAAATTTGAACTTAGTGCATTTCAGGCAAATTTCTTAAAAAATCTTCTTCTCCAGACCCAGCAGGCAGAATCTTTTGATATTTGGTATGCAACATTGTGGGGTGGATCTGATTCAAGTTTGTTCAAATCGGCCCCCTGGATTCATATTTGGGCTCACTATGAAAGCTCAAATTCGAACTTAGTGCATTTCAGGCAAATTTCTTTAAAAATCTTCTTCTTCAGATCCAGCAGTTGGAATGTTTTGATATTTGGTATGCAGCATCCTTAGGGGGTGAGATTAAAATTTGTTCAAGCCATGTCCCTAGATCCATATTTGGGCTCACTATGGGAGCCCGAATGATAACTTAGTTCAAAATGAGGAATTTTCTTTAAAAATCTTCTTCTTCAGATTTAGCAGTCAGAATGTTTTAATATTTGGTATGCAGCATTCTTAGGGGAGTGAGATTCAAGTTTGTTCAAGCCATGTCCCTAGGTCCATATTCGGGCTCACTGTGGGAGCTTGAATTGTAACTTAGTTCGAAATGAGGAATTTTCTTTAAAAATCTTCTTTTTCAGACCCAGCAGTCGGAATGTTTTGATATGTGGTGTGTAGTATCCATAGGGGGGTGAGATTCACATTTGTTAAAGCCAAGTCCCTGAGTCCATATTTGGGCTCCCTGTGGGAGCCCGAATTATAAGTTAGACAATATGAGGAATTTTTCTTTAAAAATCTTCTTCAGATTTAGCAGTCGAAATGTTTTGATATTTGGCATGCAGCATCCTTATGGGGTGAGATTCAAGTTTGTTCAAGCCAAGTCCCTGGGTTCATATTTGGGCTCACTGTGGAAGCCCGAATGATAACTTAGTTCAAAATGAGGAATTTTCTTTAAAATTCTTCTTCTTCAGATCCTGCAGATGAATGTTTTTGATATTTGGTATGCAGCATCCTTAGGGGGTACGATTCAAGTTTGTTCAAGCCATGTCCCTAGTTCCATAAAATTTGTCTCTCATGATTTCATTCCTTTGTAGTGTTGATGAACCATGTCTAACTGAATGTGACCCCAAATACTTCTTTGAACCACTTTGGCCGGTGAGCGATTAAGGCTCTTTGGGGCCTCTTGTATTATACATTAGTTCACTGTCATCTGCTATATGGTATCCATATATGGGGCACTTCAAAAGCAGTCAGACAACTGCTTACAATACAGAAACGTTCACTTCGAATCATAAATAACAAAAAATTATAATTCGCACACAGATCCTCTGTTCTTAAAAGACAAGATTCTTAAAGTGAATGACGTGTTTATATTACAGGCCTGCCTTTTCATGTTTGATTGGAAACAAGATATACTTCCCCAGTCCCTGAATAATTACTTTACCATCCTACACAACCCACCATATATGAACACCAGGCAAACGGGGCAAAGACGGGTAAACAAAACACGGATAGGATCGCTGGATAAGTTACCCATGTTCGCGTATCCAAGGTTATAGAATGATCTGGGCGACGAATTTCATAACCTCATTAATCGTAATGATTCAAAAGAAAACTCACACTCAAACTTTTAGCATCATATGCTGCTAATGTCCAATGTAACAACCCATATTGTCCCGACAGTAATGCGTAATACTCCTTGCATAAACACCATCATTATCTTTCCCAGGTTAAACAGACTTTCCTTAAATTGTTGCGTCCTTCACCAGGTTAACATCTTTCTCCGAGCTTGAAGTACCTCTGAGTATCTCGTCCCGTTTCCTTTTACAGTGAACCACCAGGTGTGAAGAACAGATTTTAAAATAGTACTGACTTATGGTTGTCCAAGGTAGAGCTACATATTTAATATTTAATAATATTTAGTTCCTAGTCGATTTGCACTGTTGGGGATAACATACTTATTACAAGGGGATAACAGGTATACAGCCAATCTGGCTATGTCACATCCGTGCGGTGTATCCATCTGAATTATGTTATGTAACAATAACTCTGTAATGAACTCTGTAAAACATGTATATTGATACCGCAAAATAAAAAATATGAATCTGAATCTGAGAGACCAACAACTGAAGAAACGAACTGTGCGTTGGTTGAACCAAGACTACTAGAAAGCTTGCAAGAACGTTCAATCAAAAGGGATCTAAACGAATGAACTGTATCAGATCTGGACAGAAACGTGAGAAAGCTCATTGAACCCCAAACTATGTGTACTGATTTGCCTTCATGAAAATGTCACTTACACTGAAGATTCAGGTCTCTGCAAATTAGGTTAGTCAAAATTATCGAGTTACGATGTTAACAGTTCGGATTTCTCAGTGGAAGCGCGCCAAATAAACAAAGAGATTAAAGGTATTTCCCAAGACGTTTGAGGAACTTTAAGGTTGTCTACTGGTATCACATTCTCACCAGTCTTATAGAATAAAAAGTCGAGCTTTAAATGAAATAGCAGTCATGAGGCCAAAAATAATCTAAAACCAGCCTTTGTGTCCAACATTAGTCAGAATAAAATTCGTAGTTTACTAAAATCATCTTTGGCAAAGAAGTCGGTGTTGAGCCAATCGCCACTGATTATTTGTATTTAATAGACTACATTTTTATTCGGATATTGTCAAAGGGTATAAGATACTTGGTGAGTGAAAGCTATAACCTCCAATCCCCACGGGTGGAAATGTTTAGAAGTGTACTGCTTGCAATACTATTAAAAGCAGAATGCCATGTTTGAAAAGGGTCATTACAAATTGTGTATATTTTGCTAACTTTGAGAAATGTGGGCACTGGACACAAAGGTGTTATTTCTCTACTTGTAAATGTTGATGTGTTTAGACAATTGTTTAGAAGGTTTGGGCCAAATAATTAAAATTGTTAAGAGACTTCAAAGTCTATTCACATTTTTACATTTTCATAATAACACTTAAAACGTCCGTGCTCATTGTTGAAAACATACAGTTATTAGCAAATTAAAATATGTATGAAATGGTTTTCAATAGATATCACCTTGATCCCCATTCATCACAGGCAACATTCAATTTTCAAACGTACACAAATGTGAAGGTTGTACTTAATACAGTCACCAAATTCGTTAATACATCTGATGGAATACAGTCACCAAAATCGTTAAAACATCTGATGCATGATGTATATGGAACTCTAATCTTAAACGTACCTATGCAACTAATCAAAATCGAACTGCACAGGTATCCTTATGAGCAGGAAGATTAGACGTGGTAAAAGATTTGAAGTATAACATGTAACAAAACGTGCACTCTAAATATCCCGAACATGTACATTCCATTATAACAATTCAATACATCTTTAGCAATAAATGTTTTGCATTTCAAAGTTTATTTTTATGTGCTGGAAGCCAATGTTTGAGCTTTACAAAATGCCACAGGTTGTGACCAAACTACGTACACTCTGTTAGAGAAGATTTCATATTGACCTTGGCAAGAATCAGATTTGGTCGATATTACATTGCTCAGTTACACGTGGCACTATCCAATCAAATTTAACCCCTTACTCACCGTAACGACCAAAATCCGCCAGCGCTATTCTCAAAAAGCGCCAATTAATTTTCAGTATTTTTTTCATTTTTGTCTCGAAAGCATAGGTTATGACCCCTCGTTGGAACGAGCTCGTTCCAATGAGAGGTAATAACCTATGTTTTGTTTAGACAGAAAATGAAAAAACTAGTTATTCAAGATTTTTTTTTTGCAAGTGTCGTCTGCTTTTCATATTAGGTTAACAGAGCAATATATGATGAAAATAAATCTGTGGCCAATTAAAATGTAGTACTCTACCGGTTAAAGAGTTATGGATAAAACCAGTCACTAATTCTTTCATTTTTCTTAAATAAATTTTCGTACACATCTGAATGCGCAACGAACTAGGTTCCGTTGTACATTGCACAGTGTAGGTTTTTTTCAGGAACCAGACAATCCCCTTCATTGGAAATCAGTGAAAAGCTAAAGCTGTAACCTCCAATTTTCACTGATGAAAAATCAATATGAATGAATGATAAAAAAAACACTGTTAACCTAAAGCTTTTACTTCCAGCTAGCAATTGTTTAAATATGTACAAATGTACAATTTATAAATATCGTGGCAATTTATTTTCTCGGTGGAATGGACAGCTTATGTACGTTCTGATTTACAACGCTGTACAATGAGTATCGGTCAAACTGATCAGCTAATGCGTCATGGAATGATAATTTTTAAAATACTGGAGCGTTTATCAAATAGAACAATGGAGACAGACTGGGTGTCCGTTGAAATTGTGGTCCAATAAAAGGACAAAGACTGAAACTAATTTTCTCCAGTAAATCATCAAGTCCCAGAAATCTCTTTCGTTTTCTGTATTTTAACAATTTTTATTATACTTCATGAATAAAACTAGACAAAAGACGACGTCTGACTGGAAAGATACAATTTGCTAATTTGCGTGATCATGCCTGTTGACTCCGCCCATTCTTGACAACGTGTGATAGTCCATCGCGACGGTTGTTATTGTTTGTAATAACACACGCTATGACGCGGTGATTTTGTAATATCACACGCTAAATCCGAAAATTGCCGAAAGGGAGAAAAAAACACACGCTGTTTCCGAAGATTTCAGAAGTTTTTTTTCTCTCTCGTCTCAAATCAGACGACAACAACAAACATGGCTTTCGCAAAAATTACCGATGAAAATATAGAGGCACTTTTAAGGTCAAAAGACAGTTCATCAACTAAGCGAAATGTTGACAGAAGTGTAAAGTTGTTCAGGGAGTTTTTTGGGCACAAAGGGGAAATCAACTGAATTTGAAACATTCGACGTTTGTGAACTGAATCAGTGTCTTAGTCTGCCTATTTGTTATTGATTTATTTACAACTCCTCTGAAAGAAACATTCCTTTCAAAGGTCATTCAGTATAATAAAAAACAGTGACCGTTGTTCAGTGTGTTATGGTAGAATAGCCCCCTCAGAAAAAAATTAACGCACTCGACTTCGTCTCGGGCTAGAATTTTTTTTTCGGGTGATAATCTACCATAACACACTGAACAACGGTCACTATGTTTATAATGGCTATGGCAATCAATTAGATTTTTTCTGTGCAAGGTTACTACCAGCCACACAAATAGTGAAAGTGAGAGGAACTCAGGTTACACGGACAGTTTGAATTGAACAACGGCAGGTTAAAAAATAACCTGTTTTGCATGAAGCAAATTACAAATTCTTGTGCATGCAATATTGGGTAGAAATTGTGTAACAAGTGCAGTTTGGGAAATACTGAGTTTGAACTGTAGATTTACAATATTTCCAAACTCTCAAAAGTTGCTAAAATTTGCCACAAATACACATAGTGGCATTGTCATATTAAAAGAATACTCAGTATATCCGTTGTGCACAGCAAATAATGAAAACAAGCATTACTATTGCACAGTGTCATATTGGTGTGTATTTACTATATGGTAAGCATATTGGAGGGAATTCCAGTCAGTCCCTAATTTGTTATACTGGCCATTGCCGATATAGTAGTAGAAAAAGCAGTAATATTTTTATTTACGTGACATGTGCACTATATAATACCGGTACAAATAAAAAAAACTTTAAATTTGCACCCGCCCCAGTGGGACTATATGTCACCTAAGATTACAAAGATTGAAAATCATGTGCACATACTGCAGGGTAGGACGAGGTAATAATATTTGTGTATGAGCTGTCTACATACAAACAGAGCAACTGAAGCACACACACATACACACAACAAACAAGCAGCAAAAAAAATGCACATACGTACACGTTTACGCCCAAACTCACATACACACACATACATGCATGCATACATACATACATTCATACATACATACAATCTAAAGCAATCATACCAGCTAATACACCCAGTTACACTCCAAGCCCCTCAATCACAAACTCGTGCACCCTGAAGTACAGAAATATACTACTCAAAGTTTGCTAAGCATCAAGTATATCCAACTACCTGTTTTACGTTTTAGTTCAAATATTGTAATGAAAAGTGTATATATTTTTTATTTAGTTATATCTTTAATGATTTAAGTACATAAATTAAGATTTTATTTGTGTTTGACATTATTTTTTAGCTTTTGAATACGGTAACCATGGACAATGGATATTATTGGTAAAAAAAGGACATTTTTCAATTTGCCAAAAAGTTTACGGAGCGAACTGGTATGGGTTTAATATCAAGTATGAGACCCATTACTGTTAATTACAGCTTGACAACGCCTTCTCATGATCCCAATAAGGTCCTTGTGGTCCTTTGTGGGATGTTGTTCCAATCTTGGACCAGCATTGCACCAAGCTCCTGGACACTTCTTGGCTGGGCTGAAATTGCAAGCAGCAACTCATTCCAGAGATGTTTGATAGGATTGAGGTCAGGAGATTTTGCTGGTCAGTCCATGCGCTCAATCCTCTCCCTCTGTCGGTACTCTCCGGCAATATGGGCAACATGAGGACGGGCATTATCGACCATCAGAATGAATCTATCACCCACTGCACCTGCATACAATCTGACGTGGACACCCAGGATCTCATCAATATAGCGCTGTGCAGTCAATGTACCACGTTCAAGAATCCAGAGCTCTGTGCGTCCATCCCTACTGATGCCGCCTCAGGCCATGATTGACCCTCCACCTTAGCGGTTATGCTCAGCGATGTTGGCTGCATGAAATCGTTCTCCTGGACTTCTCCATACCCCAGAACGCCTATTTGTGTTGTCTAGACAGTTCCCTAACTCACATGTAAAAATGGCAGGTCGCCAACCTTCTCTGCTCCATTCAACGTGGTCCATGGCCCATTGATATCATGCCTGGCGGTGGTTCTGGGACAGCGGAATGCGAATACGTGATTTTCTCGATCGGAGACCACCTTCCTGCAACCTTGCCCGGATACTCTGCGTCGAAACATTTACCCCAGATACATTCTGAAGGTTACTGCGAAGCTGGGTTGCTGTGGCAAAGCGGTTCTTGCGGGCCTGAATGATCAAAAACCGGTCTTCATCTGCTGATGTTTCCCTGTCTCTGCAACTCCCATGCCGTCTTATTGGTGTGCCATACTGCTGAAATCTTGCCCAGGCTCTGGTGTTCACCGTGTGGTGCACACCAAGGGCATCACCAATCTGACGATGGGTAGCCCCTGCTCCACCATCCCTACAGCCCGCCACATTTCTGCTTCAGACAAATGCCTTCTTACATTTGCATTTGCCATATTCAATCATTAAATCACAAGGGTTTGTGTTGAAATGAAGACTGAAACCCTACATATGCCTTGTACATGTAGACAGTACACGAAAACATCATGAAAACCAAGGGGTACATGCTTTCCATGACTGCCACGACAAGTCTGCCTGTCAAGAGAGCTGATGTAAACACTGGAGGCCATCTGAATACATTCCTCAATCATATCCACCAAAAATATCGCAAATATGTCCCAAGCAAATTTCACAATGATGTCTCAAATATTTGGTGCTTAGCAAACTTTTAGTAGTATATATATATATATATATATATCCACCTGTGTGGATAAACCTACAGACACTTCGTCGTGTGAATGATTAATGACTGTGTTACCCAAATGTCAACCAAAAAGCACAGTGCCAAAACACACAAGTGAAACATTTCGGATGTTGATGTTTCATATCTGTTGGATCAGGGCTATTTGATTAACACATCAATGGTAAATGAAGAGAACAAAAAGTGACTTTGAAGTGAAAAAATGACTTTTAGTTATCGAATTTTAAAAAAAACAGCTACAGCTGAATACGTGGGAAATATCAACAGGTGTCACGATACCTTTCATAGAGCATGACAACTGTGTAGCCTCTATATAATAATAGTATGCTGTATTAAGGCGATCTTTCTCATTATTTGATTTCATACGGCGTTGTATATCAATGCTTTTTTTCGTCCGATAACGTTGCCCGGAAATCGATAGTACATTTTATGTAAACAAAAGCGAAGATTTTGGGAATTACCCCCATGCAGCTCTGCCACTGCGTTATGAAGAATGTTGATGCCCTAGCTTTGTTCATGGATATGCAAAGCACATTTGGCCACAAAATGCTCTCTTGAAATATTATTTACTTATCAGTTTTGGTACGAATACGGTAGTAGACTTCTAGGAACCAGTTGTGCCTGCTGTCAACTCTACGAGTTGATTTGATGTATTTTTCGTGTTCTATACCTCACCACCTTCATTTTGATGCATGATTTGTGTATATTTAATTAGAATCTAATGATAAAAAGAGGTGGGAATTTCAACAAAATTCCATTACTCACATATCACCTTAATGACAATGTAACCCTAAATTTCAACAAAAAAGCACAGTGCCAAAACACACAATTGAAACATTTCGGATGTTGATGTTTCATATCTGTTGGATCACGGCTATTTGATTAGCACATCAATGACAAATGAAAGGTCTAAAAATGGATTTTGAAGTGAAAAAATGACTTTTAAGGGCCTATATAAGTCATGAAATTTAGTTTATTTTGGAAATTGTCACCTCTGATATTCCTTCAATTCAAATTAAATATACACAAAATGTAAATCAAAATGAAGGTTGGGATGTATAGAACACGAAACACATGTGTAATCAACTCATAGAGTCGACTGTAGGCACCACTGGTTCCTGGAAGTCAGCTGCCGTATTCGTACCAGAACTGATAATTTAATAATATTTCGCGAAAACATCTTGTGGCCAAATGTGCTTTACGCATCCAAGAACAAAGCTAGGGGATAAACATTCTTCAAAACACGGAGACAGAGCTGCATTGGGGGAAATTCTAAAGCCTTTGCTACGTATGAGTATACTTTCGATTTCCGGTCGACGTCATCGGATGGTGAAAAACATGTAAAAACAACGCCGTCTAAAATCAAATAATGAAAAAGATCGCCTTCATACAGTACACTGTTATTAGGTACAGATTGCACAGTTGCCATATTCAATGCAAGATATCATGATACCTGTTGAAATTTCTTAGAATTACGATTTTGTTTCTCGATGGAAATTCGTGGTAACGAGTGATTTGCGCATGTCTGTCGAGCATGGAATCCATCTTCAATAAAAAATGCAGACAGTGTTGTCCTTTTCCAAAATGCAGTCCTATCGCTGTATTCGAAAGTGTTTTGAATGCCTAGCTTTGTTCTTGGATATATGAAGCACATTTGGCCACAAGTTGTTCTGATGAAATATTATTTTATTATCAGTTCTGGTGCGAATACGGTAGCAGACTTCCAGGAACCAGTGGTGCCTGCTGTCAACTCTATGAGTTGATGACATATGTGTTTCGTGTTCTATACATCCCAACCTTCATTTTGATGTATAATTTGCGTATATTTAATCTGAATTTAAGGAATATGAGAGGTGAGAATTTCAAAATAAACAAAATTCCATTACTTATATAGGCCCTTAATTCTATTTGAAAAAAGCAGCTACAGCCGAATACGTGGGAAATATCACTGAAATAGTTAAACAAAATATTTAGTGAGGATCCATCTAGTGGCAATTACCAACCAAATAATTTTAAAAAATATCTAAATGATTTTAAAAATGAAAAGATCAAAGTATATGCTTTGTTTCATTGTGAACAAATGCCCAAAGCCGAACCTCTTAAATGCTAAGCAAATTGGTACAGTTGTGATTGAAATGCAAAGTTTTTTTTGAGAATATTTTGTTTTAATTCAGACATGTAGGAAGAAAGGGAAGAAAGAAGATTCAATATGAAATGAGAAGACCTTGTCATGAATGTGACTGTTAAAATGAACTTCACTTGTTAGTTCTAAATCAGTTAACTTTTGAAAACAAAAAAACGAAGGATAACCAATTTTGCATGAGTGATACTAAGAGTAAGGTGAAAAAAAGCATTCAACCTCTGTTGGATAATTAGATTGTCTCATGTTTGGAAGAAAAACTCCTTTCCATTACTGAATATCAAGTGGTAGTCAGTTCTACTGTAATCATGCATGCTTTTGTTATTGTTTAGCCACACTGACCAGTTACAATGACACTGCACGTGTGTATTGGTTAAGTGTCCCGGGATTTTAAGGATGCCCTTCTGTATCTTTTGTAAAACAACATGTAGGTGAATTTACCATTTTCTGTGCCAAATTTTTTGGTTTAACTAGTTCAGTGATATTTCCCACGTATTCAGCTGTAGCTGTTCTTTTTAACTTTGGTCAAATTTCAGGTAATTTTCTAAAAGTCTACAAAAGGCCCAAAATGAATAACCCCAATAAATTATATACCAAAATGTTTGGAATGAAACATAGAACATGCGGAAACTGAAATTTGCCATGGAGCTGCTATCATGTGGTAGATAGCACCGCCTGAAAATCTGCTATGGCATAAGTAACCGTCCAGATTTTAGACAATAAAGTACCTTAAATTTGTTGAATAGTTAAATTCTGCAATCCGTCTAGTACAGGCTCGGAGAAATCTTTTTATCATGCTTGCAAGGAACCGATCACAAGACAAATTGTAATTTAGGATGCCTACATTTCAAAAGGGCTGCCATTTTTCTTGTGTTTGTTTACCTTTTATGAAGTTCACTGTCGCAGGATTACGGGGTTGAGTGATGGAGGAAAATTTATGTTCTTATCGGTGCTCAGTCGACAGGCAGTGACTGTCGTCTGAACCCCAGTTCGAACGTAACCCTTGCCACCTTATCAATGCCCTATCCGCTTGGGACTCTTAGAACCCCTGAAGGTGCCTGTGGCTTACAACGCCAATAGGTGATCAACGATAATTCACTGAAAAGATTATTTATTTACATGTACGAAGAAATATAATATCAAACAAATTACTCACAAAATTATCCATAAGAAAACACTAATTACGCGAATAAAAGTTTATTCTTTAGGGCCCTCGATGTCTCCCACAGCTAGCTGTTTCCGCTGGATCAACCTCACATCATCTTCATCCTCTCACGGTTTGTGACAAATACAAAGTGTCTATTCACTTCTCGTTGCTTCCTCCTCGCAGGGTTAACTTTGCCGTCAGTCGGGCTTCACTCATATAATGTTCTGCTTGTGTGACTCTACTAGCGTTCTCACAGTTCAACCACAATTCAATCGGCGTCTATCACAGTTCACGATAATTTTGCGCTTTGTCTGGCTCTCACGGGGTTAAGTCATTCTTCGCCTTCTGGTATATATACTTAACAAAGCTTACATTAAAATATTCTGCAAAGTGTTCTCAACATCACCAATTCTCGCACCGCCTAAAACTATTTTAACTCGCGAGCTATTCAAGCGCTTACGCAAGCTCCTAATACGGTTTCGAGACCTTAACGTTACGGCTTTTACTTCTTTTGGCTACTATGCCACTATGGTTCGCAACCGTTAACAAACTACAATCGGTTCCTTACAACCCTCACTGGGTTACGACAATACGCGGACTTTCAATCTCGGTGCCTATGACCCTCGACGGCCAAGGCTAAATTCGGACCTTCTCTGAGTGCCCTCAGGCCAACTGCCTCGCAACGACCCACAGACTTACACACCTTCCGACTGGAATTGGCTGGAATGAATTTTTCGAGAAATCTCTCGATTTTTATTTAGATAGCCAGAACATTTATTCTCGGTTAATCGCTTCCCTTGAACTTGGCCGCTTAGATCTATCTTAATTTAACACTCGCTTTAAAGTTCCTTTGAAAGACTCGCATTTTGGTATCTTTTGACATTTCGGAGACAGGATAGATGCGTAATATGGGTGTGTGTCCAGACCATATGTGATGCACCTTTCCAATAATTAGATTTTAACTGGCTTTAATTACCCAGATAACGATTCAGAAGAGAATATTGTCTTTCTTACTATTGATCTGTTATCAACAAGTGTGCCATAATGGACATTAAACTTTCATACTTAATTACTAAAGTTTGAGTTATTGATTGCCTGTTTAGATGACAAATGGTTTTCGGGGTCCGTTACATACCTATCTCCACGCTTTACATCCAACCCAGGCAGAAACATTATCGAAAATATTTACACTTTCATACAATAAAATCGCAACTTTTAGCTTTCACCTTGACATTCACCAAGGGTCAAATCCACACAGTTCAGAAGAATAAGTATGGAGTCATGAGAGAGTGCATCAATGGAAAATGAAGAATGTCCAATGTGGCTGCTGTGACCATACCACCCATAATCCTGTGCCATTTTGCATGAGATCTGTATCAAATTGGTAAAATACGACGAGACTGATACACCAAAAAAGTGTGAACTGCCACACTTCCTCATTTAGTGTTATATGTGTCCATTTCTGTGGTTGCACGAGCAGTGACAGCTGCTTAGAGTGTCATTTGAATCAGTTAGTTAGGCATCCTGGCTTCCAATTCATTTATGTACATGATTTGGTATGCTTCATTTGTTTTGGAACTATCGGCCTTCCGTAGTTGTTGTTTGGGGAGGTTTGACTGTTGTTTTCTCATGAGATTTAAGAACATTAATAACTGATCTGCTTACCAATACTACTTTTATAGGCGGAGGGTTACCGGTCTGAACAATATCGGAATTGTGTTGGTTATTAAATTCATTTATCGAAACACTTATAACACGTTGTGGTAAACGGATCTTATCTATTTCTGTCCACAGAATGTCAACACACATAGATTTTCGCAACCTTCTGTTGTTAACAGCGCTCAAAATCGACGTAGATCCGGCCGTGCGAGAGATATATTTAAATTTACGATGGTACAACATTTCTCTATATTTGGTGAACAGGAAGAAACCTTTCTGATAATTCTCCTTGACATTCGTCTTCTTTCTTCGTAGCAGACTTCATCAAGCCTTCTTTACGTCACCTATATAGTTCGGCGACAGTAAATTATTTTTTCGTAAATATACAGTTGTGACGACTGTAAAGTATTTGGATGTGAACGTATTTTTGTTTTCAAATATAATTTTCCACTTTTATGTTCTTATCATCGTCACCAACCAAATAATAGTAGTTCGAATTGGTGGCGTATTAATCCCTTGCTGACACTTGCGTCACATTGTACAATTTTGGAATTCAACAGCACTGCTATGGACTGTATCTCGCATTTATCACATTTTCAGTTGAAAATTTTCATATGAATGTGTCATGAGTTGCACTTTACATCGCCTGCCAGATTAAAAAACAGCAGTGAAATGTTTGAAGATTTAAGATCGCGAGAAATGAAATGATTTCAAAACTTCGCCAAAAAACCACTTGATCACAACAAACGTGTCGCACAAACAGAATGAAGCGTTTGTGGTCATCCATTTTCCCCTGAGCATTCTCACCACGTTGGTTATGAAATGATAAATATGCTTTCTCCGAGTATGGAGTCTTTTATTCACAACTCAGGCATTCGAATTACCGATCTATTCCTTGACGGTTACTTATGCGTCTGGCGATTTCTTTGTCATCAAAAGCAAAAAAAAAAATTAAAAACAATTTTCCAAAAGTGGATAAATTCAGGTTTTGTATACTTTTGTCATTATTTTGGTATATAATATGTCGTTATTCACCGCTTTAATTCGTTTTTAGGGCATTGTGAAAATTTACAAAAAATGCCCAAAGTTACGTTGGTCGACCCCTTAAATTTCATAACTAAAAGTCTTTTTTTTCACTTCAAAATCACTTTTTGTTCTTTTTATTTATCATTGATGTCTTAATAAAATAGCCGTGATCCAACAGATATGGAACATCAACATCCGAAATGTTTCAATTGTGCGTTTTGGCACGATGCATTTTGGTTGACATTTGGGGTAATACAGTCCTTAACAGTTCGGAGCCTCAGTATGAGTGCGCCAAATGAAGGGACTGAAGTCATTTCCCAAGGCGCTTGAGGAACATCAGGATTGTCTACCGAAGACCGCCTGGTACCACATACGCATGGACACGAGTAGATTTTTCAATACAACCAGACACTGCAAAGATACAAAGAATTCGGCAACAAAGCACCACAGCCATTAACGATCAAAATACAAGACCAATGACGACAACTGAGAGACTGAAGTGAACGAAGGTGGAAGTAACGTGGGCAAAACGAAGGTCTAAGCTAAGAAGTCAAAAGAAATGAGAACAGAACGACGACCGAGAAGATCGAAGAGAATTGCACGAATACAGAAGAGAAGGAAGACTGAGAAGATCGAAGAAAAAAACGAACAGTATGAGGTTTTTAGGGAAGATATTTATTTATTTATTTATTTATTTATTTATTTATTTTATTTATTTATTTATTTTAAGGTCATATATTTCTGCACTGTGGCTAATCATGACCATGACAGTTTTACGGGTGGAGGAAGCCGGAGTACTCGGAGAGAACCACCTAGCAACGGCGAGCAACTGTCAGCTCCCCAACATACTAAATCCACACCAGCAGGGTTAGCATTGGTTGAAGACAAGTGCACCATCGACGTGCAGTACGCCTTAGTCCACGATGTCACCGTGCCCCCAGATGGGCAATGGGGGTGAAGTGTCTGGCCCAAGGACACAACGCGATTGCCGCAGGTGGGATTCGAGCCGATGACCTCTCGGCATGCAGCCTGTACTTCTACCTACTGAGCCACCGCCCCCTTTAGGGAAGATCGAAGGCAACGAGTAACGAACAGAACAAAGCTGTACTTTTTACAACAAACTTTGAACTTTCGCAAACATTATACAATAAACTCAATCAAATTTTGAATTATAGCAAACGTCTTTTTTATGATTATTTAAGGCAAGGCATGCCATTTGAAATACAGCCTTCTTGGTATCCTCAGATAAGTATCTTCCAAAAAGTATCCTTCAAAATATATCCTCTGAAATGCATCGTCCAATTCTGAATCATCGTGTTATAAGTATCCTCGGAACCTCCAATACCGAGATGGATATAAGAGTCGTAATATCTTACGTCATACCAGTAATGCCAGTCACTCGTTCAAGCAATTACTAGATTGCTTATCTGCTTGATTGGATTCGAGTCGTTCGAGCAATTCTTGTTCAAGTCACTACTCGATAGATTATTTGCTCGATAAGATTAGAGTCGCAAGAGCAAGCAGAATCTGTTCCACTGGTAGTAGTAGAAGTGGAAAATCAGTATGATAGTGATTTATTCATATTTATTCATTGGGGTTTAAGGTCACATACTTATGCACAATGGCTAATCATGACCGTGACAGTGTTACGTGTGGAGGAAGCCGGAGTACCCGGAGAGAACAACCGAGCAACGATGAGCAACTGTCAGCTCCTCAACATTCTAACTCTGTTCAAGCAGGGTAAAAGCGGTTGAAGACATGAGCACCATCGACGTGCAATACGCCTTAGTACACGACGACCGGGATAAAGTGCCTTGGCCAAGGACACAACGCGAGTCGTCCCTGCGCTCCCAGTATGATAGTGATATACGTACTAAAAACCATATTATTCCGTAGCAAGTGTGGGAGCCTCTAGCATAGGGCACCCGGTGGAAGCCGATCGTACCTGTACATATCAGTAGCAGTGGTAGAAACGAGTGGAAGCTAACCATTTTTACATAACCACACTCCGTCACTTCTTATTTAGAGAGAATATAGTACTGGCGACTTGATTTTGTCTTACAGGAAGCAGCTGCAGTGATCTCACTAAATTGCTTGTCATAGTTATCCTTCAAAATCAGGCCAGATTTTGTAGGATCAACTTTTGCAGAATGTAACCTCAAAAGTTCACTACTAAACTGCTCCTCCATAATGATTTTGTGTAACGTGGTTAACGAATCGCTCCTAGATGTTTGTGTAAACTTTATGTTTAATATCCAATATGTTGTGACTTTGTTAAAGATGTTTGACACACGCTACATCCATGTTTCAATGAAACGATAGCAGCTCCCACACACCCTATAAAAAATGTGAATTCTCACAACAAAGAAAGGCCAACTAATTTTGCTCTGTCAATACTGACAGGTGAGAGTTTGTTATCAACCAATTTCTCACACAGTAAGCGGGCCCTATCATCGGTTTATGGCTTTATTAGACCTACGTCATAATAAATGGATAAAAATGTACTTCAATTGTGTGAAAATACTAGAAATAAAAAAGGAAAATTTATGACAACTTTGATAAATAACTTACGTTATAATGCCAATATGGCAGAGTTGTTGGTGGGTGAAATTTTAGATAAATATTCACGACAGACACCACTTCGGCTATTTTGTTACAATACTGATAGGTATTAGCGTAATCCGCCACTTTCTCGTCATATTTCCTAACTTGACAGAGTTCATGCTACATATACGCAGATTATTGCAACAGTCAATCGATCAGGGTCCCCGTATGACGTTACATGGCTGACAATTTTCGGCATTGGAAGAGATTTACATGAAAGTTAACTCTCTAAAGTTGTCAATAAATTTAACACTGAAGGTATGGGAATTTCATATTTTTACTGGGGTTGACAACATTTTCTACAGCCAAGATCACCTCGTGTCGGACGGGTGGAGTAAGTAGGAGGACTCGGAGAGAACCAGCGAGCAGTGGCGAGCCACTCTCAAACTCCCCAACATACTAACTCCGAACAAGCAGGAGTTGGTATTGGTTGAAAACAAGTTCGCCATTGACGTGCAGTATGCCTTAATACAGAGCGCCACCGTGCACTCGTGTAGGCAACCGGAATTAGGTGCCTTGCCCAAGGACACGACGCAGTTGCACTGTTGGGGATCAAACCGTGGACATTTCGATTTGAAGTTCAATGCCATAAACACTGAGGCCCCTACCAATGTCCAGGAACTCACCACTGCACTGCAGGAAGAATGGAATAACACCAGTCGAGGAAGGCTTTTTACATATTTGTCTCCAGTCTGTTTGAATGTTTGACGATTATTCTCTTTTAAACCTATTTACAAATACGAAAACAGCACTTTTACTATCTTTTGATGTTACGTGACGTTTGTCTGTTCATTATAGCAACAGTATGACATCGTGACAAACAATACGGACAGTATGCTTTACATTAATATAATAGTCTATGAGGTAAGATTTGTTACTTTCATCCCAGGAAAATAAAAACTTGCAGATTACAGTAAATACATATTCGTTAAACAAAGGGCCAAAGTGGACAATAACATAGTTGCTTCCAATTAGCTTGCTCCGAGAGCTGTCTGTCGTTTTCGTTTATTAAATGTAACAACATGAAACTTCGGTTTGTGTTCTACTGCTGTTATAGGTGTTTTCTCAATAATAATGACATGTTTCCTAACACTTTACACAACGTACGGCCAAAACCGGCCAGCGCTATTCTCAAAAATCGCCAATTAATTTTTATTATTTTTCATTTTTTTGTCTCAAAAACATAGGTTATGACCCCTCGTTGGAACGAGCTCGTTAAGCTCGTTTCAACGATTGGTCATAGCCTATGTTTTTGAGACAAAAAATGAGAAAAATTAGTTATTCAAGAATTTCTTTTGCAAGTGTCGTCTGCTTTTCATGTAAGGTAAAGGGTTAATTGGACCTTCCTCGATGGTCTGATAAATATCAGGGGAGATAACTTTATCGAAAATCAATTTTCAAGACGAGACAAGTCAGAAATGAAGTCCAGATCAGCCAAATGAAATAAGATGTAGGTTTTGTGTTTGATCTAGTCTCGTCAACTGGATTAAATGTAACAGCCCACGTTGACTAAGTTTTGCGGTAATCTGTATTCTATATAGAAATGGCTTTTATAAATTTACTCCGACACCTGAAATGGAAATAAGAAAGACATTAGGTAATTTTTGCCCAACGTACTCAGCGCAAAAGAGCTCGAAAGGTTATTTTTCGCGTTTGTAGAAAAGTTATAAAAACCTTCGCATTTCAGTGGGATCACTTGAGCCTTTTTGGGGGCAAGCAGGATATGGATTTGGAAAAAAGTGATAATCTCGTCTTCATTCGAACCAGAATTGATGCACGAACTACAGTTGTAGCAGAGAGCTATATTTGGTGCTGATATAATAAACAATGGCATTTTTTCCAAAAATGCCCAGGTTTTCTTAGTATTGGACCCCAATATTGCAACCACGAGACGCCACCGGTAGGGAACCTTCCAAGCCATAGCCTACCGCTAATTTCTTGTATCTGACGGTCATGAAATTTGTCGAAGATACCCAATCGGTGGTCCGCGAGAATATTTTAGATTTGAACAGCTGAATGCCAGTCTCCCTTTGAGCATGACTTATGTCACAAAGTCACAGCGCATATACGCAGATTCTCTTGGTGTGCAGGGCCGTAGCAAAGATGACCTGATTTGTCTCCACTGTGATTGTCCATGTCCCGACTGATGAAAGATTTCAACTGCATCATAAAGGCATGCTGTCGCCGGGTTTGCATGGGTTTCCCATTTTGTTACTTAATTGACACGTATCCTACTCCCCTAAACCCATTTAGCAACGCCTCTGTTGGTATACAATATACGCTAGTTTAGCTATAGAAATTAGAACCGCACAAAACTTCAAGCCGCCACTTTAATAAGATGGCCAGCTCGTCACCAGTGTGGAGGCTCAGCCAGCTATCCAGCTACCATATAGCCGAGCCAGCCGCGAATACTAAATTTCACGGCTTTGGAGTCTATTTGGTATTCTGGGATAAAACGTGGTGTACATGTACCACTGATTTTATTTTCGGGGGTGAGGGGGCGGTTGTCTAGTACATTCAAGACAATTTCTTGCACACAAGATTACTGATATTGTGAGGTGTTTTGATTACGTCTAATAAATGTCAGGATTAGAATGGGATTGGATAGCTCGTTTTGTTGACAAAAAGGATATAATTACTTGATTATGCCTAAATTTATTAGAAAATTAAAACAAAAATAGTTGGGAAATGCGCCTCTCAACCGATAGTCTATTCGCGCTGAAAGTGAATGTGTTTGGGGTTTTTTTTAAACTAGCAGACAACGCAATTTAGAAATCAATCTATCATTCAATGTGCCAAATCAAAAAGGTGGTCATACCTGCTAACACTGAAGAGGGTCCGACGGAGAGTAGCGTTGCAAGGTATATCCGTGTGCAGTCAATCAAAATTTTCTGTGGCGTAGAAGGGCCACGTGCTGTTCAGTTAGTAACTTGTTTAAACAAGATATTAACCCTTTTAAACAAGCAATCAAAGCATCCGATGGTTTTAGCGCGACGATTGCGCGCTGGGACATTGTGGGATAATCTGACCCCTAACGCCCTGTTAGCAGTGCAATAGTACTTTCCACATTCAGCTTCTGAAAAACCACCAGGATCCAGTGAGCCTTTCCACTGGTTATAGTAGCCAGGTTATTAATCTGTACTTCGAACATGTAAAGTCTGTCACTTATTGAGCGTAATTCGTTTAAGAAGATTCACTTCCTTCATTGACAAGTTTAGTCTGTCTACAGAAACCAGATTCGGTACACAAAGGCGGTGTTGATTCTCGGAGTAGTTCCTGTTGTTCTTCAGCAAGTATAGTCTGTCACTTGTTGCTGTAGTTGTGACCCAGAACGAGCCTTTCTTGACAAGTACAATAGGCTCGATCGACCCTGATGCCAACGAAGCAAACATCTTGCACGCGAAAGGGTCATAAGCGCCAAAGGTTAGACGCTCCCTAAACCAATCGAAGATCTAAGATACTTGGAGCCTTCATTGGTTTAGGCCGGGCATCGAAAGGTGATTTTTCACTCTGTAAGGTCGTCGCAAGCCAAATGGGGGAGGGAGGGGGTTGGAGGGGGGTGGTCAGACTGAAGAGAAGAGGACGAAACCCTAGCAGTAACGCGAGTTTAGGGGGGCACCGGCATGGAATGTCTTAAAGGATTGGAGAAAACTCTTGTGATATTTTTGAAGGCCGGGTGTCATCCACAATCCTACAGGCAAGTTAGGATGCCATATTTGAAGCTTCCCCCTCCCCCAAGAAGAGTTGCGATAATCAGTGTGTTTGTGGGTTAAATATTCCCCAGTTTGTTCTGTAGTTTGTCGTGATTATTGAGTTGGTCGGGGCAGGGTTAAGCAGCGCGCGGCACCTGGCAACGACGATGCAGGCATCTGCTATGTGGGAGCGCGATGCAGATTGTTATGCCGCTCTCTGAAATTCGTCTGCCTGTATCCACTCTGGGTGATTGCGTGAGTGTGCCTGTTGCTGTTCTGTAGTTTGAGGGAGGGGCGGAGGACAGTGTTTAAGAAGCGGGTACTTTCTTCTGTCCGTATCCGCTCTTGGTGTTTGTGTGAGTGGGACTGTAACTGTGCTGTGAGTAGTATGTCTCGTATCTTTCAGGTCATGGTTGCAGGACCCCGGATGTGACGTCATGTCACGTGACCCAGTGGCGCCATGTTGTGGTGTCATGGTAACCTGCGTGAGCGGCCATGTTGTGACGTCATCCCCATAGTGATACGTGGTGTTAGTGCGCATGCGCAGTTCGTGTTGTTAGGGTGATACGTGTTTCTGTCACCCATTTTGTATACTGGAGGCCGCCATCTTGGTTTCTATAGTAGCACGTGGTTGCTATGTTACCTAAAACCTTCTTATAGACAGGGGTCTTCCTTCTGTATAACAAAAGCCTATATCATTCCCAAAGCCAATAAGCTATCGAGCAGTTACTGAAAAGTCATTGCACGAACGACTCGAAGCTCATCGAGCAAATGAGCTTTATAGCAATTGCTCGATCGAGTGACTCCACATATTGCTCGAACGACTCGAATCCCATCGAGCAAATGAGCTTAGAGCAATTGCTCGATCGAGTGACTCGCACATACGACTCTTAGCCTCATTTCGGGAAAAGGGGATTCCATAGTCACAGGCGTTTTCCTAAAAAGGGATTCTATAAGGATTCCAAAAAAGGGATTCCATAAGTGGGATTCCTTCTTACCTCGAGTGACTCGCACATACTGCTCGAACGACTCGAATCCCATTGAGCAAATGAGCTTCAGAGCAATTGCTCGATCGAGTGACTCCACATATTGCTCGAACGACTCGACTCCCAAATGAGCTATATAGCAGTTGCTCGTTCGTGTGACTCGCACATACGACTCTTAGTCTCATTTCAGGAAAAATGGACTCTGTAGCCACAGACATATCCTAAAAAGGGATTGTATAGGGATTCAAAAAAGATATTCCATAAGTGGGCCTTATCTCGAGTGACTCCCACATACTGCTCTAACGACTCGAATCTCATTGAGCAAATGTGCTTTAGAGCAGAGCAATTACTCGCACATACAACTTTTAGTCTCATTTCAGAAAAAAAGGATTCCATGGGAACAGGTGTTTCCCAGAAAGGGATTATCAGAAAGGGATTCTGCAAATGGGATTCCTAGCCGACTCCGTAAAATGATGTTCCGTGATTTGATATAAAATCTCAAGGGCATAAAAAGGGATTCATCTCCCGAACTTTGTCATTGCGCGTTTAACCAGCGAAGAACACCATACCTGCGACGAGCGTCAAAAATCATTCAGTCATTTTAAATGCCTCCTACTACATAAGCGAACCATCTACGATCCTAAGAGGTATCGATACTTAAAATGTGCAAAGACGTTTAACAGGAGAAACCACCTATCCAGGCACGAGAAGGTTCACTCACCACTGGAACTACGGCAATTATGCAGAAGAGAAGAACGCAAACGAATAAAACAAGTGTAACTGTCAAAACCCTTCCAGGTGAATAACCATGAACCAACCAGAAATCTGTGGGTACCAATACCACGAACAGAAATGCCTCGGACAGTACTGGTCAGAACAGGGAAGAAACCAGAACCAGAGCCTAATCCAACAATGAAGGGACAAGAAGAAAAAGATTACGTATTGGTCGAACCCAGTTTACTGGAAAGCTTACCAGATCGACAGCATTTGGTGCACAGAGCACTCAACGAACTTGCCGCGATGGACCTGGACAGAGACATGAGAGAGATTACAGAATCTAGAACCATGAACGAGACCGAAATGTTCATCACTACAAACAGATTTTACAAAGATATGGAAAATTCTACAATAAAGCTTCGCAGCCGGCAGCGATCAAGATACAGAACCAATGATGGCAATGGAGAGAACAAAGTGAATGAAGAATGAAGTGATCGAACACAACGAAGATAACGCAACAAACAGAACAAATATTGAACTATATAACAGGCAGTGTACAGAAAAGACAATCAATTTTTTAACTACAACAAAAGTTCTTGTTTTTTTTCCTTCTTACTAGAGGAGAGGGAGAATACCCTCGAGATTTTATATCAGATCACGAAACATCATTTCACGGCTAGGAATCCCATTTACGGAATCCCTTTTTGGGAATCCCTTTTTGGGAAACGCCTATGGCTATGGAACCTTTTTTTCTGAAATGAGGCTAAGAGCCGTATGTGCGAGTCACTCGATCGAGTAATTGCTCTAAAGCACATTTTTCTCGATGGGTAATTGCAAGATAGTCGTGGAAATAAGTCGCGTACGGTCGTTCGGGTTTTTGGAAGGTTACGGGGATTTAAAATGCTTAACCTGTACACCGTTCGCGATAGCATTTTACTGTCAACCGAAACGAAAAGTGGCCAACAGCCGCCATTTATAGTTGATCAGGTGATTCTTAAATCATTAGATTGCATCACAGATATTGACTACTTCAGCGATAGTAGTATGTCATGTACCCCTTTACCCACCCCCATTCTGCCGGCCCGGGCCCCGGAAGTGACGTCATCTCACGTGACCCAGTGGTGATACGGGGTCTTAGTGCGCATACGCAGCACGTGTAGGTAGGGCGATACGCGTTTCTGTCATCCGTTTTGTATCTTGGTAGCTGCCATCTTAGTTTCCTATAGTAGCACGTGGTTGCTATGGGCTTGAAATGTATGAAATAGAAAAGGGGTATGTTCGGAAAGTATGTTCGATTAAATACAAATAAATCTAATTACCACTAACAACCTAACGGTCCCCCAAACCACCCAAAACTGTCTGAAATTAGCGAAAGGGACTTGGTGAAGGCCTGTTTTAGATTATAATAGTAGCATGTAGTGTTATAAGGTGCGTCCTATCACATTGGATTACAACTGCTTCTGCCTGTGTGCCAATGGTGCAGTTTCTGCATATGCTCTTATTTTATTGTTCTGATTCTTTTAGATCATCTGCTTCTACCTATGCTATAGTTTCTGCCTATCCATCCCTGTTCGTTTGTTCAAAGGTATACTCCAAAAGTGCAGAAGAGCCTATCAGTTCGAACATTTTTGCCTATTGTTACTATATTTAGTTTTCTGACCTGTTCAGGACAGTTCTAACCCTATTCCGAACACCAGGGCTCAAAATAAGCAGTGTCGCATCGCTTTTTGCTATGCAAAACTTACAAAAAGCTACACAATGTTCAATTATGTATAGCATTTTGCGATACAAGATAATCAACTGCAGCCTATTAGGCTGCAGTTGATTATCTTGTATCGCAAAATGTAAATGAAAATTTGCAAACAAATTTGAAAACTAGTTCACTGATGCTATACTACTGATTGTGGAACATTCCAGGCATATATCACCGGGGCGTGTACAGACCATGATAAACTTTCGAAACAAAAACTAAACTTTCGAAACAAAAACACAAATTTACTGTTATTATATTGCTTTCACAATCTACTGTTCTCATTTTGTCCAATTTAATTTCAATTGTTTCAAACTTGGTATATTTTTTCATTCGTCGTATGACAGCAATCCTCTCTCATAGAAGTTGTTAACAAGTTGCCTTTATTCATTGCTTACCCCCATTGCTTATTTGAGGTCTATTCAGTAAGTTAATCAGGCATCTGATTCAGACGCGGTGAAAGCTTGCTTTAATCTTAAAATCCTGTAAACCTGTTGTGACATGAGTCATTTATTGTATTGTATATATAGCCTTTATCACAAGTAAGAATTCAGTTATAGTTTGGACTTCCAAACGTTATTCTGCTTCGATTTTACTGGAAAATCCCACGAGCTATTTATTATTACGGTGATATTGTTCGGATATCCAACAAGACCAGCTGTTAAATGTTTGTCGCTGTTAGACATTTGGAATACCAGATTCAATATTAAATTGTTATCATCTTTAATTTGTCTCCGAGTCATCAGTTGAACTCCAGAGTTACACAACAGACACCGACAGTTATTCCCCACGGGTTATACATACTCAGATTAACTCTCCATCAAGCATCATTAGCAACTTCAGATGTAAGATGAATTCTATTGGTTTAAATTTTTCCTGTTTTTACAACATTTTGCATAAAATGTCCATTAAAAATAACTTCAAGCCCATCAAATTAAAAATCCCACCTTCCATTTTGAGAACTCTGTTAAACAACCAAGACGTCATTTGAAAATATCCAAGTCCATGCAACCCTCAAAGGCAGTTCAGTTAAAAAAAAACATAGTAAATGTTGCATGAATGTTCATTTAAATGTTCCTAATGTAACGAATGTTAATATAACATAACAACTACCTGCTGTCTGGATCGACTACATTTAACTTGAATTTAACACTTGCCATTTGCCATTCTATTTTATTTATTATTTTGATTGTCTTGGGGATGACAGGAAGACAGTCGTAAGGCTATGTCATTCCCCACAGTATACATTTATACATCATTCAATAATTTTGTAACTTTACTCTCTCTCTCTCGTTTGTATTTGTATGCTGTATGCTGTGAAATAAAGATTGAATTAAATAGATTGAATTGAGTTGCAGATCATTTGGAAATACCCAGAAATGGATGGAAACTATTCTATCTACTTAGAAGAATTCAATACAAAACAGCATAACATAACTCTGGTATACAAAAATAGCTATGGAATTTTTACAAAATGCTATTCATTTTTTGGAAATGTGTAGCATTTTGCTACGCATAGAAAAAAAGTTATTTTGAGCACTGCCGAGCACTCCTGTTTTTATTTCGTTTTTTGGTTATCCAAACCATCCAATCGCTTCACTTTACTGCAAATAACTAACCAATCAGACCACTCCATTCATCTAAACCCCCACCCACTATCACATCGTTATTTGTCTGGACCCCCATTATTCCCTACCTCACCGTTTATCTCGAACTTGAAATTGTGAATAAATGTAAATTCAGTTTCATTGGTGGCGGCTTCTGCTGATGGCAAAACACAATGTAATCATGATCTACTTATACCCAGAAACAATCAAGAAGAGGCAGATACATTGATGGCTTCCATAGCTGTACAGGCTGTGAATCGTAACTGTGGACATACAAAAAATAGTACTGCATTCGCTAGACACAGCTGTAATCGTACCGACAAATTCCCATTGCCTCCCTTTGACAACAACAGTGACAATGAAGAACGGGGAGTTTATACACTTTATAAATCGAAAACTTTCCGACATTTCATGCCTTTACCGGCTGCGTTAATGCAGCGTGGGTGGAGTTATAACATAAGTATAAAATCTTGGCTGCATGCATACACTGAATGCAGCACGGAGACCTTAAATGCAATAGAGTGCCTACTGAAAACGGATTTTCTAGATGGTGGAGCAATATCTTCTCTTGAAAATCGTGTCTATTCTGCTTGTAATTGCGAGGGTCTGATATATACACCCACCAACCCCAGGTAGCACATATTCTGGAAAACAGTGGCTAACAGTGCCAAACCCCCACCTACTCCTGGTGCATTGAAACAACACATTTACTGGGCACGTGTTTAGCCATTGATTTAGGACCAATGCTATGTTGCTGTTCAGGCAATTTTAGGTCCGCGTCGAGATGGTTTCTTAAAAAATTAGAACGGTTTGTTAAAGCCTATCACTTCAGTATTAATCCCTGCCGAAATCATTCATTGAAGTTGTTAACTGTCATTGTATGACACACCGTTCCAGCTCAAGTAACAAGTTCCTATGCACTGAGCTGTGGTCTTATAACTCTGAATGCTTGAATGACGAGGACACGGTCCAAAATGGTTCAGACAATGAAAGTGACTGTGAATAAGTGACACATACATGCAGACGCGATGGTTGCGTTGCGGTGGTGCGTTGCGTAGGTGCGGTGCCGCTGTGATGGCCATGTCACATACAGTACGTGGAGAGTGTATTATCATTAAATCACCCGCAGAGTGGAGATTCCACGCAAGCATTAATTGCAAATTTGTTGCAAACCACAGGCAAAGTTTCAACCAATGGACCTCCGGGTTAAACACGGAGGTCCATTGGCTGAAACATTGCTTGTGTTTTTTGCCCATATGTACAAAATTTGAAAGTTATAGTTTGGGTGATAACTCCACTCTGCGGGTGATTTAGTTACAATCCACTCTCCGCGTACTGTATGTGCGGCTCATCTGCTTTCATGTTTGGCTGAACGTCGAGATCGGAGCAGTTTCCATGATGGATGTCAACCACGAGGAAACTCTTTTAGTGCTGATACATATACTGCAGTAAAAGATAACTCGCCATCAATGGCTGTGTTTCCCAACTCCTTTGTGATTTCCTCCCACTCTGTGAAGGTCTTTTGGGAGTCGTGATAATCCACATGCTGACGATTATAAGGGTGAGGCCGTGCCCTCACCAAATCACATCTGTGCAGTGATAGAAACTGCGCGAGGCATGTAGAATTTCCAAAAACTACGTCATAAAGTGATGGAAACGACGACGGTATATATCTGAACGCACCGTTTCAGCGGACAGAAAGTTTTAAGAGGTTCTAAATTATATTTTTCACCAGTGTTTCCACAAAAATTACGTTGGAATGGACGTGGTATGTATTTACATAAATTCCAAAAAGGATTTATATATATTACTCAAAGTTTGCTAAGCACCAAATATTTGGCACAGCATCAGGAGGGGGGGGGGGGGGTCTTCCAAAAAATTCCGGACACAAAGCCGGGGTGGGTGGGTGGTCGGATGGGGGCCAAAACACCTTTTTTCCTGGAGTTGCAATTTTTTTCCTGGTGTTTTTTTTTTCGAATTATTTTCACATGACAAGGCTATATTGTTGTTTAGTAGTCTAATAGGCAGTGCTTGTCAGGTAGAGTTAGTGAATAAGGCCCCACTAGGCTGATTAGGGGATTTGTTCTCTTTTTTGTAAATTAAATTAGATGCATTAAAGAATTGTGTACTCCAGTTTGACTAAAAACAATCAGTGGAAATTTATGAATTTTAATTTGGGAATGGTTAACATAATTTTCATAGCTGAATCACCACGGCACAATTTGGATTTTACAATGAGTAGCAATGTGTTTAGCAGAACATCTAAAATAATGTAAAAAATTACGGAAAATAATCGAAATGTCCAGTTTCTCTGAGCAGAGCTCTTGTAACCTGAAACTAATGAAAATTCTCACTGTGCATCTTTGATATAAAACCCCACTTACTTAATTCAAGCTCATAGTGATAGTACCAGGGTTTTCACAGAGGGTTTGTCTGGCTATCTCGTGAAAACATGAAACAAAAGTTACAGTTAATATTTGAATTGAAAACTGACCCTGACTGAGCCAGAGTATATAGATGAGAAGCTGAGCATAACACTATGCAGCAAAGGAAGATTATTTTAATCCTCTATTTGATGTTCACAAAAATAGCCTAATTCTTACATTATATGCTGTTATATGCAGAAATCAATGCTGACATTTTTTCGGAGATGGACCAGGACGGACAGTGAGATTTACAATAGCGTTAGGTGACAGATTTTCAGCTTTCCTACGCTGTCTACTATCTTTTGAGTAATGACAATTGGCTGAAACCTCAAGCCTAGACACTTAGCCTGTAGTCAGGTCATTAAAATTAAAACTTCTTCACTAAATTTAAACTGTTTCTTCAGTCTCGGAACTCAACACATGAATGATAATTATTATGAGAGCATTGAGGCCAGAACTTTCAGTTCAGCATTTGTAATTCATGCACAACAATAATATGCCAGTATACACTACGCCATAGTGTATATAGGCATATTATTGAAATGCACGAATTACAAATGCTCAACAGTCACAACGAAAAATAACAATGAAATTTTTCCCAGTAAAAATAAATGCATGTTTGATAACAAAGGAGTTAATAACAATTTTCTTTAGTGAAATCTAAATGCTTCTGTTGATGCTGGTTGATGTGTACATAATTAGTTTAGACAGTAGATTAGGATTCCAATTAAGGCAAGGATTGACAACTGGAAGCTCAGTGCAATAATTTTTCATTACCCACTGTAGTGATACACTGAAAAAATATAGGTGGTGGGGTGGGTGTCCAAGTGGTCAGAGGACAAAAATATTTTTTTTGCACGTGGGTGGGTGGGTGGTGGTCAAAAGGTGGAAAAAAATATTTTAGGCCTTGTGTCCGGAATTTTTTGGAAGACCCCCCGCCCCCCCCCCCCCCCCCCCCCTCCTGACAGCATTGGGAAATTTGCTTCTGACATATCTGCGATATTTTGGGAGTATATGATTGGGGGATGTAGTCAGATGGTCCCCAGTGTTTATATTAGCTCTCTTGAAAGGCAGATTTTTCGTGACGGTCATGGGAAGCATGTACCCCTTGATTTTCATAATGTTTTCGTGTACTGTCTACATGTACATGACATGTGTAGGGTATTCAATCTTCATTTCAACACAACCCCTTGTGATTTAAAGATTGAATATGGCAAATGCAAATGTAAGAAGACATTTGTCTGAAGCAGAAATGTGGCGGGCTGTAGGGATGGTGGAGCAAGGGGCTACCCACCGTCAGGTTGGTGAAGCCCTTGGTGTGCACAATACGGTGAGCACCTGGGCCTGGGCAAGATTTCGGCAATATGGCACACCAGTAAGACGGCATAGGAACTGCCTTTCCACAGCAACCCAGCTTAGCAGTGACCTTCAAAATGCATCTGGGGTAAATGTTTCGAAGCAGACAATCCTGGAAAGGTTGCACGAATGTGGTCTCCGATCGAGAAGACCATGTATTCGCTTTGGGCTGTCCCAGAGCCACCACCAGGCGCGATTTCAATGGGCAATAGTTCCGTTGGTTGGACCAGAGAAGATTGGCGACCTGTCATTTTTACAGATGAGTAAAGGTACTGCCTAGCCACACATATTGGTGTTCTAGGGTATGGAGAAGACCAGGAGAGCAATTCCATGAGGCCAAAATTGCTGAGCATGACCGCTATGTTGGAGGGTCAATCATGGTCTAGGGCGGCATCAGCAGGGATGGACGTACAGAACTCTGTGTCATTGAACGTAGTACATTGACTGCACAGCAGTATATTGGTGAGATCCTGAGTGTCCAACTTAGATTGTACGCAGGTGCAGTGGGCGATAGATTCATTCCGATGGACGATAATGCCCCTCCTCATGTTGCCCATGTTGTCGAGGAGTACCAGCAGAGGGTGGGGATTGAGCGAATGGACTGGCCAGCAAGATCCCCTGACCTCAATCCAATCGAACATGTCTGGAATGAGTTGCAGCTTGCAATTTCAGCCCGTCCAGTCCAGCCAAGAAGTGTCCAGGAGCTCGTTGCCATGCTGGTCCAAGAATGGAACAACATCCCACAAAGGACCACCAGGAACCTGGTTGGGAGCATGAGAATGCGTTGTCAAGCTGTAATTAACGGTAATGGGTCTCATACTCGATATTGAACCCATACCAGTTCGCTCTGTCAACTTTTTGGCAAATTGAAAAATTTCCTCTTTAACAATAGTACACCATTTCCATGGTTACCGTATTCAAAAGCTAAAAAATATTGTCAAACACAAATACAATCTTAATTTCTGTACTTAAATCATAAAAGATATAATTAGATAAATATATATACACTTTTCATTACAATGTTTCAACTAAAACTTAAAACAGGTAGTTGGATATACTTGGTGCTTAGCAAACTTTGAGTAGTAGATAATGGTGTCATGTGGGAGTCTTTTGTTGTTATTGTCCCATTTTCACCATACAAGATATCCCATTTCTGTTTAAGAAGTCTCCATAATGTAATTTGGATGACAAATCAGATTCAAATCCCTTCCAATAGTAGGTATATAGTTTGTCAGTGGGATGACTTAATGAAAAAGTTGACATCTTTTCGGCCCCCGAATGGCGGCTATCTTGAAAGTTCAAGATGGCCGCCATCCCGGGACCGAAAACTTGGGAACATCACATTTTGATTTCTGCAGTATACAAGCTTCCCCGAAATGTATAGGTTTCAAACTCTCTTTAAAAACAAAAAACATAAGGAACCTTGAACCTCACTAAAATCAAATTTCTCAGCATGAAAACATTTTCTGCAATGTCCTTAAGGATTTCCACCATCTTGAGTCTCCACAGAGTGATTTTATCCAAGAGGACAAATGTTGTACATCGGTGACCGGTATCTTTAAAGGTAGAGTATTTGGGGGCACTTGCTGCTGCACTGAATGTAAGACATGAATCCAAACATTTTCACAGGAAAATATTAGTTTTGATGTTTGTCTTAGCGCAGTCTTGACCGCCACCGAGACCAATAAGTAGGCCAGGGTACTGTTTAAATTTAAACATATTTTATTTGCCCTAAAATGCAAAAGGATTGAAGTGCATCTAATATATAAATGTGAATGCCTGTATTTATCTATCTCTCTATCTATCTTTGTTCCGGGTGAACTCTTCCGTTTCTCGACCGACCGATCTCAACTTTTGTCCACGGGGGTACTTCGTCCCTGTGAGTAACATGGGATGGGTGCCGTGCCCATGTGGGGTGACCTTGCCCTTGAAATTGATGATTATGACCTTTTATTTCGAAAACGGCTGGGCCGATCGGGCTAAAATGTCATATGTGCAGGTATATTGACCCATCGATCATTTTGACTTTATCGGGGTGCCCGTGCGGGGCGACCTTGACCTTGAAATTGGTGACCTTGACCTTTTAATTCGAAAACAGCTGGGCCGATTGGGCTGAAATTTCACATGTGCGGGTATATTGACCATCGATCATTTTGACTTTATCGGGGTGTCCGTGCGGGGTGACCTTGACCTTGAAATTGGTGACCTTGACCTTCTATTTTGAAAACGGCTGATATAACCATCTTCTCCCGTGCAACGCCGGGTAACAACTATTCACAATGCAGCAATAATAAAATATAAAAAAAACTCAAAATAAGCATAACCCTTTGAACCCAAATGTCCTCTATTCCATCCTTGGAACCAGATGCGACCTAATTTCATTGAGTGGAATGGCTGTTAAGTGAATGTGTATGGGAGACTAATCAATATTTTCAACGGGCAGCCGTAAGTCTGCACCTTGCAAATATTAATTACTCCACCCAATAATAATGAATATGGACTCTTTCAATTACGGCCACTGATTTGACATATAAGTTGCCACAGTGTTCAAAGCGTTAAGATGTAAATAAACAAAAATAGACAGTAGAAAAGAAAAGAAAGGGGAGGGAAGAATGTACTATAGTTAATGATCCAATGATCAAGATAAGAAAAAGAAGAGTGTTGAGCGGGTTCCAAGAAAAATAGCAAACTACCGGTTTTGCCTTTAATACTGTAATTCGGAAAGTGGTTGGTGGGAATATCAGATCGGTTCCACAATTGATTCCCAGGATAACTAAAACGTTTAATTGAGATAATAAATAGACAGAGCCGCACAAGCGTTTGAATGTGGGTTAATGTTTATCGCACGAGTTTGGTTGGGCGCAATAATACCACGAGAGGCGAAGCCTCGAGTGGTATTCTGCGCCAAACCAAACGAGTGCGATAAACATTAACCCATTCAAACGCTTGTGCAGTTCTGTATTTATTACACACCTTCGCAAATTTCTAAAACAGGCCTTTTACAGTAATACTAAGTGAGAATTAACCTATCCTTCTGAGAAGTGAAGGAAATAAAATAAGACAAAAATCCAAATTATTCTTCACAAGCAGGAGACCAGTCTTATTGTTATTTCGTTCGCTAATTGAACTTTCATTCATAGTTTCAACTTGCAAATTTTAATGCGTCACCACTTCGATCGATGAAACACTGTTCATCTGAAATACAGTTCACCGTCTTTTTGTGCCTCAATTTTACAGCGCGAATTCTGAACGGTTGATGTGATCCCCACCAAAAATGTTACCACACATTCACAAAAAACAATAGGTGTAAATTCGGAAAATCCATCAATGAGAAATTCTTAAAAAAACTCACATGTTTATCTGACTTCCAAATTCCCTGCGACTGTTGTTACTCGACTTGTTGACAGACCGGTTAAGATTTTAGTCAAGATTACAGTAGCCATTGTCAATTCATCCCACGTAAATTAAATTTATATCCTTATTGTCCAAGAGAAATTATCGTATTGTTCACTATTCCTGCTCAAAATGTATTAAAGTTCGTGCTATAGCCTTTAACAGGGGTACAGAATCCATACGAATTCAAGTGAATATCGACAGGCAATTTGTTTTGGATTTCGATTTGGTGACCTAGAAACTTACTCGCGCAACGTCATTCATTCGAAATTACGTCACTCATAGACGCTTTCATATTCTGTTTGCATTGTTCTTTAGTTTGAACTGTATGTGAGTCATTTCCATGTCATACTTTAACCCACCGGGTTATTTAGTCAGTCAGTATTGTTCACGTTAAGAAAATAAATTAGAAAGTTTCTTTTGATGGTCGGACAGTCATTACTACATGAGTTTCTTCAGAAACAATATAAACGCAGATACTATAGACTGCGAACATCCACTTTACAACATCAAAATAAATGACCCATCGCATCGAAACGGGCCCATGTACTGTATCCCTAGAAATATGACTGGTTCCATTCTTACATTAAAAAAGTGCCAAAATCTGTATCCCACACGTGTGCAATAAAAGTTTATTTTTATCACACATCCTAGAATGCCGTGGACAAACCTTAATTTTAAATGGGTGTGTAATAAAGGAAAGTACTTTTCGGAGGAGTAAAACATTTTGTTTCACAGACAAAGAAGTGACATCATTTAGCATGTCATCAGCTGAATTTATAATTATAAGTTTACCTTTAAAATTAGTTAAAGTTACAAAACAAATACCTGATGCGTTAAGCTTGGATGGCAAATCTCCAATCCACTCAATTTTGCCCAAGAATTCAATGACTTTTTCTGAGACTGGTAAGAGTACAAGTCGCAATATTCCCCAAAACAGACAATACAATATTTTTCAAGTTTTCTGAAGGAGAATTTTCTGAATAGTTTCTTCACCGCTCCAACGACTCCATAAGAACTTATCAATGTCGCCAATAATATCAAATCCAAAGTCACCATAATTAATACGACAATCAGATTAACAGCAGTTCCCTTAAAACATATAATAAACTTATCCTTTTCAGCAGGAATTGTTCCGAATAGGATGAAAATAGCAAAATTGGTTCCTGTATATAAATCTGGTGATCAGCAAACTCTTAATAACTATAGACCAAACAGTATTCTCCCAATTTCTCCAAAATACTAGAGAAAATCATGCTCTCAAGACTTGTTGATTTTCTGGACAAAAATAAGGTCTTTTATCAACATCAGTATGGTTTTAGACGAGGCCATAACGGCATTCAATTAATAATGCATCTACTTAAACATATAGCGGAAGAACATAATTAACCAACTAAAAATAGCACAGTTGCATTTTTTGATTTATCTAAAGCATTTGATACAATAAACCACACAACACTCCTTGCAAAATTGGAATTTTATGGCATAAGAGGTATCGCAAACCAATGGTTCCAAAACCACTTGTGTGGGAGAGACTAATATGTAGAATATGGTGGTAATAAATCAGCTATTGCTCAAATCACTAGCGGTGTACCCCGGGGATCTATCTTGCGGCCTATCCTTTTTCTAATCTTTATCAATGATTTTGCTCGTGCAACAGATTTAAATCTTCTTTCATTTGCTGGTGGCATTTTATACATCTGACCACGACATTGATTCATTATCCTCTAAGGCAAACGATGAACTTCAACATATATGCACAGTCATGGTGCGTTGCAAACACTCTACTTTTGATTGCTTCAAAAACCAAATATATAGTAATTAATCGCCCCATCTCTAATCCCTCAACAGACAGACAAATTATTGTCGACAGTAAACTAATTACAGGAACAGCTGACTCTGGTTCTTTGAAATTTTTAGGGATCAATATAGATAGTAAACTCAGCTATAAACACCATAACAAATAGATGTTATGCTCTAATGTCACAAGAGAAAATTACGTAATTGCGTTTACCAAACATAAAAAGCAGACGACACTCGCAAAAAAAATTTTTGAATACCTAATTTTTTATATTTTTGGTCTCAAAAACATAGGTTAAGACCTCCACGAGCTCGTTCCAATGAGGAGTCATAACCTATGTTTGAGACCAAAAAAATTAAGATTAATTTGCGATTTTTGAGAATAGAGCTAGCCGGTTTTGGCCGTTACGTTGGGTAAAGGGTTAATAAAGTTGAAAACTATTTGCCCCACAAAGCACTATTATCCATATAGTATACACTAGTACAGTTATATGTTATATTACATCCAAATCTGAGGTCATTCAAAATTTATGAATAAGCTGTTTTAATGCAAAAACGGGCGATCCGTATCATAAATAACAAAAAATAACTCCCATACTGGCCCTTTATTTTTTAAACATAAAATTCTGAAAGTATCCGATCTACAAAGGATCAATATATTAATGTTTACTCATGGTTAGATAAATAACACACTCCCGTCCAGTTTTCAAAATTGTTTTACTCTCAACGCAAGACAATCAGGAGTAAGTAGTACCAGACATGTTGAGCAGCTCTTGACCTCCAAATGCAGGATGAAGTCAATTCAACAACTACCAACGAATATACTTCCTAGAGTTTGGAATTAGCTATGTGAGGAAACACGAAAAATAACAAATAGATACCAGTTTTAGAAAGTAATAATTCATCAACTAATTGAGTCATATGATACTCCAATCTCTAGTAGTAACCCTTTCTGCAACGACCGTAGGTCCGACCTCAGGGGTAACGAAAGATGTTAGCTGGAAACCACAATTCACATAATTAGGGCGATCAAATATAATTGTTTCCATGTAAATGATTCTATCCTGCTGCCTCTTTCAGATGATGGGCTTCACTTATTTTACAAGCTAGACTCAGCTGCGTGTTCATCTATGATGTGTTAAGACCTGATGTCTCTCGAATAACAGAGAGGTAAAAGCTGCTTTTCGTCCATGGAGTCTCGCTATCCGCAGCTAGATACACATTCCTTGATGTATCCGAATCCGCATGATTGATGAGTATGTAACTGTCAAAATAAACAAGTCAATAATCAAATAAAGTTTCAAACAATTTTTAATACCAGATGTTACTTATTGGTTATTGGTACATGTAGTCTTCCCCTCTCTGGATCTCAGCTTCAAATATCCACTCTTCCCCCATACTTGATACTTATGCAGGAAGTTATAAGAAAAAAAACAAAGACAGGAAATCGGTGGAATGTGTGAGTATTATCAGCTTCATCCTTTGCTTTTGGGCCTCAAACTCTAGTCACCTACGCATCTAGATCATGTTACACTTACCCTTGCCTAACTTAATGGTCTAAATCTTTAACTGTCATAATCGCTAATTAAAATATGGAGAGAGTTCAGATTCACGTTTTAGTGTTCTCGCATCTCCAACATCGGAAATGTGGCCCTTTAGTGGAATAATCTCTTTCGATACTATAACGGTAGAAATTCAAGTGCCATGTTCCCAGGGTAGGAGGGTGGAGGATTCTAAACCCATGTAAAACGCTTTTCAGGTAGCATCAATGAGCACGAGCTAGGTAAATGTTTAACTATAATTTCTAAATACCCAGTCAGCCAATCCTCGTAATTTGCATCGATATAAGTTGTAGGAGTCGGTAGGAAGACAGCCAATTTGGCTATTCCTTCTCCCTGCAGTGTACACAACTTTCAGATTTATATCTGCTATCATATTATTTTAAATTCAGTATTGAGATGTACCATATTCATTGTATTCAATTGTGTATATTGCAAAATAAACATACAACATTCTACATTCTTCTACCTCAGCAAACATTTTAGCTCGTTCAGTTTGATAAATTGGGCAACTGAAGAAGAAATGTCTTCTCTTTCCAGTCGGATGGCCACAGCTGCACTGGAATGTTGGAGAGTTGAAGTTAAGAACTTTGCCATGGTTTAAATCACTACAGCTATTTCGTAACCCGCAATGCAGAATATTCCCCTTTCTACTACCAGTATAGAGGTATTGGGGGGGGGGGGGGTGCTTAATAATTCGATTGTTACACGAGATGTTAAGTTTGAATTCGATAAGTCTGGCGGCTTCTTGGGCAGAATGAGGAGGATTATTCAATGATTTGAATGGACGCGGGGAAGAATGGACGTTTAAAGTATTCAGTTCGACAAAAGATTGATAGAAATTTAGAAGAATTTCGAAAATTATATGCTGCAGAATTACCAGTAAACGTGGTGGGATAATATCAAATAGGAACTCGAGAGGTTTTTTGTTTATTATCTTGTAAAGTTTGTGAAGCTTTCTAAGGTCCTCGAGACTTCATCATCCAAGTTCCAATAGGAGTTGACTGGAAGGGGTAGAACCGGTTACTCCTGTTATGATTATGGCAGCATCATGTAATCTGTAAATTTTCTAGAGTAAATAAACTGAAGAGCTAACCTTTACAATATCTCTGTTGTCATCAAAGGCAGAACGAAGGCAAAGTACATTTGTTCCAGCATTTTCCGCGAAAGCACATTTTTCAGTCTTCTGCATTAAGAGAGAAGCACATTTACCTTTTTGCGTATGTTTTGCGTATGTTCATGTGCCTGTCAATGTACAGCCTCCATTTCCAGAGTTAAATGTTACGAGAGATTTTTAGGACTAGACGTGGATAAAGTCTTTGTTCGAAAGCAGAAGTTATATCCAAATGAATGGCTGCACTATTAGTTAAACACGTCGTCGACAAGTAGTCTGGTGAGAGAGTCTAGGCTATCCGCAATATGTCGTTGATGTACACCAAAAATAGAAAAGACCCAGGTACAGAACCTTGATGGACACCGGCAGTTATTGTGGAATATGGGGAAATGTATTGTGCACCATACCTGTTTCCTGTCCTTTAGATAATTGTCAAACGATCTCAGAAAGTTTCCATGAATGCCATTTGCTGAAGTTTGTAGGTGCGACAGTTCTGCCATACTCTTTCCAAAGCTTTATATTTGTCGCAAAAAACAACGCACAAGTAACGAGGAGACTATCGAGAACCTGCAAGAGACAGTGGTTTTACTCAAGAATTTGATAAATTGTACTCTGTTGAGGGAGGATGCCCGACTGGTATTTATAGATGAGATTATTATCAATGAAGTGAATGAAACTATATTTTTAGAAGAATTTTCTCGAAACCTTTGCCCAATATTAGTAGGAGAAATATTGAGCTGTAGTTGTTGTAATTGGATGGGTCCTTTTGTTTAATGAGGGGTAGGTGTTTTGGAAAGTAAAAAATGAGTAGCAGCATGTATTGGTCGAAATTGACGCAAAAGAAATAATATAATATTTATCGTTAGGTCGGTTCGTTGGACATTTTTCACTTCAAACGCGTCTGTACAACACCCTGGGGTAGAATAATATCTGTTCGTGAGAGAGCCTGGATCTTCTGACAATGTCAGACAGGTATTTGTGCTAGAAGGGCGGACAGGAATGTTGATGTATTATGCTTGTCATGGAATAGGTTCAACTTGATCAGAATAATGTTCGTACTTTGACTCGTAACAAATGTGTGATTTTTTGGACACTGTCCACTCGCGCACACGATGGATTACGCCCCGCTTCGACGAGTTTGTCCGAAACAATCATTGGTTTCTCAATAAAATAAATTAGCTTCCCCGTGGTGTATTGCTCTTTACTATTCTCTCTCTCTCTCTCTCTCTCTCTCTCTCTCTCTCTCTCTCTCTCTCTCTCTCTCTCTCTCTAAATCAGGAACTTACAATTCTTCCATAGTTGCTGATGTCAACCAAGGATTTTATTCACTCTATGTATACTGTGACTTGGCTCGTGACCAAGTCGTGGGAGACACAAGAATACCCCTTCTTCGTATCGTACCTGTATGTGGAAAATATGGGAATATCATCTCTAAAACTTTTGAGAATGTGTATTATGTACCAGTAGAACGCAAAAATTTCAGTACCGTCCAGGTGTATATAAGGGACGACACAGGTGCCATAGTACCTTTCGAGTTCGGGAAAGTGACAGTGACACTTCATTTCAGAAATCGTAGACCTCTTCATTTCACATAAACATGACTTATTGTTGTAACTCCAAATTATACGAAGAATATTAAACGAAACAAGCTGGGAACGTTCTACTAGCTTTTTCTGGAGCTCCAATACAGCGGGGATATGGTTTGGGAAGTATATTGGTAGGACTGAAGAATATGGTGTTACCTTTATTGAAAACTACAGCCAAGACCGTGGGAAAACAGTTATTGAGAAAAGGAGCGGCCTTTGCCGAAGATGTCATTGAAGGGGAAAATGTAAAAAAGGCAGCAATAAAAAGAGTCAAAGAGGCTGGTGCGGGAGCTTGGAATGAAGTGGTTGGTAGTTCAAAACCACCTGGCAGGAAAAGTATAAAAAGGCCTGCACCACGCAAAACTGGCAAATCGACAAAAGAAAGGAGAACTGTACAGACCCAAGACGTTCTTGGTGCGTGATGTCTCTCATCAATGAAAAATCTTGTGATTGTGTCAACAGCTACTTATTTTCCATACCACCAACACAGACTAGTGTGGAACATGGGCAATGGGTAGAACACAGGCCTTTGGCGACCATAGGAAACAGTGAGCCAATAGAATTCCACATTGTAGGCTTAGGAGATGATTATTTGAATTTGGCACAGACATATTTGTATGTTAAAACAAACGTTGTAGATTCCAATGGGTCATCAATTGCACCCGATGCCAAAGTGGACCCAGTCAATTTATAGATGCATTCCTTAATTAATCAAATCGATATCAACTTGAATGGAAAACTGGTATCTCCTTCCAACAACACTTATCACTACAGAGCTTTGATAAAAACTTGGTGATTTATGGACCAGCTGCCAAGAAGTCACAGTTGACTAATGCATTATGGTACAAGGATACGGTCGGACACATGAAAGATTTGACTGACGACAACAAGGATTGCTTCTTCGAAAGAAATTTATACAGAAAAGTACAATCGTGGACATGACTGGGAGATTACATTTGGACATGTTTTTCCAAACTCGTTACTTGCTGAATGGGGTTAATGTTCATATTAAAATGAAGAGAGCCAAAGATGCTTTCGCATTGATGGCCGATGCCGATACATACAAGATCAGAATTCTAGATGTATCCATGTCTGCACGCAAAGAGAGACTTCAATGATTCGTGAGAATGGCTCACGAGAAAGCACTGACAAAAGCAACTGCAAAATATCCTATCGATCGTGTGGAAACCAAGGTGTTTTCAGTGCCAAAAGGAAATCTGAGTATTACAAAAGAAAATATTTATTTTTAGGCCAACTACCTAAACGCGTTGTAGTGGAATGTGTAGACAACGATTCTTTCAATGGAAACTTTTCAAAGAATCCGTATAATTTCAAGAACTATAAAAAATCAATTACTTGGCTTTGTACGTGGATGCCAACAGATTCCAGCCAAACCATTACAACCTCGATTCGAACAACAAGAAGTGGCCAGATGTTATGCGACACTGTTCCAAGGAACTGGACAAATGTATGAGAATGAAGGAAACCACATCAGCCGAGAAGAATACATAAATGGATACACTCTATTCGTATTCGACATGACTCCAGACCTGTCACATGGACAACACTTCGAACTGGCGAAGAGAGGAACTTTGAGACTTGAAGTCCATTTCGAAAACCCATTACCAACCAGAATCAACGTACTGGTGTATGCAGAATTTCAGAACATCATAGAAGTGGATAAGAATAGACAAGTAATCTTCGATTACTCATCATGAACACGTTGCAGTTAGAGAATGCACTTCAATCAGATAGTTGTTTGAAGAGAATATGTTTGGGAGTATTTGCAAGAAACAAATTACCAAGAAGATTACCAGATCACAGACGAGCGGCTTTGATAGCCAACACGGATGCAGATCACAGAAAAGGAGAACATTGGGTGGCTCTCTTTGTGAGTCGCCACAACGCAGAATACTTTGATTTCTATGGATTACCCCCACAACACAGACCATTCGAGAATTTCCTGAAGAACAATTCTAGATATTGGAAGTATAATACAAAACACCTTCAAGGACCATTACCAGTGTGTGGACAATACTGCCTATTTTACTTGAAACATCGTTGTCGCGGTGTACCGATGGAAACCATACCCAACATGTTTACGACAGATCTAATGGATAATGATGTGTTGGTCAATGACGTCATAGAGGAAACCACCTACTAGATGTCGCTGTATTGAAGAAAAAACTATAAAAAAGAGTGCACTCGATGTTCAGCTCATTTTTTGTTTCGACAGCGAAAGAAGAATGATGTCTACAAATGTGACCGTCTTCAAACTTAACAACGATTTACAGATTCAACTGTTCAAGAACGACGTTGGGTTCCAGTTTACCACGAGAGATTGGGAACAAGTGACCAAAGAATGAAGACAAAAAAGATTGAAGAATGTTCACTATTCCGTCCTTGATACAGATGGCACTGAATGATTATCAATCACGAAACCATGAAATAAGAAATACAAGAGACTTTGTAGAGAGAATGAGTGTTTCATTCGAAACATACTTTCGTGATGTTCCACCACCAGTACTGGAGCAGTTATTACGTGGAGAAGAGAAAATAAGAAAGACACCAGAACAAAGACCATCAAACCACATCAAGTATGCATTGGAGGAAAATCGTCTCAAGACATTTCAATTCATGTTGCAAAGTGAAAGTGTGAAAACCCCAAATGAATTGACAAAAGCTGTTTTTTTTATTTGGGGACAGGAGACAGAACTCAATGTTTTCATTGTGGTATTATTGTTCGTTTCTGTGAAACAGAAGATGATGTTATAGAAGAACACAGAAAATATTCTCCAGACTGTTATTACATTCATAATTTACCATTTGAATTCATGGACAATGAAATGAAGAAAGGGTCATCAAAAAAGAAATGGACACGTTCTTTCAAGAAGAAGAGGAGGACGAAATGTAGTGTGTGTTTATTAGCTGAAGCCACTGTCGCTCCGCGACCATATAACCATTTGTGCCTGTGCAAAGAGTGTTGTGAACCACTGAGAGGATGTCCAATCTGCAGAAAGACTGCTTATGAATATCTGACAATCTACATACCATAGAAGGTTCCATAAAAAGTTGTATGTTTTTGTTGTTGAATAAAAGAAATGAAAATGTAAAAAATTGTGTTGTTATTTTTTTAACAAACCAAAAATGTATCCTCAAATACTGAAATAAGGGTAAGAGGGATAGTAAATTAGACCTCACACAACACATATGGGTAGATCCGCACATGAGTATATGGTGGAATGGTGAAGTTGGAACTTGAAGTTGCTTCGTGGCTTTCATGTACACATATGAGCCCTACTTGTAATCTTTATAAATGGTAGAAGCAAAGGATTCTGGGTAAATTTTCCCTATAGCACTACCCTTATTGGGAAAAACGTCATGGGATCCAAAAAAGGGATTATGGGAAAATCGGAACATTACTCCAGTCTACAGGAACGTACACATGGGGCTCTCTCGGTACTATTATAAATCATATGGGGCAAATACAAAGCCAGCCAATTACTACTATTCAAACGAACGACACCCCTTGTACCCCCCTTGGTACTATAGCACTATGTGCTACTATTGTAAACCAAATGTTTCGCGATCCTAAATAGGATTCTGAAAGAATTCGAAATAGTACAATTTGTTGGGTTTATTTGGGTAATTAAACGAGGATTCTAGGGAAAATTACTCTTCTACAAAGGAACACAGCCCAGGTACTTGGTACGTGCTATACCGATGAATTGGGGAAATAAAGTCAATTCCGGTGATTTGGAGGGATTGTCGGGTTGATTGCGGTAATTCTACGAATCCAGAAATTACTCTTCTACAAAGGAACACATCCTCCGAACATACCTCTGTCTTGCTAGAAGGTTTTGGGACACATAGCAACCACGTGCTACCATAGAAACCAAGATGGCGGCCTCCAGTATACAAATTGGACGTCGGAAACACGTGTCACCCTAACAACGCGCGCTACGCATGCGCACTCACACCATGTATCACTATGGGTTCAAAATCAGTGAAGGATTACCCCAAAACCAAAACCCCTATTAGCCTAACAGGAGTATACAATTAACAGGATTTGGGTAATTTTTCCATCTTCTAGGGACAAAGTGAGTGTTTATTCTATTATATCTTGTTTGACAAGGCTCTTTGAGCTCTGGCAAACAAGATATAATAGATTAAATACCAAAATTTGGTATACAGAAGATAAAAATGTCTATCAATGTGGGGAATTTGCTGGTCGTCAGAATAATTCCTCGACAGATTGCATGATTTTTTATTCAATTAAGAGGAGTTTATTCTACAGCCCATGTGCAATTAACAGGTCAAATTTCAGGGTATGGTAAACAGTTTTGTGTTTGAAAATTATTTTCAAACAACAGAGTTATTCGATTAAGAGATATACAGTTAAGTGGGCTCTACTATATATAATATGTGAGGGTAAATGGAAATGAATTTTGTCTCTATACAATCTTCCAATTCAGATTTTGGTATTATTTTATTATTACCCTTCGATGGAACAAACTTGCCCTGCTCATTCCAGTGAGTGGGTTGTAACCTAGGTTTGGGGAAACAATTGAAATGAAAATGTTTACTTATTCACAAGCATGCTTTCTCTGCTTTTCACCCCAATTCACAATTTAAATCTTCCAACTTACCTTTTCTTGATTGGTAATACAGAATTCCATCTGTCACTGAAAGCTTTTTGCACTTCACTCTGAAATCCTTTTTCTGCTGCCTTGCCAGTTCATCTGGATAAATCTGTTCAGTCACATACCGAAAAATATCGTCAATATTTTCAAGAATTTTTTGTGTTGTCAAATGTGATTCATCAGTGATTTCAGACATTTTGATCTTAAAGAGACATTGACACAGGATGATATGCCCTAATAATAACTTTCTCCTATTTTTAAATAGTTTATATAAGAATTTTCAAATTACTGTAAAAACAGGTTTCATGAAACCCCTTAAGTTATTATTAGTTGGACTTCAGAAGGAAAGACAGCTCTGCCACATAATTAATTGATAAACAAACAGTTAGAGACAGTGGTGAAAGGAGGTTATTGGAATGATAAAATGTGTCATTTTGATGATTACTGAGGCAGTGTTAACACTGAGGTAATGTGAAGACTCTTCGCAATAACTACTTCATCAATATCACAGTTTATTTTGCAATTAAGCAGAGGATTAGTATGAACTAAACATCATGGATGCATTCTATCTTCCACACAGAGATTATTTTTTCAAAGTTTTGTAAAGAATCATATTTCAAAGTATATTTGTGATTCAAACTTTTTATTTATAGAGTTCATTCAAAGTATTTCTCTCTACAGTAGATTTTTGCAAGGATTTAGCTATTTAATACAAATATGGATATATTGTGAAATAATAGTACAAGATAAAACATTTCCTATTGGATTTAAAAAAATGTTGGTGTGGGTGGGGTGTGGAAGATATCATATTCCATATGGTGTGGGGGAAAAATATCCAGGCCTGGATATCCCCACCACGCCCCCCCCCCTCCCCCAATCCCCCTCCAACCCCCCAATTCCAATCAACCCCAACTCAGTGTTTATATCTAAAACCAATTTTTCTCCCAAATAATGTCAAATATGTGAAACAGAAAATATTGAGATGATTTATTGTCACAGGTTTGGCAGTGGATGGACCTGGAGGCAAGATATCCATGTTGGAATTGAAAAAAAAAATTGGCCCAAAATGTTTTTCTCGACATTTCATCATCAAATAATGTCATATCACTCAAAAAAAAATTTTGTCATGGGTGGGGGGAAGATATCCAGGGTGGGGGGGGGGGAAGATAACCTAGGTTATCCCCCCCCCGGGGGGGAGATATCCAGGGGGGGAGATATCCTGCTACACCAGAACGAGTTTGAACAATGCGGGAGAGATAAGAATCAACATCGAAACTCAAGATCTATTCGTCCATCCTAGCGAGAGTTACATAGTGGTTCAGGGGTGTCTCACCAAGGAAGATGGGAGCGACTACGCCGACGACGACACGGTTACTCTAGCCAATAATGGAATCATGCATCTATTCAGTAATATAAAATACATGCTATCTGGACAAGAGATAGAATCTGTGTTTCATCCCGGTCAGGCCACCACGATGTTTGGACTCTTAACGTATCCTGATGATTTTTCAAAATCCAGAGGACTTAATCAGTTGTGGATGAAAGACACCGTCGGCCCTGCTAGCGCCGGCGCCGCCGCGATATTCGACTACGTCGTCAAGACGTCCAGACCTAAAGGAACGTTTTCGTTCAGGATACCTTTGAAACACATCTTCGGATTCGCGGACGATTACAACAAGATCATGTACGGATTCAAACACAATCTGACGTTGATTCGAAAAGGAAACGACGACGCAATAGTGAGACTCCCTGCGACCGATGCGGGTAAGTTAACTCTACAGAAGATATCGTGGTTCGTTCCGCACGTGGAGCCTTCGGTCGTGGAAAAAACGCGTCTCAACAAGATCATAGAATCCAAGAGTAAATTACCTGTGGGATTTAGAATGAGACAGTGCGACACGGCTAGCATTCAACCCTCCACGCATCACTTCGATTGGAGATTGATGGTGAAATCCGCTTCCAAGAGACCGCATTTCATCGTGGTTGCGTTTCAGACTGATAAGGATGGGTCTCAAGAAAAGAATGCGTCGCTGTTCGATCACTGCCATTTGAGAAACATGCAAGTGTTTCTGAACGCCACGAGATATCCAGCAATCGATTACAACGCGTCGTTCGACAAGAACGATTTCTGCAGACTGTACGGCGACGCCGCTGATTTTAGAAAGAAGTATCACGGTCAAGATGAATTGATGAGCAACCCTAACATATCTCCCGGCGAATACAATTCGATGTATCCCATGTTCGTATTCGACGTCAGTAAACAGAGTGAACGACTCAAGAGTAGCGTCTTAGACATTCAGATCAAGATGCAATTCGATAGGAACGTGCCGAGAAAAACCGAAGCCTTCGCCTGGTCCTGTCGGACAGAGAATTACAATTCGAATCGGATGGAAATAAGATATCGATCATACGATGAGAGACGTGTGTGGAAAAAAAATATATATATAAATAAAAATTAAAAAATTATTATAAAAATGAATGATAAAGAAAGAGAATACTTAAGAAGAAACAGACGTGTTTTGATTAAAAATATTTCGCAAGATTCGTTAGCAATAATTCTAGATACTTTAGTCGAAACAGAACCTTTGATATTGACTGATTATATGAGACGTGAAATCGAAAGTAAAATCTTGATAGAAGATAAGACCAGAAAACTTTTAGACACGTTGACGTATATAGAGGACCGACTGCTTTTCGAGAATTTATAAAAGCTCTTCAAAATGCTAAAATAGATGTCGACGTGTGTTTTGAGATAGGTGATCCAATTTCATGAGATGAAACATTATGAGAAATAACGTATTAAAACAAAACCAAAAAAAAAAAAAATAAAGTAATGAGATCTAGAGAGATTGAACATCTTTCTAAATCTCATTACTTTTTTTTTGTTTTTAATAATCACTCATTATTTTTTTTTAATTAATTATTTCCACGCATTCACTGTTTGTTCAAAGGATCTAGTTTGATCAGTAGACTCTCCACGGAACTGGCGGCTTCGGGATTATTGGTTTCCGTAACGAAATTAATCCTGTCTCCGGCGTTCACTTTGAGAGGCGTGCCGAACGTGCTAACATTCGTGTGTTGATTCTCAGTCTTTTTGACGCTGTATTTCTTATCGCTCTCTACTCCATTCACTACGAGATTGACGACCGCTCTGTTATTCAAATCCGAGGAAGCCAGAGCCATTCGAAGATTTCACCTCCCAACGGCATGGGATATCCCATCTGACCATGTTTCAATCCGCTACCTCCATTTCCGAAAGACCACTCAGTTTTTCCCTCCTCTAATGTGCCGGCCTCCTCAGCCCACACGGTGATCAATTTTCTAGCATATTTGAGTCTTTCCACCACCGAAATCAGGGTGCAGGCGTCCGTCATGTTCACGGGATCCGGTAGATTCGTTAGCGCGTATCCGCCCATGTCAAGTTTACCTTCCATGATGTCACCCTTTCTCCAGACTGAGTTGTCATCCACGTACTTCCTGCTGACCATGCTGGAATCGAATTCGGGATCGTGATTGAGTCCGAATAAATTCTCACCGTTCATGTTGATACCACCCTCCATGGTTCCGCCAGTTTGTTTGTTCAGGTAGATATCGTCCACTTGCGATTCTACGTATTCTTGTGATCGTATCATGGCAGAATCTACGTAGCCCTTGTTGACTGCAGTTGAGTCCGCATCCGTGTCGTCGATCTTCGACAGATTCAATATCTTGTTGAATCCCGCATTCAGATCCGATTTCATTTCTCGTCCATCAGATTTTCTCTGTTCCAGATCTATGTAGTGTTTGGTCGCCACGTCCTTGAGATTCGTGGGAGTGGCCACGTTCGTTCAATTCCGAGTGCATCGTTTTCTGAACGTATCTATTTCTCAGATGTTCGCTGAATCTCGCGTGAGAGTCGTCCGCATATTTCTTGGTCGCGGCATCGGTGGGATCTATGGGATTTGCGACGTTCACCAAACGTTTAGATTTCAGATCGAGATCGTCGGTCATGGCTTTATCCACGTAATTATCTAGCATGATTCGTTCGAAATCCACGTTCACCCTGTCAACGTATTTTTTAGTCGCAGCATCTGCAAGATCTATCAGCTCGGGAAGATTGTAGAGCTTCTTATCATTCATGTTCAAAGGTTCCTCTCGAGGTTCGTATCTCCGAATGTAACGTTCGTCCAAGTTGGCAATGTTGTAGCCATCATCGACTTCGAGCATCTTCCTCTTCTTTTTGGGTCGACTTTCGTCGGCACTTCTACCAGATTTATCGACTGGCATGTTGTTTTGAGATTTTTGTTTTTAAAAAATATATTTCAAACGCAATTTATTAAAAAACTGAATTATTTCACTTATTTTATTTTTTTCGTTTTTATTCGATTAAATTTTTTTAAATAATTGTTTACCTTTATATACTATAAAAAAAAATCTCTAATGTAAATCATTGAGAATGTCTTGAAACTGATCTCCTTCAGACCATCTCTTGAGAATGTAGAGACATAAGTGACCGCAAAACACTTGATCTGGTGATTGCACTCGTTCCATGTTGTACCAACCATCGATTTGTTGAAATAGTTCTTTATTTCTTTCGGCGGTGAGATTCTGTAGCTGTCGAAATAATAATTCTTCTTATTCCCAGTCTTGAACCACGCCACCCAGTGAGTGCCTTCACCCGATAAATCGTCTAGATTTAAAATTCTGCATTCCGATTGTCGAGCTCTTCTCTTCGGCAAGGCATCTCTGGAAAACACGCCTAGAAAATCTTTGATTTTCAAATCCTTCGCCACATTCGACAGATCGATGTTGGATAGGGGTTCATTAGGTAAGATGACACCTTCTACAGATATCTCTATTTTCTTATTCATAAATGCGTATATTTTTTTTTGGAATTTATTTTATTTTATTATAATTCACTAAAATTACGTTATTTTTTTTCTTTATCTTTTTATTTTTCTTTTTAAACTAACTCTCTCGATGTCTCTATCGATTTCCATAATCTTGAATCCGTCTAATTCCTCTTGATTTTCTGGAATCCTATCATCCTTAATAATATCTGGAATTCTATCATCCTCAATCATATCTGAAATCCTATCATCTAAAATTAGAGATCCAAAATCCAATGTCCGCATGCCAAAGTGCTTATTTTATTGTCTAACATGAATCTCTTATCGTCGTCGGCCATCAGCGAAATCTTGTTGACTATTTCAGTATACAAGTTGTGATTTTCACTTCGAATCAATTTCATAGTCTTATACACCGGACCACTTCCTAACAGACAATCTTTATACTCTTGGAAAGAGATGTTTTTCTTCACCACGCATGCTTTAACTCCTTTGCACTTCTTGATCTCTTCATCTTCTAGACGATAAGCATACAGTTTGGGTCTCAAGCCCACGAATTCGAGGATTTGTTTACCACCACTCTCATCCTTAAATATACCTAACACCTTCTTGTTGTCGTTCGATTGAATGTTGGATGGGTGATCAATGGGATAATTGCTCGTGTCGAACCATGCGGCCACGTCCGGAGATATATCTTGGTAGACATCTTTCATCTCTATCTCATAAACTAAACTGTCCGTGTCGGTGAACAGTAGTTTGGCTTTATCACCAAATTTTCGTTTGACGTAATCGTAGTGAAACTCGTACATCAATTGTTTGCTGATATCTAAGATGATCGGTCCAAGATAATATGGTTTGTCGAACTTCAGGTGCGTCTTTTGCATGTGAACAGCCACTAGGTTTTCATCGAATATGGTTCGGTGTTTGTAATTGGGTTTTGCCACTAATTTTTTAGCTCTTTTCTCAGACGTGACGAGTCGAACGTCAGTTCTCTTCCTGATGTTTTCCATTGATTTACCGTACACGCAATTGTTCATGAGTTTGAAGAAATCTTTTTCGAAATCGTTCTCAGCTCGAATTCTGAGATTCGTGTTGAGATCGATGTATTTTTTCATCCAAGGCTCTTCGTCGAATCGAATGATGCGATGTATGTTGACTAATTTCATCCCGTAATTGACGTATTGTAGACAACGTAGTTACGTTTGTTAGATAAATTGGGAATGAGTTTTTCTTCGTCTCCTTCGTTCAGTTCCATTCGTTCGGAAGCCAGCGGATAATCGTTGTGTAGATCGTGTAATTCTTCCGGATAGTTCAAATCGACTTCTAAAATGCAAGGATAGTCTCTCCAATTTTGCATCTCTTCTGATTCCGTTACCCATTTGAAATTTCCAATCGGTAAAGGATGACTCACAGCCCAACCGTATAGATTATTAGCGTCCCAATACTGTATGTATTTATTCAACCATTTCGAATCGAAACCTTCTTTCATGTAGGGATTGTTAGCTTCAGAATATCTGTGGGAGATCATCGAGCTGCCACCTGTCGTAGCTCTTTCGAACATGAGCAACATGTCCACATCAGATAATAATTCCAATTGGACTTCGGTGGTCTTCAACAGAGCATCCCACGCCAGACCGGTGCGGTGAAATACCAAGCTGGATCCAGATCATAATTTCGATGACAGACATCTCGAAAATTTTTGAACACGTCTGCCAAGAGCAGAACGTCAGTCTTCAGATAGAGATTGTGATAATCTCTCATGGTTTTCATATTGAATGATTTCCACACGTTTTTAGCGTGTTTGTAATTCTCGTTGGAAATGTCGGATTTGTATAATTTTGAATAAAAATCTTCTTTTGAAAGTAGTGCGCTGTCGTCGAATCTCTTTAGATCGTTCATGTAATCATAAGGATAGACTCCTTTCCTCAACATAATGTCTACTCATTCTCCGGAATGTTCGCGCGTGATTTTAAATTTATCCTTGCTCATGTTATCGACTAATTTTTCCAGAGTGGTCGACATGAATTTAAAACTGTCGATGAAACATATGCTTCTACGAATGGATTTCATTTTTTCTTCCAACGTCTCTCCGTCGATTACTTTTTTCTTCTCCATGACCTTCCATTTCGTGAATGAAATGTATCTTTCTTCACTGTTCGCGATGCAATTTAATTCTTCGTGGGAGGTGCCGAGATTTTTCACGAACAGATGACTGTCGTAACCCAAGAGATTGTGAAATATCACCAGATAGAAAACAGCGTCTCGATATTTTAAATTACACTTGCTGTGAGCAGGACCACGATACAGACCCGTGTAATGATCATGGTCTCTAACCTTCTTCTTTTCCTCCAAATTCTCGTCGAACGATTGTCTGCATATGTGACATTCGGTGGCTCTGTTATTTTCGTCCTGCTGCTCTTGCGTGATGATCATTTTTGCCAGAGTTTTGAATTTGTCGTATAACATTTGAATTTTCGATTCTAACACTTCCACGAACCTTTGAGCCACGTCGTCGTCTTCGCACTGTTTCGTGTAGGTATTTATTTATTTATTGGTGTTTAAGGTCACATATTTATGCACAATGGCTAATCATGACCGTGTTTCGTGTAGGTGAAGGGCCCCATGTCGTGTTGTGAGTCGAAAGCACATTTCACGTAAATGCAATAACTCGAAGGCGTGTGTTTTTGATATCTTTCGAATAACTTTCAAGAGTGTTAGGTTGGCAGGAACTCATTTTCACGGTGAAACATTGGAAACTGGCTTACACGATGAATGGTACTTTTAACCTTCTATTGCGATTTTCAAACTTCACGATGGTGTTGGGTTTGGGCATTTCGATGGCGACACTTTGATTTTTGTTGCAATATTCCTGATGTTTCGCTAACGATTTTTCGCTCTGAAACATGTTCATGCAGTTGCAACATAAACATATCTTATGTTCATGTTTATTATTTTGTCTCGACAGTAATCGGCTCGGATTTTTAACCCAACTATAATGACGATTGTCACCATTCCAATCAATAATAAAATAATCGTCTTTTCTCTTTCGAGATACGAAGTCTTGTCTGAGAGGATAGATCATTCGTTTTTCAGCGTCGTATCCCAAGACATTCACCACTATGGTGGGATTTTGAGCCTCAACACGTTTGATGTGTTTTAACTGCATTGGAAAAGTCACTCCAGTCCAATCAAGATTTTTAGATGTCTCCTCGTAACGAGAAACTCTCTCAGGATGGATTTTGACAGGGTATAAAGCAGAAGTGACTGCCCATTTAAAACACTGATCATCTTTATTTCTCACATTGACCACGGAGTGTTTTTTAGCTAAGAAATATGGTAATTCCACGTAGGAAGACCCTTTCAACAAATCGTTTTCAGTTATATGAATTTCGAGTTTCAACACCTCATCGAACGTCCAATTACTACCTTCATGTTGATAATTCGCGAGAGATGTCAACATCTTGTCTTTCATCTTTTCGAAAACGTCTGATAAATCTGAACCTCGAAATACGGGTTCGGCGTTAGATCTGAAATATGTATTTTTCATGATGCTCTCGCCAGACTTCACATCGATTTTATTCATCACGCAATGGAGTATCATCTTAATTTTTTGTCCCACGTTCATGTGTTCACGATACAAATCCAATACTTTTTTCTTCACCCATTCCATAAACAATTTCGGATCGATTTTCTTGAACAAGGGAACCACGTCGAAAGTTTTAAAAATACCTTTGATTGCACTCTCCCATTCTACAGGCTTTGATTGGAATAGTTCCGTGACGAGTCATACTACATATTCTTCTCCTTTCCCTTCGTCGATTGCTCGTTGAATTTCGCTCGATATATCTCGTTTGTCTAGAATCTGAAGTGCATCACTCCTTTTCGTTTCAGTTTTTCTTTTCTTTTCTTTTGAAACTTGAAGTTCTTCAACGGCTTTTCACTTAGTCGTCTTCTCCTTTTTCACAATCGATGCATTTTTTGACTGTTTAAGTTTATCCACTTCCGATCTTTTGATTTTTTTCTTTCCATTGTTTCGCAAACAATATTCCTGTATGACTTCAATTTTTTCTGATTTAGTTCTATGATTTCTGAAATGTGGAATTTTTAATAGTTTACAAATCTCGTTTAACTGAGGTACGGTTTTCTCATTGAAATTTTCCATTTTTTTATTTGTTTGCTTCTTTTGTAAGAATATTTTTTTCGAATTTTGTATTTAAATAATAATTTGTTAAAAAGTTTGGGTTTTTTTGCTCTTTATATATATATAAAAAAAAGTTTTTTTTTAATTTTTAATTTTCTTTAATGTAAAAAATTTTTTTTGATGAAATTAATCTATTTTTATGTTCCTTAAAGTGAAAAAAATTGAATTAATACGAGAAAAAAGGATGTTAAAATTTAACTTTTTATTTATATATAAAGAGAAAAAACTTTTACAAAAAAAATGTTTACATTAAAGAAAATTAAAAATTAAAAAAAACTTTTTTTATATATATATATATATAAAGAGCAAAAAAAAAACCAAACTTTTTAACAAATTAGTATTTAAACACAAAATTTAAAAATATATATTATTTGCAATAATTTCATAAAACCAAAAAACACAAATAATCGATCATGACAACAACACCTAAAAGATGCGAATTGAAATTGAAACGAGTCGAAACGTATAAGAAATTCGGTTATAAAATCTATAGATTACAACGACATGACTCCATCGAATTGAATGAGGTCAAGACAAAGGGCTTAGAGCATAAACATGACAAATATAGCATGCCTTTGAAATTGGAGGAAGCCATGCTCGATTTGTTTTATGAGTACCAAAGCGATCTGCAGAATATCATCATCACCGAAGACAGAGAATTCGACAAGGACGATTTGTCATTGTTCTATGGAAGTTACATATATCCAAAAATCTCACTCGAACTCGTGGACAAATCGGGTGGTGAGAGCATGTTCATCGATGTAAAAAAACTTTAAAAAGTAAAGATAAACATTCAACACAGTTTCGAAAAAGAAGAAAACATGAGTGTCAACATGCTAATAACGGACTTGGAAATATAAACAATAGAGAGATTGATTTTTAGCGAAGAAGAAGGAAAAAAAAGTAATGAGATCATCTTTAGATCTCATTACTTTTTTTTGTTTTTTTTTTGTTTTCCTTCTTCACTATTGCCCATATATTATAATAACGTTTCCTTTTTTCTCAAATTTCAGCATCGATTCTTCTTTTCTTTTTTTTTTTGTGATATGCTACGTTTTTATAAGAACACATTTGTTTATCCGAATCATAATTATGAATGAATGTTGTGCATCTCTCGGTAACACTCGCATCATTACCATTCTCTTCAGAAGATAGTGGTAATGGTGGAAAACGTCTCATTCTTTTAAATTTCAACCGCATATCCCGATCTTTATTTAACTCTTTTATCAGTTCTTTCCTAAGATATCCATCATTAGCATCCAATCGTTTTTCCACATCTTTTTCACACTCTATCTCGCGATATTCATCATTATCGTCTAATTGTTTTTCCACCTTTTTATCCATTTTATATTATTTTATACTTTCTATGATTTATATTTTATATTTATATAATTATATAATTTTTTTTACATTATAGTAACATATTCAAAATCGGTATATTCTTAAATGGCGAATTCTCACCAAACAACAAACCCTTGCCGAGTCACTCAACGTTCCGTCCACTCTTCAGATAGAGACCATTTCCACTCAAAGAGTTTTCATCTCTAATGGGTTCTAGATACAATCCTTTACCGCTGTCGTCTACATGGATGCAACACACGGCTCCTCCCATCTTCAAAAACAGTCCACTGCCACCCATTAATTTCTCAACTGCCGAACTCACGAGTCCCATGAGAGCTCCCATGCCGAGAGTCTTTCCGAGAAAGGGTAATGCTTTTGCGGCAAAGGGTAATGCTTTTGCAGGGATTCCTGCCAATAGCGGTAGGAAACTGCCTTTCATTCTCAAATTGTATCTCAATTAAGCGGGACTCAATCTCACCATCAACCCTCTTCCATCACGAATCGCTTTCTCCATCCTTTTGATTTGACTTCTGGTCCAGGCGATCGAATCCTGGCCACCACTCATCAGATCTTCGTGAGTGAATTTGAATCTCACCGCCTCGCCTCGAGTTGTTAATGCTCTCTTAAGTTTCTTCCTCTGTCCTGCGGATATGTTCACGTTTTTAACCACGTATTGTGTCATAATTCTTTTTTTAAAAATATATTTTCTTCAATTGTTTTTTTTGTTTTAATGATAATTATATATATTAAATAATTTTTGTAAAATTAATATTGCGTTTATTTTATTTTTGTTATTTATATATATACACAATAGTTTTTTTTTTTTTTTGCTTTTATATTTCTCTTATGTGAAAGCGTATCATCACCCTCTCTCCGCGAAGATCTAACAGTTCACCATTTTGATCCGTCAACGTGGTTTTGAGACTATACAACGTGTCTAAAATCACTGGTAGATAAACTAAATTTCGAGGTCGTTCCACGATCTTATAACCCGGCAACACATTTGGAAAAAAGGAATAGATCGTCGGTTGAGCGCTACCATTCACATAGTTCCAGCAATCACATCCACGTTCACCAGAATGCTATTGACTGCGAGAATGTCGACCAAATTTTCAGATGCCACGTGGCCTCGATACATCTTTCGATCGAATCCCAGCATCTTGCCTATAGAATCGTCCGTATTGAAATCCACTCGAAAATTATCTTCCAAATCTAACATCGTCTGTAAGGTATTAGGATTGGGAGTGAGTCTGATCTTGTTGCTTCCCTTTCCATCTGTCTTCATTCGCGTCTGAATGTAATTGTTCAAATCATCTATGTCGTAACTTCCTTTGGGAATTCGAATCTCCAACCAATCCACTCCGTCAAGATACTTAAATGAGTTATTTTTTTCGGTGATGTTGGGAAAGGAATAATAAGTCTCCAGATTCACCAACACCATCTCGTATCTTTTCTCTCTATTCAATTCGATGGAAGGTTCAAATTTCGTCGTGAATCGAATCGCCACTCACCATGATTTGAATGGATTGTTTTGCAGCCGTATTCTCGGCTATCCGTTCTAACAATTCTCCTTGTTCAAACATTATATTTAATTTTATTTTTATTTTTTCAAAAACTAATTATTTGAAGATTCATTATTTTCTAATTTTTTTTTATTTTCACGCTCTATCTTATTATCATCAGAAACATAAAACTTGTCGAATCCGCACCGATATTTTCCGCAATTAAATTCGCTAGTCAAATCGATCATGACGAAATTGTAAAGTCCTCCATCCCAAACCCTCTTACAGAATCTCCTGAATTCCGCTGTGCTCATGTCGTTTGCGACGTGATCGCTGTAGATGTGATTGAGATTCTTGAGATCTTGGCGAAAGAGACATAGAAAATTAGCGTTCTCCCTTATCGTCTGTCTGGGCAATCGAGAATAATTCTGCGACAGGTAGAAACAGTCCACGTTGCTGTGACGACCCCTAACATAATACGATTCGCATCGGTTCTGTCTCTCCAAAAGCAGATCGTCGAAAATCATGAGATTCTTATCTTCCAATTTCAATTCTCTAGGATCCGGAACGTCGCTAGCGTTCTCATAAAATCGACACTCGATGTTCGAAGATGCATTTCTCTTCATCAATTCCATCGCCGCACTGTCCAAAATGGTCGAGAGAGGAGCTTCACTTTTGTCGAATTCCTCCCTACTGTCAAAGATACTGGCTATGACGTCCTTGGGCAATCTACGATCCATGCACTCTCGAAGCAATCTGTATTCAGGTTGAAACAAGCTCTTGCCAAACACAAACAATCTGTCGTAATCCAACCAGTAAGGGTCGGGACAACAGATTCATCAACAGATTGGTCTTTCCACAATTCGATTTTCCCACTATCAAGCCTCTTATGCTTTTGGGAAAAAACTCATTATTCGACCTCTTGGTCGCGGCGTCATTCCAAGACATATCTTTAATGTTCATCTTTGTTTTATTTTTTGTTTGTTATTTTAGATTTTTTTCAAACACAATTTTTTATGTTTTTTCAAACTCAGTTTTTAATATTATTATTTATTTATATTACACCGTCGCGAGTTCTCTTCAATCCAGATCCACTCATCATTTTGGCTAAATCTTGTATGGGTACCACAACATCCTTAAAATCTTTCCAACTTTTCGGCGTTCGCTCTAACGCAGCTCGCTTCACTGGTGGACTGATGAACTTGTCGATCAACGCGTCGGCTGCCCTCTTGCCAGCCACAGAAGCTATCCTACCACTGGCTTTGGAAGTGGCTTTCTTACCAGCATCCAAAGCCATCTTCTTACCGACCTCAAACGCGGTCGATGCAAGTTTTCTACCTGCATCACTCGTGAACGCTCGCATTATAGAATCGACGATGCCAAAACCGCCTTGAACGTAAGTTCTAACGTATCCCCTGTTCTTTATCACCAACATATTTTATTTTATAATATATTTTGTTTTCACTGGTAAATCGTTTGTTGTTTAAATACTTTTTATTATTCTAGTGTAAAATTTACTGTTTTTATTTTATATATTTTTTGTTTGTTTGTTTGTTTCTCTCTACTTATTATATACATCAATCCTTCAATTCGTTCATCGGCCTTTTATAATGGCTTTTATTCAAAACCTTCTGTCGTAACAATTCGTCGCATATGCTAACTATCTCATTATCTAATCCTGTGTTACCAGCGCGTCTACTTGCCATCAACAATCTCAATCTCTGAAACAGAGCATTAGAATCGCTCGGTAGAAAAGTGGTTTCCACCCCTTTACCACTCACCGATTCGATGAACTTCTTATGCGAATTCCATACAGGTTTCACCACTTTCGTCCACTTGTAACCTCTGTTGGCTTTAGGTCTCGTCTCTCTGTCATCATTATTTCTCTTCATGGCGTTGGTCTGAACCAGAATGTCGCCGTAATTGTTGTAATCCTGCTCCGTGTAATCACTAGGCTTGTCGTAAAGGAGCAATTTGTGCAGTCCGGAAGTTAATTCATACCTATTCGGACCAACGGTTAATTCATCATCATCTATTTCCACTTCTGTGTCGCCCACAAAAGTTCTACCGTCCGAATCCTTATAAAATCCATACAACAGATCTCTCTTACCACCATCCTCTGACAACGCGACGCTATCAGTGGTGATAGTCGAAGCTCTATCATCGCTCTCACTCACGTCGGTTTCGATTCTCATGGGAACGTAATCCGGTGTAGATTGAAACGAATACTGGTTTGTAAAACTACAAGACAACGAACCCATTCTCAAAGAACTTTCTTTTAAGGGCCTCAATTCGTCAACGATCTCCTTCTTGCTTCGCTCTTGAACCTCTGTCACAGGTTTAAATATTTTTGTGGCCTCGCATTTGAGTTTGATCTCTCCAAGACGTCTGCTTCTGTCAGCCGATTGAATGCCCTTTTTGGGACGTTCATATTCATTTAAAAGCTGATCTCGGCGTTTAGCATCCATCTGTAAAAACATTTTTTTCGTTTTTAATTATTAATATTTCCTTTGAGTATGCTAATGTGAGTCATATATTATTTTCAAAATTAAATGTATAATTATTTTTTATGTTTTAAGTAAATAAAAAACTTCTGTCTTTAATATAATAACTAAAAACCAGTTGAGGAAAAAACATTTTACATGATAAACCTCTATAAATGCGTTTTGCCTCTGAACGCGTTAAAATCGCATCACAGATTATTCGCTCAATGGAGAACTGGAGAACTTTGAAAAGTTTGAAAGTTTTAGTACATAAGAAACCGGTTTCTGATTTAACGCATTTGAGAATAATTACATCTGATAATCAAAATCACAAGTAAACACATCAGTGATGTAACGCTTTCAAAAAAACGCGTTTAAATCATATCAATTAATCTTTTGAACTGTTTCCGCTTTCATCCATAGAATAGTTTTCAGTTAAACTATTTAACTGACAATTGACGCTCATTTGAATAAAAACCTGTAATACATTTCGAGCGTGACAAATGGCGTTCTCAGTAAGATTATACAGTAGAGATTTTCCAAAAAACATAGTTTTTTTCTGTTGAGTTTGGAAAATCCCACTATGGGTATTCCCCCACTTACGTCAGAAATGGGAAAATCCCCACCTCAAAAGCCATTTCCGATTCTGAGACACTGTCCCAGAATCGGCAAACCACCTTTTTGATGCTGTCTTAGAATCGGCAAAACGTTTTTTTTTTCGCGTTCACCAACGATAGATTGAAGGTCTAATCCACGATGGGAACGTAAACAAAAATTTTTATGTAAAATAAAATGTACAATTTCGTACATTTTTCACTTTTTTACATTCGACACGTTCGCCAACGGGGATTTGAACGTTAAAAGTGGAAAAGTGCGATCTAGGAGTCTCAAAATAACAGCCGATTCTGGGACACCATAAAAAAACGACATTTTTTGCGAACAAGCATGTGATTTAACACTGAATCCTACGATGGTAAACGCACCATGTACATGTACTTTACGGTACATGTACATGTACTTTACGGTACATGTACAACGTGTCCCAGAAACGGCCTTTATTACCTACTCATGTAAACAAGGTCCTTGACCTACTTAAACAATTAAACAATCAACAACTATATGTACAATGCTTTAAAAATAGATTAGTTTAACAAAGATGTAAACAAAGGTCACTCAGTGCAAATGAGTCAGACCAGTCAGAATATGCAGAAAAAATATATCAATCTGATAGAATATGGGGGCTATATAACAGGTGCCAAACATCAGTTAGACAAATCACCGATCAACTCTCTGGAAATAGGCCATGTCAATGTTAACAGATGCGAAAATGCTCTGAACCTTGGTTTTACTTTTAATAATAGCTTTGATCTGATTAACCAAATCACTAAAGTGAACAAAAGCTGCTTCTTCCCTCTAAGAAACATCAACAAAATCGGAAAACTACTTGATCAAGACACACTAAAAACTGTTATACAGTCTATGGTCCTGTCTCGACTGGACTATTGCAACTCTCTTTATTTTGGACTTCTGCTGAAATCTATTAATCTGCTTCAGCGCATTCAAAATATAGCAGCCAAAAGAATTACTGGCGCCAAAAAAATTGACCACATTACACCAATCCTCAAATCTTTGCCTTGCACTGGCTACCAGTTCAGTTGCGCACCAATTATAAAGTATTAATGATGACACACAACATCGTCCATGGAGATAATGACCCTACCCACTTCTTAAAACAGATAGTCGCTTTACACAGACCGGTACGGAATCTTATATCATCTTCAGAGAATCTTCTTGTCGTGCCCCGAATGAGATCCACTATGGGAAAAAGATCATTCACTTTTGCAGCTCCCTCACTATGGAATTCACTCCCTCAGAATCTAATATATGTACATGTAGTTAGGGCATACATGTAGTATTACTGACCTACTGGAGGCAAATGGTCAAGCATAAAAGATTATGTCCCCTCCGTCTATTTACAGGGATACGGCCAAGATTTTTAAAGATGGATAATAATTTTGGTTCATGAACAAAGGTCATCCGCGACTGCCACAGGAAAAAGCTGTGGAAGACACCATAGAGAGCGATACGGTGTGGGTCCCGGAGAACTCTCTTGGTAAATTTGAAATTTCACACCCATGAGAGTGAATGTGTGCTGTTTTTAGGGAATTTAAATGAGTAAATTTTGTCGATTGAAATCGAGTCCAGCTACGGAAGTCTGTTAGTGCCACAAGACAAAATATCTTTGCGAATATTCGCATACCTTTGCGAATATTATCAAAACTTTGTGAATAATCGCAAATATGTTTGTGAAAGTTTGCGAATATTCGCAAAGATATTTTTCCACTGGAAATAATGGGCTTCCGTATCCAGCTGGGTTTTTTGTACAGTATTGCTAAGGGACTTTAATCCATGTTTACCAAGACATACGACCCAAAGACTGTTATATAAGGTATCACAGAACTAGATATTTCCCCATAGGCGACCATTATAATGTCCAGGCGGAAAACATTTGATCACATCACTTTAATTTTGGCATTCATATATCTTTGTCAAGTACAGCCCTTCAGACAACTTTTTCTGATCCGAAAACAGGGAGACATGCAACAAATAAGAGAGAAAACTGACACAAATGGAAGAACCGGTCACGTGCACATATTTTTCAGTGAATTCTCAACAAAAACAACAATAAATTGTATTTTTAGGTCCCAAAGTCATCAAATCACCCTCTTTTTTATCAAGAATATCCATCAACAACGCAAAATGTCGATAGAATGTTTCAAACGTTTATTGAAACAGTATATTTTCCCAAGGCTGTTTATTTTTAGAGATTGCATCATTCGCGAGTGCAACATATCAAGGTGGGTAACTCCAATTCAAATATTTAGATTAGATTTAAGATATTTTTACTTGCCATTCAACAATGCAAATCAGGATTGGAGGACAAGTGCTGACCACTTAGAAAACCCTCCGCTCCTGTACAAAGACTAACAGATTACAAAAGGCAGAACAAAATATAACAATATGTAAACATTATACACAAAAGAAGTTAACTCACTCAAAAGAGAGAGAGAGAGAGAAATAAAGAAAGAGAGAATAGAGAGGAAGTGAGAGAGAGAGGGAGAGAGAGAGAGAGAGAGACTAGATAGAAAAACGGGTAAAGCAGATTGAAATCAAAGAAGACAAACAAAAAAACAGAACAGTATACAACAGAAATTCCAGTGATGATGACCCACCCCCCCCCCACCCCCACCCACGATTTATTCAATTCTAAATTTAGTTTAATGCCGCTAAGGAACGTTCACAGAATACGTTGAGACCAGTTAATCTTTGAGTGCTCATTCCACGTCCGTACTAACCTAACATCCGCCGTGTTGTCCTCACACAGATTGATTGTCAGGTCCCACTGCGAGAGGACACCCACAGTGGAAGTCAGATCACCTGTATAACCTTGGGACACTCAGAATTGCTGAGAGGCGTGGCTAATTCAGCAACTGTGCATCAAATCTATGCGAGTTACGAATAAACTTTTGAACAGATAAGAAAATTGATACATTGCTGCTTTCGGGTAATGACGGGCTTCCATATAAAATTAAATCCAATGAATTCCAGTTGGGCGTGAGTTTCGACAAATCATCTATGAAGATACAGCTAATATCAGAATTCAAAGAACACAGGAAGAAATAATGTTCTGCATCCTCAACGCCATCGTTACATAAGCAAAATGGAGAATCTGAGATGTAGTTGCGGAACTCGTCACCATTAAGGTCACTACATCCAGTTCGTAATTTTGAGTGGATAATATTGTATTTCCTTATACCGGTTGAACAATATGTTGGAGGCTTACACAAGGGTGGTGAGATTGATTTTTTGAATTCCCCAAGCGACCGACTGTTTCGAACAACCTCCGGTAGGGTGTTCCACACTTCAATACACGAAGAATAAAATGATCGTTTGAAGAGTTCCGTTCGACAGAAATAAGGGACAAAATTAGATGCGTTTCGTAAATTGTGTTGGGATATGTCGGCGACACGAGATGGTATAAGTTCGTGGGTGAAGTTCGGAGCATTTCCAGTGAGAATTTTATAAAAGTTACACATTTTGTGAACATAGCGCCTGTTTTCCAGACTACTCCAACCAACTTTTAACAAAAGTCGATCCCGTGGCACAGATCTTGTCAACCCGCTCACTTTTCGGGCTGCCTCGTAGTGGATATCTTCAATACGATTTAATTGATACTGAGGAGCACCGCTCCACACAGAACTACCATATTCCAAAATCGGAAATATGAATGCATGATATATTTTTTCAGGAATTTTTCTGTTAAAAGAATACTTCAATTTTCCTAGTTGAGACAATCTCGAGCAGGCCTTTTCACAAATGTTGTCAATGTGATCTGACCAAGACAGGTTTGACTCCAAGGTTAAACCCAAATGTTTGTGAAAATTACAAAAATCAATTGTTTCGCCATTAAACAAAATATTTAATGACGAGATATTTTTCTTAAGTGTGAATAGAATTGCTCCTTGGCAAACTTTTTCATATTGTTAATTTTGTTTCGGGTTGTTTTATATTTAGCCCATGTGTTTGGGTTATTGCCTTTCAGAGCTAATTTACGCAGTCGATCACGCGAAGACGAATAGTACTTCTAATAGCGCTACCAAACCATGGCTTATCAGACTTCCTAATTATAACTTTTGCATGTGGAATACATTTTTCTGCAAGGTCCAAAAAAGTAGAAAGAAAGTTTGACAGAGCATCATTAATGTTCTCCTCACTGCAAATTAGTTTCTCCCATTCTATCTCGTTTTTAGGTTATTCAGTTTTATAAAATCACCTTTTTGTAATTCCAGACCTCCCGGGTGTCAGTTGATTGAATAGGGTGTGCACAGACTACATGAGTGTATACTGCGAGATGGTCGGATAAACCTAATTCCTGCGTGCCCGAGTGAGCTATCGTAACTGTGTCACTAACAATTATAGGGTCAAGTAGGGTTCGAGATGTCTTTCCTATTCGAGTGGGCTCAGATATAACATTCTTCAAATTGAATAGTGTTATAAGAGACTGTAGCGTACTCCGTTCCACGAGTAGGTCAGAGTTTATATCACCAGTTAAAACAACTGATGGATTTATTTCCAAGGCTAATTCTATTTTTTCCTGCAAGTTAGGCCAGTAATTTTCACTCGATTCCCTCTCCGATCTGTATGTGACACAAAGGGTGAATTTCTGTTTGTTGCCCACTTCAAACCAGAGAATATCATCATCAAACGATAGGTCTTCACTTTGTTTGAAGGTGATGTGATCTGCAAAATACACAACAATATCCTCGCCGAACTGGTTTTTGTTATGTATAATGGGGACCGAATAGTTTGAGATCAATATATTACCAATAGTGAAGTCATTATCCAAGCGAGTTTCTGTAAAGCAAATAATGTCAAAGTCATCGATCTCATCTACTAGCTTATGCAGTTTATGACGGATGCTACGGATATTATAGTTTAGAATTGAAATTGTATTTTGATCGGTACTGACAGAACCCGTTTGAGCTGGACCGGGGTTTGGATGGACATCACCACTGAGAATAACAATCAACATCATAATAACAATTATAGATGATGAGAGATGGAATATAAGTGGACGGATTTTAAGATGGGGTGTTGCATAAGTTTGATGAATGTGATCTCGTTTCATTGAATTAAGAACGTTGTAGAAAATACCCACTGATTGTCGGTACTGGTATGTCAATCTCCATATTTAATACTACGCGAATGTGAAAACCTAAATTCATCTGTCAGCGGGTATTTCGGAGATAGAAATTGGAGGTTTGGGTTTTGAGCAGCATTTTCCTTAGAGTGCACTGATGGTCATCACCACTGGAACATAAATTAAAGAAAAAGTAAACATATGAGTAAACAAAGAAACAAAACTGAAATTTATACATGTACATTTGTGGGTTAACTGTTTGAAGCTTGGGGTTTAGGTCAAAATGTAGACTAACTCTGTGCAAACTAAACTCATTCCTCAATTAATCACTACCAAAATAGCGATGTGTTGGGAGCTGGTTCGACATGCCATTGCCGTTTAACTATTGAATGCTGATATTTCCAATTGTAATTTTTCCAATTCATGACTCGAAACCGGAGCGAATCTGACGAGTCCTTCTTAGCTGCAACAATACAATAATACTACAATTCCATGTTATGTGAGGCCATGTCACTTCGACTAGTTTTGATACACAGAATTGTATGCTAATCAAAGCTGGAGAAAACAAGCTAACAATCATCAAACGCCACTGATGCAGATCAGATATAAAATTTAATACTAGGGCAGAAATCCCGTTATCTTCCCAGTAGTAATGACATTCAACGTTGAAGTGTGCCGCAATTGCGGGTCAGTACTGCTGACCTAAAATAGACAATGTAACGGGTACCAATAAAACTAATATGCCGTAAAAAGGTGAGAACGGCTTTTCTCACGAAATATTACATGTTGCGTGCCTTTAGATTTTAAGGGCCCATATAAGTAATGAAATTGTGTTTATTTTGAAAATCCACACCTCTGATATTAGTTCAATTCAAATTAAATATACATAAAATATACCTCAAAATCAAGATTGAGATGTATAGCACACGAAACACATGTGTAATCAACTCATGAAGTCGACTGTAGGCTTCACTGGTTCCTGGAAGTCTGCTACGTTATTCGCACCAGAACTGATAATTTAATAATATTTCACGAAAAAAACTCGTGGCCAAATGTGCTTTACATATCCAAGAACAAAGCTTGGGGATCAAAATTCTTCGAAACACGACGACATAGCTGCATGGTGGTATATTCCAAAGCGACGTCATCGGACGGAAAAAGCATGTAAAAACAACGCCGTGTAAAATAAAATAATGAAAAAGATCGCCTTCATACAGTATACTCTTATTAGATAGAGATTGCACAGTTGCCATATTCAACGCAAGGTATCATGGTACCTGTGGAAATTTCTGAGAATTACGATTTTGTTTTTCGATGGAAATTCCTGGTATCGAGTGATTTGCGCATGTCTGTCGAGCATGGAAATCATCTTCAATAAAAAATGCAGACAGTGTTCTCCTTTTCCCAAATGCAGTCCTATCGCTGTATTCGAAAGTGTTTTGAATGCCTAGCTTTGTTCTTGGATGTACGAAGCACATTTGGCCACAATTTGTTCTGATGAAATACTATTTTATTATCAGTTCTGGTGCGAATGCGGAAGCAGACGTCCAGGAACCAGTGGTGCCTACAGTCGACTCTATGAGTTGATTAATATGTGTTTCGTGTTTTATACATCCCAACCTTCATTTTGAAGTATAATTTGTGTACATTTAATTTGAATTTAAGGAATATTAGAGGTGTGAATTTTCAAAATAAACAAAATTTCATTACTTATATAGGACCTTAACACCTAACAGCATTATTGGACGGAAAGTCAAACAGTTGTATTGGTGATCCATGTTTCGTGACACACTTACATGTTTTGATCTGTGCAGGTTCACAAAATGGAGAAATTCACTTGATGATTTAGAAACAAAAAGAAACAGAATGAGTTGTTACTTGATTGTCACATAGTCAAAGTGTCAATCTTGCTTTGGAGCATCAAGGGATATAATCAAGATCCACTCGAGGTACAACAGTTTACCTTATCAGCCACTAGTCTGATATTCATTTTATGATGGGGGGGGGGGGGGGGGGTGATAATTTGCAATTTGCCAAAGCTGATTTAAATTATTTAATATATCCGCATCCCTTGCATCCCACTATTTTTTAAAGTATTCGTTAAATGTTCCATTCATTTACTTTTTCCAAGTACCAGGAGAGATGTACATATGTTTTACTGCAGTCCACCTTGGAGTTTTCATCCTAAGCATGTTGCAGCCAAATCCTTATCAAAACATGCCTACTCTAAATTCGTGACCATGGTAAGTATGGGAAGTAAGACAATGTGGACGGAACGTCAAAGGAAATAATCACGATCCACTTCAAGTACAATATTTTACTTTAAATTCCAATCGCAAGTCGGATATTTGTTTGTTTGTTTTTTTTTCTGGCGGGAGGGTGCAATTGGCAAAGCAATGATTTAAAATATTTAATACTTCCGCATCCTCTGCATCGCAATGATTTTCATTCATTTTCTTTTCCCGGGCTTAAGTGCTAGGTGGGGTGTACATATGTTCCACTGCAGTCTGCATAGGAGTTAACTTCCCAAGCATGATGCAGCAAAACACAGCCGCATCCTTATCAGAACATTAGTTCCGCGATACCTATAATCATCCCCAAACCCACCAAAGAGACATTTTACCACTTCCGTGAGATAGAAGCGTCATTTCTGCATTAGAATCTAACTTTTGGCTTTGGCGGAGTCAAAAACATGGAAAATTTGCTCTTTTAAGGAAAAGTGTCCAAACTTTGTCAAATGGGCTCAAAAACTGGTATTGCCTCCAAAAGATTTTTCTATCCTGTTACCTAATAAATTAACTGAGAGGGATGAGAATTTACAGCTGTCTTTAAAAAACTACCCTGCTCCCAAAATAAAACTAAAATCTGCATCAGCATACAGTATTTTGAAAAAAAAATCTCATTTAACCGTACTGCAAGCAAAACATTGTCCCAACACACATGAAACAATATGGATGTCAATTTTGTTTCAGAAATTTGGGATGCAGCTATATATTTTTCACACATGATATGAAAGGACTCTGCAATTTTATCCTAACAACTGGTGTAAGATTTTCTTCTACCCACTGATATGGTAAAATATAGTCCTGAATAGGCCCCCCCCCCCCCCCCCCCCCCCCCGGTATGCCCCTTTTCATCGAAATCTACATGTATGATATCATTCATAAATTAACTGATATTGACCCAAAACAAACCTACTGTGATAGGAACTTTCCCATTGATGATAGTTTTTAAATCACATTCTGGCTTCCGAAGACATTTCATATCGTGTTTGATGAATATTTTGCAATTTTTGTAAAGGAAAAGCCTCAGTTTTCTCAGTTAAGGCACATAGAGTCATTGGTATGGCACTGACAATACATAAAACAGTGTTTTTTTCCAAAAGAATGACCAGTACCTGCTACTGTGGTATCGCATAACACTGATGAGATGCCTAAAACCACCAAATATTGATTCTATAGTGCTATGCTTGTGCTGCAAAGTTCCCATAAGTGCACTTTCACAACCGTTGTTTTAATCCCCACAGACACCCATTCTGACAAAAAAGTGAAATTGTAGAAAATATGTTTCCAAAGAGGATGAATCAGACATTTTCTTCAAGAATATAGTGGTATTTGATGTTTAATATATATGTGTGTTGAGGGTGGAATTTAGTCAGCTACCGGTTTGTGAAAATGTAGATCCAGGCAAATGAAAAGCAAAGAAACACCTTGACAGACAGACAGGCAGGCAGGTCTACATGAGAGTATTGAATGACATACAATGAAAAATATAGTGGAAGAGCCAGGGCAAGGTTGTTAAATGGAAAAATAACTCAGTGGACCATGAGTGCTGCAGTCTCAAAGTAAGAAACTAAAAGTGTGTGATATTAAGTTCAGCCTCAAAAAAACATGCTCGTCAGTCTTTCCAAGTGTTTATCATCAGCAGAAGGGTTAAATATGTGCGGGAGGGGGGGGAGGCTTTGTTCAAGGAAAGAGAAATATTTCACAACTGTCACTGTAAATTTCTGCTGTATCATGGGAACCATGACAGCACCAGTACTAGACAACTATATTGGTAGCTATGCACAAAAGCCATTCACTCACATTTGTCATTTTATTGTGTTATTTTTCCACTGTAGCCCCCCCACCCCCACCCCCACTCCACCCCCCCCCCCAAAAAAAAAACTTGTGTTCCAGAATACTCTTTCAATGAAGGAATTGTTTCCCAACATTTTAAAGAGCATAAGATAGGAGAGAAATCTTCTAAATACTAGTGAATAGAGGTGCAGCGTAGGTTTTCTGGCTGTGTTTGAATCGTGATTTGGGAGGGGGTGGAAAGATTGGGAATTCTCCCTGCCCCTAGTACTAGGAGGGAAAACCATGATTTAAATAAATATGCTAACAGGGTAAGATAGGCTGTTAGTTAGCAGCTGCAAGGGGTTATAGTGTGCTCCTGGGGAACACACTTGCTCAAGATGTGAATTTGCCTGCATTTATAGCCTCAGTTTTCGCAATATATATCCTTTATTGCGGAATGTGACTAAAATGTAACTTTTCATAACAATACAATGGTTTGGTAAGGTGTGTGGTCCCTAAATAAATATTTAAATGTGAAATAACACCAATATAATAACTGAATCTGGTTTGGAAGCCAAAAAACATATTTCCAATAGGTATTACAAAACTAAATATTTTCCCATAGGCGACCATTATAACGTTCAGGCGGAAAAAAGTATGATCGAGTCACTTTATTTTTGGCATTCAAATAGAGAGAGAAAGAGAGAGAGAGAGAACATCGAGGAACAGAGACAAAAAAGTATCGATTTAATGAGATAGACAGAGACGAAGAAGCAGAAAGAAAGGGCTCGAATCTACCGTGGTGATTGAGATAGGTGTAAGAGGGATCTGTGACCCAAATGCTGTTCCCCGTGCATATGACATTACGTGTTTGGGTGTGTTGTATTATTTTGGTGAAAATAGAAGAATGGGGTGAGTAACTGTCAACTAATAGAATCGTGACTGAACAGACCAACTCCTGACGAAGAATTAAATATATATATTTCTATATATGACTTCGTCAATTTGCAATATATTTAGTATATATATATATGTTTGTATATACACTCAGTAACGGCAAATGTTACTCACATATTGACATGATTATCTCGTGGGCATAATATTCAAACATGACTTGCACTTGTGATGAGTGTAGTTTCGCAATCGGCTGACTTTCCGGTAAAAAAAGACGGAGCATTTCTCTCCGGCAATACGTCAGAAAGTCTCTAAATATCATGGTGAAGAGTATTATATTTCTTCGCCGCTGAAATGTTAAAAATGATACATGATGTTTTATCTGGAAATGCGAAGGAGGTTCATAGTTTCCTGGTTGGGAATTTCCGAAGCTAAATATATAATACAGATTCCATCATGCGTGGTCGGCTGTCTGACACGAAGTCAAAAACTTCAATCAGTGAGAAGTGAACGACGAGACTATTATTCAGGTTTGTTAAAAGCGTCATGGTTCGATTGTCTTTCTTATTGGTATTTGTTTTGGAAACATATTTACAACATCAGCTGGTAAGAGACTTATGCTCAAATTTATCCGGCAACATAGTTATATAATATATCTCAGTGGTAGACTCTTGCTACAAAACGGGTGGTTATAATCGTCTAAATAATTTTTTCTTCATATTTTCACTCCAAAGCACAGCTGTTGACCATCACTCACTGGAGGGGAAGTCTCACCTACCAGGTTGGCGCGGACGGAATGGTTTCAACCGCCGAAGGCGCGCAGGGACGGTTTGGGGAACAAGCCCCTTTCGACCCTCGTTGGCTGTGTGTTTTTGTAGGATGTCGAGGCGTGGTAGAGGAGGAAAAGGAAGGAGGGAGAAGGTTTACCCCGTTTTGGGCTTTTTGCGGCTCTTTTTCTTAGGTGGTGGCTGGCTTGGTGATAAGGCTGGTGGTGGTGCTGAGTGGCGAGCATTGATTTCTTCCCATACTCTTCTGTCTTTTTCTCTGCATTCCTGTAGCATCTGCAGCATTCTTTGTAGTTTTAGGTTGGCTTCTTCGATTTCCGCGGATTGAGGTGGCTGTTCAGTTGTGTTTTCCACTCCTGGACTATCAGGTGGTGAAGGAAGAGGGGAGTGGAAAAAATACGCGATCGAACGTCGATTCCCACAGTGAACGACGACGGTTCGATCGAGATGAATGCGAAAATTGAGCCAGTAAAACTCGATCCTTGATGTGGATTTCCCACAGGAAAAGACGACGGTTGGATCGAGGTGAATTCGATGATTGAGCCGGTAAACTCGACCGTTTGGGATCGAGCGCGCGAGTTTGAGAATAGTTAGATAAGCTGGACGACGATCTGGGGGATTGGGGGAGGAGGATCGCGATTGAAAAAAAACATGATTTTTGCTTTTGTGAATTTACACGTCCTCGCGATGTAACAGGTAAAAGGGTTAGAAAATTGGTGAGAGGGATCGCAAAAAATTAAAAGATCTATTAAGTTGTTCAGAAAGACACTCTCGGGTGAATCAGAAAAACTGAATGCAACATATCAATTTTCTGTGGGGTGGGGTCTCGACTAGAACCGAAAAACATCAAAAGTTTCAAGAAGATAGTCATGTGACCTATCAAATTAAATGTATCGACGAGTAGATTACGAACATTATATTTTCAATCCTCACTGTGGGGGTGGGGTCACGACTAGAACTGAAAAACATCAAAGGTTTCAAGAAGGTAGTCATGTGACTTATCAAATTAAAGGTTTCGACGAGTAGATTACGAAAAGTATATTTTCAATCCTCACTGTGGGGATGGGGTCACGACTAGAACCGAAAAATATCAAAAGTTTCAAAAAGGTAGTCGTGTGACCTATCAGATTAAAGGTATCGACTAGTAGATTGCGAATATTATATTTTCTGTCCTCGCTGAGTGGGTGGGTCACGACTAGGACCGAAAACATTAAACGTTTCAAGAAGGTAGTCATGTCAAAAATCAAACTGAAGGTAGGTGTCGACGAGTAGAATACGAAAATTATATTTTCAATCCGCGCCGTGGGGTGTGGTCACGACCAGATCCGAAAAAACGTCTTCCTTTTTATAAAGCTAGGCATGTGATGTATCATTTTGAAGAATTATTCAAGAAGATTACGAAAATTATATTTCTCCATTTTATTTGGGGGTGGGGGTATGGCCATCAGAAAATCAAAAGTTTCAAGAAGGTAGTCATGTGACCTATCAAATTAAAGGTATCGAAGAGTAGGTTACGAAAATAATATTTGCAACCCTATCTGTGTGGGTGGGGGTCACGACCAGAGCTGAAAAACGTCTTCCTTTTTATAAAGCTAGGCATGTGATGTGTCATTTTGAAGAATTATTCAAGAAGATTATGAAAATTATATTTCTCCATTTTACTTGGGGTGGGGGTATGACCATCAGAAAATCAAAAGTTTCAAGAAGGTAGTCATGTGACATATCAGATTAAAGGTATCGACGAGTAGATTATGAAAATTAAATTTTCAATTCTCGCCGTGGGATGGGTGTCACGATTAGAGCTGAAAACATCTTCCTTTTTATACAGCTAGGCATGTGAAGTATCATTTTGAAGGGCTTATTGAGGAGATTACAAAAATCATATTTTTTTCCTTCCTTGGTGGGGGTTGAGGTCATCTTAAAATCGAAAGTATCAAGAAATGTAGTTACGTGACATATTAAATTAAAAAAACAACTTGAATCTGATGCATCATTCATTTTGATGTCTCTGTTCAATGCGGAAGTGTGTTTCAACATTATCAACATAGGATTTTTTATGCTAATTAGAGATACACTCACCTTTTAACAAGTCGCACTGTGAATAGAATATGCCTTTTTCATTCAATAACTCAAATGTATATTTGTACTCTAGCATAGATTTGTTAATAAATTATAAGGTGATCTTCTGACCCGGCTCGTTTCTACATTTTGAGAATGGCTTATTTCACTATTTCCGAAATGCACGCTTTTATCAATGCAGACAATTACCTTCAGAAAAATGACCATCAAAAGGCATCACATAAATGGACAAGTGTACGCCCTTATTAAATTAATTCAGAAACAATTTCACTTCATATCAGAAATGTCATTGAAGTAAAAACCACTGTCACGTTTCAGGCAAGATTTTAACAGTCTAAACGTGTGTGTGGAAAGTTGTTTGTTTTACAGCTTGAGTAGAAATATTTTAAGATAGGTGGCGTTATATAAATACAGTGAACAGTGAAAATTTGTCTCCCTTTTATAGTGAAGTGAGATTTGCTTTCTATTTTTGTTCGTTTGATTCATTCTTGCTAACCAGACTGAAAATCAGGATGAGCTATATTGATCACGTCCCGTCCGGCCAGCCGTTCGGACGTCCGCCCGTTCGATCGTCCGTCGGTCCGCCCACCCGTCCGTCTGTCGTAAAGATTGTGTTTGAACCTTTTCCTCACAATCCGCTGTACCCAATCCAGTAGCATTCCACGTGAGTGATTTGGGATGGGTCATTAAGTTTTGTTGAAATTAATATGCCTCCTACATAGGTTTGCCGCCATGGTTCATTTGGAATATTGAAGTAGTGAGGACTTGAATCATCACAGTCGAAACAAATCAGATTTACAACTCACCTCTCTCCCCAAATCGGTCATCTCTGGGAAGCTCCTTCTGTCAAGGGTGCGTAGGTGAATTGGCACCTATTTTCTTGTGTCCCTACAATTGGGGGCACCTATTTTTCTTGTGTCCCTACAATTGGGGGGTCATTATTCATTTTCTTATTCTCTGTCACGTTATTGAATTAAACTCAAAAAAGGAAAAGAAATAAAACTATTTTAACCCGTCATTTATCAAATTGACTAGTGCAACCCAGCTCTATGTCCTAAATTAACCCTTTTGATTGTCCGTATTGTTTTCGTTTGCTTAACCCCCTGCACATTGATGTTGAAAATATGAAAAATTAAAGCCGCAAATGTTTACCAATATGCAACTCGGAGTTCAACCAATTCAATCTTGTCTGACAGAGCCCATTGGACTCATTAAATAGTTCGGATTCCTTTGAAATCCTCTTCTCTGTCTGCTTCTATCTCAGTATCTAGAAGCTATGTTATTGTTTCTGTCCAACCAACACTATTCGTTTGTTCTGGAGTATACTCCGGTAGCGCGGCAGAAATGTTTAGCTTATTGTTAATATATTTACCTTTTCTGATGCCGATGATTTGCGATCGATGATTTACCGAAATAGAGAAGCATTGTAAAGGGACGCAGATAATTTAACAAAGCAGCCAGCGTGGATTTGATTATATGCTTATGTAGATTTGCAGGCGGTATCCTCCAAGACCAGGCACCACTGAATGCAATGGAATACTAGCACAGTGAATTGCGAGACCACGACTGTGTATTAAAACTGCTGACCTATGATGGAATTTCTACCGATATAAAAAAAGTCTGTTATGGAAATGTGATGCTGACCGACATGAAGCCAAGATGATGATGATCAAGACAGCTAATGACGATTTGATAGAATGCATATGTGCCTGTACCGGGAATCTATTGAATTGTAATGTGCCATTGACTAAATTCGAGATCGCACAGCTGATTCCATATAAGCATCAGATTAACAGGATAACCTTACCAAAGAGAAAAGTATCTTATCGAAAAAGAAGGCGAATCATGTACAGAAAGGGGGATTTTTAAGGAAGTTGCCGAAACCCGTTGTCAATGTATTGTCAGATATCCTCGACCTGTAACAAGACGAGATGACGGGTGGTCTAGATGCTGTATAGGAGCTGTACATGAGCCATACACGCTAAAAACTAAAGTGTTAAAAACTACACTTGAAGTGCTCTATTAACACTCACTAAGTGCTGAACTAGCACTTTGTCCAAGTGTAGGTATCCCAGAACTTGACAGGTGTTACAATAATACCACTTGACAAGTGTAATGTCGCGACACTTAAAAGGAAACAACGCAGATGACGCGGATCAGGCTAAACTCTCGAGCCTGATCCGCGTCATCTGCGTTGTGTCCTTTTAATTATGTACCCACCAAGCGCAAATCAAATTATGGACGATTCTGGAAGAACCACCAATGCTAGACACATGGGAAGTGCCATCCATTCAAGTTTCAGATGTCTGACGATTGTAATGTTTAAGTGCTTAAAGCATTGCACTTTTGAGTGTTAAAATCAAACCCTAAGAGTTAGAATGGGTTTAACACATTGAAAGTGTCAGTTTTAACACTTTAGTTTTTAGTGTGTTTTGGAGCTTATAGGGGGCATGTTGTTGGTTTCCTTAAATACCGAAATGAGGCAAAGAGGGATGGCAAATTAGACCTCATTGAGGGATTTTCTCATGGACCTCATACGACACAAAAGGGATTCTCCAAATGTATCCTTAAAAATATCCTTAATTGATATATTGCAATGTCATATGTGTCCTCTAATACCGAAAGAAGGACAAGAGTCGTATGTGGAGTCACTCGATGTAGCAATTGCTTTATAGCCCATTTGCTCGATAGGGTTCGAGGCGTTCGAGCAATGACTTTTCAGTAATTGTTCGATGGCGTATCCCCAAAAGGTATCCTCAAATGACACACTGCCATGTCAAGAAGACTGTGTAGTATTGGATGACTACAGTGAAAGCTAATTATAGAGCAGACACCATAGGACAAGGTGGAAGCCAATGGTAAGACTCCTTGTATAGGAGCTAGGAGCCATATAGGAGCTAGGATCCATATAGGAGCTGTATAGGAACCCGGTCATAGGTATCCTCAAATACCCGTATGTGCCTTTGTGCTTGTGCACACTATGTCACATTGTGCATTTTCACATAAGCTCATATCCGCACATCCAACATGTGCCTATGTGCTACCTGTAGAACCCGAAGTTTCTGTAGGAATTCAAGTCAAACAAAACAATTATCGGGTCCAGTTGGGTAATTGGGTTCACTCTCGTAAAAAGGAACGCGCGTTTTATTAGAGACAAAAGCTCAAATGGGGTGTGGGGGGAGGCTTTGCCAAGTCCATTCAGTAGTTGGGCGTGATTTGGAAGGATTGTCAGGTTGTTTGTGGCAGTTCTACAATCCATGGAAACTACTCCCATTGAATCGAACATACACTCTGAACATACCGCTCTTCTGTTGTAAACCCTTTTCAGGGTCATAGCAACCATGTGCTATTATAGAAACCAAGATGGCGGCTTCCAGTATACAAAATGGCTGACGGAAACACGTATTACTCTGACAACACGCGCTGGGCATAAGCACAAAAACCACGTACCACTCTGGTAATGACGTCACAAGCCGCTCACGCGGGTTACCATGACAACTAAACATGGCGCCACTGTGTCACGTGACATGACGTCAGTTTCAATGTCCCGCACTGAAGTCCTGCAAATGGACCCTGAAAACCACATTACATACTACTAAGGAGTTAAGAAATTGAATTTGAAGAATGAGGTTTTTATGACGAAGTTTATCAATTGGACTTATATTTGGTTGTCTCGAAATCCGTTGATGGGATAATTTCAGTGTGCGATAAACACGTTTTTTCCACTTTCGTTTGAAATTTAGGTGTTAATCAGATACTGTGAAACACTATCATTTGTGCATAGATACGCAGCTTTTCAAAAGTGTCGTGAGTGATTTCCCACTAGCTTAGTTTAAATCAAATCTGTGTATAATTATATCATGTTTGAAACCCATTTGTGCTGAATATATATAAGAAAAGAAAAAAATTAAAAGCAATATAGGCTCCATTGATAAATAGGTTATCTCCACCTGATGCAGTGAACTCTTCTGCGCTGTGGAGACTAATATGAATTACTTCCGGTTGGCATGCTTAATTTTTTATTTCTGAGTTCTCGGCTGTATACATTGTGATTCAATTGAATAACGTATGCAAAACTGCGATCACACTAAAGGAAAAACTCTACTGCGTAATTGTGTGTCATAATTACAGTGCAGTCGTCGTGGACTGGTCGTAATCCACGCGTGAGAAGTCATGTACACGCATGCGTTTACCAGGTAATAAAAATCATCACCAGCAAAATTTTATTTAATTAAGCACAAGGTTGTACCCGATGCTTGACTGATTAAATTTTGGATGATTATTCCATAATTAGTGTTTGGAATCTAATATTATTGCGTCCGTGGAAATATTACCAAAACGACAACGTTTTCAACTGTCATGTCGTTGATTTGTGTGATGTGCCGTGTACGAGCCTTTGTTGATTGCGATGTCATATTGATTGCCATGCGCATTTTTAGCCAGGGGAGAATACCTCGGGACCCCATTCCACCAATCCATCCCCGACTGGTGCGAGTTGATGTAGGGGTCCCAAGGTGGTATTCGCCCGTCGCCCTTAGGTGGAATTTGACAATGTGCTAATCCAATGTGCTAATCGGCGCTATCAATTCGAGGCGTAATGTTTAAAATACCGCAAATACCATCGGGTAGTAAATAGTGCAAGAACGACAACTCACTTTCTGATAGACGCTATATCAGCGGCATATTACAAGAAAAATACGTTTCCGCAGGACATGTTTGTGCCAGTGCGTTTTGTTAATACTTTCCATCCTCTGTGTAGTCGAAATTAAATTTTCGGACAATATTAGCTGCATTTTTCATCTTTCTATTAATTCTCTAGTTTCAGTTCAGGTTCTACGGAATTGGAAGTAATAGAGACAAGCATATCACCTTTCAAATGCTTTTCCGAAGGGGGTAAAACGTAGCTCCCCCCCCCCCCTTGGAGCCGCCCCCCCCCCCCTACACACACACACTCACGAACACACACACCTTTTTCTTTTCTGGTTTACAGATAAATAAATTGTTTACATCCTAAGGAACCCTGTTTAATGTCAGGGGGGATGTTTGTTTTGTTTCGTTTTGGGAGGGGGGGTGTTTGGGTTTTGGGGTGGTTTCTTTTGTTTACTTTTTTGTTCTTTTTCTTTTTAGAGGTCTGGGTGGTAAACTGAGGACGTGATTTGTGGTTCAAGCCTTCACCCAACCCAATGCGCACTATACCAAAATTTGGTATTTTAATTATCCTTTTTCAATTTTTTTTTAACAAAACCATATCATGTGATCCTCATTGGATCGAGTCCGATAAGCTTGTTCCCTATGACCGGGTGTCACATGATATTGTTCTTTCCAGTTAGGGGTCACGTGCTATGGTTTTGTCGAAATGTTTTCAGAAAAAAACTTTTTATTATGTGACTTTGCAATTTAACCGTTAAATGTCACTATCTTTTGACGATCTTTACCTTGTCCCCGGAAAATCCACAGTGTGGAATCCGATTCCATATCACTATAGTACGACGACTATTTACGGGTACGTTCGAATTTGCATAATTAGCTGTTCCGATCGCAGAGAGTACTTTACTAAGAGCTGGAATGGACACGCTCGAACGGCGGTCCGGGTTTTTTATCGTATTAATGATATTTTTATCGTATTCATGCGCATCAGGGGATTCCCCAGAAGTGTGCACCTGTTACAAAAATAAGTGTAAACAAAAATAGTTCTTGTTTTACTTCAATCCAATTTACCAGAAAAGGTTGAAGGGGGGAATTGTTAATGCTAGCGCTCGTATGCGATATTGAACAAAAAGTCATATAATAAACCTTTTATCGCTGCAGTGAAATGATCTGCGGCAGCTAGTTTGTTCCGGCGATCTGACCTCCTCAACTCGACTTGATACTATGACCAGATCACTTCACTGTAGCGATAATGTGTATTTTCTACCGTTCGGTATTTACACGGAATGATATAGCTGATTTACTAGGTAACGGTTTAACCCCAATACGATAGAAAGCTTTAAAGCAGACACTAAAAGTAGACTAATTAATATTTTTATAACGAGTAGTCACATATCTGCGGTTAAAAAATATTGATTGGACCACACCGACCGAAATAGCCTTTGTTCAAATAGGATTCTAAATTTCATAGACGCATTCTTGCTTGGTCGAAATAAATTTACAGTTAACTAAAGGTTGTGTTTGCGATAACAAAAGTAGTACATTAACAGGTTGTGGTACTGTTGTTATTTTCTGGAGTCAGCGGAAAGAGACCAAGAAAAATTAAGGCCATTCCCACAGAATTCTTGCATTATTTCCTGATTCTTTGTTTCGTCTCTGAATAGTTCATTTTAAAGGTCAACCTTGATTTAAGTAATTATCAATTAATTTATTATTAATTTAATTAAATTATTATTAATTAATATTATTATCAGTTTATTATTATTTTTTAAAATAATTTATTTATTATTTATTATTAATAATAATAATAATAATTGTTATTATTATTATAATTATTTTCATTAGTAGTAGTAGTAGTAGTAGTAGTAGTAGTAGTAGTAGTTAATAATTAATTATTGATTATTACAATTAATAATTATTATTACTATAACTAATTACTAATGAGTAAATAATTAATTATTAGAATTAATTACTATAATTATTAATAAATGAATGTAATATTAATTATAATAATAATGATAATAATAAGAATTTATTATATTTATTCATAATTATTTATTTATTATTTTAATAATTAATTAATTCGTAAATTATCAATTGTTTTTATCTTAATTAATTAGTTAATAATAATTAATAAATAACTATAAATTTATAGAATCGATTTACTTTATTTTTTCTATTTATTTTATCTTCAATAGAAATGTTCGCAAATTCACTGAAAAATTTACATCTCTCTTCGCGCAATTCACTCTATTCCATCATCAGATCTGGTCGGAGCTGTAATTTTGTTTTGTTGTTGATGCGGCCTAAGAAAGATAGATGATGACAAGTGGTATTTTCCAAAGTTAGTCATCTTTCGACGCGGACGATGACATTTCACAAAAAAGGACACTGAAGTAGAACGGGTTGCTTATGAAAGAAGTTTACTCCACTGCGTTTGAACACACTTCTAATATTTCTTAACAATATACTTTAAGCAATATTAAACGTGAGTAACAGTAGTCACCGTAAAATTCACCATAGAAATACCGGAAGCTGGATTTTTCAGCAAGTTTGTACAGTGTAAATTGTAGGGGATGATTGTTGAAAAAGATGTGCAGATGCAAAGCCTGGGGCGTAGAGAGAAAAGGCTACAGGTGGCACGTGCCCCCACCCCCTCCCACCCAACAAAAATAAACCTTTTCCCAGCAAATAGTTGAGACAGAGTGGGAAACTTCTTTACCAATGCAATATTATTTTTACATCATTATAATACACTACGAGAAAAACGGTGACTGTGTTGGGGAGAGGCCCCCAACGAGGCACCGATTCAACTGCAGTCACCCGAAGCATGTATTTCTCTCTTCCTCGTATGATTTATCCCTTCTTCGGCCTTTGAAGTAGATAGAGGAGCACATTTTTGGGTCTATATTTAACCCTTTCTTTACCTAACACGAAAGATAGACCACACTTGTAAACAAAATTCTTGAATAACTATTTTTTGGGGGCTCCAAAAGATAACTTATAAACCCCCAATGGAAGGGAGATCGTTCCAATGAGGGGTCATAAGCTATGTTTTTGAGACAAAAAAAATGAAAAAAACTCATTCAAATTGAATGGTGATTTCTGTGAATAGCGCTGGCTGGTTTTTGCTGTTACGTTGGATAAATGGTAAATTTCCCCATCCAGCCGTTTCGGCCCGGTGGAAACATTTGTGAAATATATAGAGCCAAAAATGGTCACTTTTATCAGTGTAAAGGTGCATTAGACCCAAGCGTAGCTTTGTGTATTGTATTCCTACCATCTCCCTAAGGCACACGGGCCACCACTGATATGGATCAGTGTGTGGCTGTCCTCTTGGAATCCATTAGCCAATTGCGTGCACGTGGCTATAGAATGCGGTTGGGAGGGTGTACACACAACTCCCAATCCCCAACCCAACTCCTGGCTGCCAAACATCCAATTTTTTAGAAAACTCTTTACACAACCCCCCCCCCCCCACCCCCACCCCCTCCTTGGGCGAGAACTTCTCAACTGCTACCTCTGAATTTTCAACTCCAAGAGAAACCCGAATGCGTGCTCTCGCCTAACGATTGACATTTATGAAGTTTGGATTCTAAAGCTGCAAATCGTGACTCCAGTCAGTAGAAAACCACGAGCAATCGGGCTTACAATCACTAAGTGTTTGTTAGAAACAGTCACAGAAACAGATAAAGTGCCAGACAAAGCGCCTCAAAATGTATTACCTTAGGGTATGAAATTTTCGACTGTAGAGTTTGGTGTTTTTTTCTGTTTTCCGGTTCGGTCTCGGTTTTTGCGACAAACCGTAAAAACCGAACCGCAATACTCACTAAAACCGACCAACCGATTTTTCTGTGTCTGTGCATAAAGTGATCAGACTGCCTTACCGGGGGCGAAATGGGCTACTGGCGCCTATGGACTCTCGTCACTTAGTCGATCCGGCAAAGGGACGAATACGTCATGTTCTCGTCACATATTCTTCCTTATTCACTCGTCCATAGTCAATAAAGGTGAAAATGTGACAATGAGAACACGATATCGATTAGATAAACTTTATTCATTTGTTACCTTAATTTATGTGTAGGTTTTTTCTGTCTCAAAAGACTTAGCAACTGATCCTCTTGGACATCTAATAATGATCAAAGGGAAGGTGGGCTAAAGGCCAATGGCGGTATTTAAAGACGGTGCCTTTTGTAGTGTTTGGTGCGGCACAATCCTATTGCGGTTTATTTTCCAAGTTAAGAAGCCCGAAGTGTTTTTAACTATATGTTCATGTTCTTAACACACAGAAAAACGGAACCGAAACCAAGGTTTTTTTCCTGAAACCGAACCGAATTTGAAAAATTGAAACCGCCCGGCTCTATCCAACTGCTGGTGGTCTTAGACTCGTACAAGAATCGAAACTCTGGAAATATATAAATTTATATACGCTACCCCTCACCCTTGAACCCACTCTATTTAAGACACTAACCTCAGCGTATTTATTTTTTATTTTTACGTAACCCTTAGAACCCTGCTGGTATCTTCCACATCAATTCAATGGCTGCAATTGGAAGAGACAATATTCTTTATTTGTGGGCAGACCAATTGATATTTTCAAAGTGCAGCCACAAAGGTGCACGTTGAAAATATTGATTGGTCTTCCCCGCACATTCATTTACCAGCTATCATACTTAATGAATGTATAATGTATCATGTTCATGGGCCGGAAAAGCGGCCTTTCCCTGTTCAAAGGGCTAATCATTGCTTTGAAACCGTCCTTTGAAATATTACGCTCCATTTGGAGCTTTCTATTTTTATTCAATAAAATCTTGAAAATCAGTGTGGTCATACATGTATAGGTGATGTGTAGTGACCATGAGGGTTGAGTATATTAGTATATTATGTCGGAAAATACCGTTCGGGTACATATAATTGGTGAAAATAGTGGGTGGGGGCACGTGTCCCCCTCCCCGGCTCCGCCGCCCTTGACATTTGTAGAAAATATTTTACTGCAATGTCTATTGAAGCATTCGTAAGCTCTCAAGTTTTAAATTTAATTCTGTACTCATGTAGTATGTATTTAGATAAAGGAGGCGTATGCTCTAGGTTCCACGTTGACTTAACCCTTTACCTAACTAATCGCCTAAATTAATTTCCCTCACCCGCGTAAATTACAAATTAAGCAGTTGAAAAAAATATATTTTTCAAAAACTTTTATCAAAACCATATCATGTGACCCCATATTTTAACGAGCTTGTTTAAATGAAGGGCCGCATGGTTTGGTTTTGTTTAATTTTTTCGAGAAATTTCAATAAACAAAATTTTAATAAATTTTGATATCGTCTGCGTTGGCATATATTTTTCAAAAACTTTTATCAAAGCCATATCATGTGACCCCTTATTTAAACGAGCTCGTTTAAATGAAGGGCCACATGGTTTGGTTTTGTTTAATTTTTCCGAGAAATTTCAATAAACAAAATTTAAATTAATAAATTTTAATAAGATTTGCAAAGGACCAAGCCCCCCGCCCCCCCCCCCCCCCCCCCCCCGCCGGTTCATGTACCACTGTACGCGTACTTAATAATGACAACTTTTACAAGCTGCGAAATAATCAGAGGAAATAGTACTTGGGTGCTGATAAAAGAGGCTTTCCCCTTTAGAATTTGAACGTTACACTGAAAGGCCGTCTCTAGAATCGGTGTTGGGGGCCTTGAGGAGAAGAGAAAAAAGCGACATTTTCTTGAAGAGAGACCACAGCTTATTTTATTGCGCCCATTTATTTTTCGCGAAGTAAATTGTATTTTGTTATGAACCCTTGTGGTGGGACTGTGGAATGAAAGAGTCGCGGGACCTTCCAGCCGCCCCGGAAGGATGGTGATGACTCAGCCTCTTTCTCCAAGAATTTAAGCCTACTATTATCTTACATCTGTTTCAAAAAATTTGTTCAGTAAGTCCAGTGTAATTTATTTATTATTTATTTATTCAGAAAGTGGATATTTCTTGTAACTATGATATTCCAGCTTATGTTCTGATAATAATAAAGATTATAAGCGTTTGAAACCTTACCTAGCGTTGGGTTAAAACAGTTCTGAGGAAGCTCCCAAAAGTTAAACTGAACTGAAAACAGAAACGCGGAAGCGAAATTGTTCGGTCAATCAAACATCCGAGCTGAATGTTCAAGGTCGTTGTCGGGTTTATAATTCTATTTTGAGTTCCAGGTCAGTGCACTACTTTGTTACAATCCAAGTGTTTCCCGTTATTGAACCTGTCAGAATGGTACAAAGGACATCAACAGCGTGACTGCTTCAATTACATCAATCGGACAGGTTCCACCCAGGGTAGCTGTTCATCACAATTCTTTCAGCATCTTCACATTTGACTCTATGTCCCAAACACTTTTTTTATATAGAAAAATCTGCACGTTTGTCGGTTATCCATTTCGGGAAGACGAAACTAACACCTTGTCGGGGGGGAATTCCCTTTATTTTACGTTCATAAAAATACCTTTTTGCAGCTGTTATAAAGAAGAAGGTTATTTTGAGCTGTTTGAATTGATAATATCCCAGGATTCCTGGAATTTCAAAATGTTAAAATGTCCGAATAATTCGTTGTAAAAAATACCTCCAGTATTGGACATGTTTCACCAACTTGTTATTTTTACAATGTCGTTGGGTTGCAGCATCCGACAGGTAAGAATACAGCTTCAGTTCATTGCAGATTTGCTGCACTGCCATCTGTTTACATATCGCTCTCTGGTCGCCCGGGCACACAGGTTTAACACTTACAGCAACTTGCAGGACAACTCGGCTGATTTGAAGTACCATTCGTTGAAAAACATGTGTTAATGACGCAATAAATAACAAAAGGTCTGTTAAATTATTATCTTTCGGCTCAGTTAACCATAGCATATCAAAATTTATTATATAAAATTTTTAATTAGGCCTATTGTTTTTTGTTTTTTTTAATTTTTCCAAAAGATTCACCAAATTCAGATCATGTAACACCCTCATTGGAACGAGCCCGACGAGCTCGTTCCAATGAGGGGTAAAATGACATGGTTTTGTTTTTCAACTGCCTAATTTGTAAATTACACGGACGGATGCGGTCGCTTCGTTAGGCAAAGGGTTAAAGATAGAGAACTTAATCCCGATTGCCAACGTGGGAGAGGGTAACGCTATGTACCTAGGCGTTCTGCAAGTTGATGGTGCACAAGTCAACCAATGCTAACCCTGCTTGTGTTGAGTTGGTATGTGGGGAGTCTGACAGTTGCTCGCCATTGCTCGGTGGTTCTCTTCGTGTACTCCGGCTTCCTCCACCCGTAAAACTGTTCGACACGAGGTGACACTGGCTGTCGAAAGTGTTGTTAAACTCATTAAATAAATAAATAAATAAATAAATAAATAAATAAATAAATAAATAAATAATACTCCACCCATATACGCAGTTACCACAAAAAATTTGTGTTGGTTGAAGGAATGAAGTTAATATTAATACCTCCCAAATCAAAGACTCCCATCTCCAACGAAGATATCCATTTACTTTGTAATAGATTAAAAGTAATAAATGCTGACCAATAGCATCGCCCATTACAACCAATGGGTTGCCGCTTTCCCATCTGGAACTAAATTCCTGCAAGGCAACCACAGACAGCATAACTATCTCCTATCAGGAGTTACCAGCTTGCTGATTACCGCATCATGCTGACTAACAGTGTCGCTCCTTACCTCTTTCCGAACTCTCGTTAAATGCCACCAGAGACAGCACACCTCTTTCCTACTAGGAACAACCAGCTTACTATGCCACCGTGACATGCTGACCAGCAGCATCGCTTAATCCCCTTTTTCCTACGTGGAGGAATATGCCTGACAGGCCACCAAAATATGACTTTCTCCTGGCAACAGCATCTTTCCATTATCTCTTTCCTACCCGGAGAAACATGCTTGCGAGGCACCACAGACAGCACACCTCTCCCCAACCAATAGCAACCTGCTTGCTGCGCCACCACAACAGGCTGTCAAACAGCATCGCTCAATAAACTCTTTTCTACCAGGGAGAATATGTCAGGCTACCAAGACAGTATCTCTCTCTCTCTCTCTCTCTCTCTCTCTCTCTCTCTCTCTCTCTCTCTCTTCTCTTCTCTCTCTCTCTCTCTCTCTCTCTCTCTCTCTCTCTCTCTCTCTCTCTCTCCTGCCAAAGCCATCGGTCAATTACCTCTTTCATATACCTGGAACAACGTACCTGCAAGGATACCACGGCTCTTTCCTGTCAGGTGCAGCCAGCTCGCTATGTCATCGCAATATGCCGACCACAGCATCACTCCATTACCGCTTTCCTACCTGAAGCAAACATGACTGCACAGTGACCACAGAAAGCACAGGGCCTTCCTAGTCCTATAAGGCGCAAACAGTTTGCTTGGCCACTACAACATGCTAATCAACAGCATCCCTCCAATACCTTTTCCCTACCTGGAGTAATATGCCTGATAGGCCACCAAAGATATCATAACTCTCTCCTGTCGTGGACACGTTCGCTGAGCCATTATCTCCAATACTTCTAGATAATACGTAGACAAATAGTGAATGGAATAGGACCGTTGGGTGCCATCCATCATCCACATCCTGCATCTTCATCTATCTGAGCGATTGCTGGCTCCATAAACTTATCGTATTTTATACCATGATTCTACAATATATGAAAAGCCTATGACATAAATTTTAGCTTTACACACCAGCCGTGGTGAACACGCCAGCAATGGGATTTCATTAGTTAAAATATAAACCTACAGTGGAACTGCATCCAAGCTGACCTTTTGTGACGTCGTCCTGAATGCAACTGGACTAAATTTATCGCATGTCGCATCACGAAGAGTGAAATGAAAGTGACAATTATTTATTAGACTTTTTCCGAAGTGGGTATTCTCGAGGTATTATTCCGGTGGAATGTCATTATATGTGTTGTGGTATTATGGATTTTGAAGCGTGAAGTTTCTCGTGTTGCAATGAGAAAACACCGCTCAGTTAGGCCAAACAAATTCATGTTTGTGATCGGCCACCTACATGTATCGTATGTTATATTGAATAACGTGGACAGTTTGCGCCATTTATTGCTGCGCGGCAGTCTTTTGGCCCTGGAAGAGGCAGAGATCGTCAAACGCCACATAAATAAAGGCAGTTTTTTTCAGCTATAATGAGGGCTGTAAGCGAAGATAATAGTTTCCCACACTTGGAGTCAGCTGCTCAAGGGGTATACAGAGAGGCACGAGACGTGCCTAGAGGGTGAGCGCACTGAAAAGAGCACAGAATCGTGGTAAAGGGCTTCGGAAGAATTTCCGTTAGTATGTTCATTCTGAAAGAATAACTGATAATTTGTGTAGAAAGCATCAATTTTGTCAAAATATTTGCGTAAGCAAATATTCCTTCTTCTTGGTAGTCTTTTTTTTTTACAATAGTCATCAATTCCTGGAAGAAAATGACAAAATGAAAGCCCTGGTCCCTTCTGTAAAAGTGATGCTGTATCGATACCAATGGTCGATTATTTCTGATCACTGTGCAGTCTAGCATGCCAACAACTTTGGTGAAACCTGGCACAAGACCTGAAATACATTGACAGATCAAACAATAAAGTCTGTATCGCAAATTTCGATTTCGGTTTTATTTGAAGGAGTCTGAAAGATACTGATTTCGACGTGCATGAATAGGTAGTATAACATGGATATATTCGGCCCGTTCCCGGATTTCAACTGAGGTCACCAGTAATGTCAACCGAAAGGCGGGTTTGGGGTTCCGTGGTAATACTCAAGACCGGCCATCTTGTAATGTTTTTCCAACAGTGACACGTTGTCGTTCTGTGCAAGTGCAGCGCGTGTTTCTAAGGTGACGAGAGTTTCCGCAGACCATTTTGCCTATGAGCCCCGCCATCCTGGTGGGTATGGTGGCATGTGGTAGCTATGGTGCTGTACGGCTCTTTGGTGGATTGAGATGTACACTGAGGGTGTGTTCGATTCACATTCGAAAACCTTTTATAAGTGGAGGCCTTAACTCACAGGCCTATTATCCTCATATGGTTCAGTGGTCATACTGATAGCACCAGACAATCACTAATGATCGACAGTGGTCGGCACGGACCATCACTATCTATCACTAGCGATTAGTTTATCCGTTTTAGGATAAGAGACCTATGAATTGAGGCCTCCTCTCATAGCCTTCATGTCCGCATATCGGTTCTAATTATCACAGTGATCGCACCAGGAATCACTAATGGCCGAATGTAATCGCCACATGCCAAATGGGATGTTTTTGTTCGCAAATGGGACCCAACCATTCGGTACGAAATGCGAAGTCAGTAGGTTTCAAGACGGCAGATTCTATTGGAGTCAAAGCGATATTTAAAGTGGTATCCAAACGCGGTGGACGATGTAATATTTGACCTTACTCCAAGTAGTTCCGGGTATCTGTTGATACCCGGGGTGTGACAGAACCATCAAAGTAAAAAGGTTTTGAACGCCCTTCTATCGCATTGATGCAAATAAACTTCGCCCTGCGCACATCGAATCAAAACGCCGTGTAATTAACAATTTCCATGCATGTAGAAACATGGGCTGGCTTTTGCTTTCTCTCCATGTTCAACCTCGGCGCGTGTGTGCGCAAAACGGCTTCTGACAAGATTATCACTCATTTTTAAAGGTCCACATTTCTGAGAAGCAACCATTCGCATATACAGCTTTCACCCTCGCAGCACCGCGTATGCGCAATCAAGTACTTCATAAATGCGAATCTCTCAACACAGACCTTCTAACGTGTCCCAGTAATCACGATCGTGCCAATAAACTTCTGTAGGAGTGATGACGTCACAAATGACCCCAATAACGTGGTGAACGGAATGATTGACAGCTGGAAAGACATAGCGATTCTTTCAAAAGATAAATTATGTCTCAGCCATTCAAGACTAAGAAATATTTGTCTTTCAGGTTCAACCTTGTTGATATGCTGGAAATGTCTTTGTTGCAAAATAGTGTTCCCAATATCACGGCATAGCTCTCGAAAAGAGTTTGTCGTTTCACCGCACAACATTCACAAAACTGATGGTGGACAATGGTTGTCAAACAATTACCTGCTGCTATCAATTCTTGAAAAGCACATGCATTAAAAACGATGCTTAGTCCTAATCGGTTGCCCCGTTGTCCTTGCCTTATTGCACCCGCCGAGTGGACAGCCTGCAACCAGAAAGAGGCAGTAATACTCTATCTCAAAAACTGTACTCATGCGTCCATGCGAAGGGCTCTATTCTGTACCCCCATATCCTACTACTTCCACTAGAAGAGGTCAAGTTATAACGGCACTCATTCCTTGGGACACACACTTGTGTTTTAACGCGTCCACTTACAGTACATGCACCACCAATACACCAATTGGTATCACCAAATGGCGCATCAGTTTCACCGCTATTTTCACGCACAGAGCCACCATGGCCTTGCCTGTCTTGGATCGCACAACTGTAGATGTCCGCACCAGAAGAAATGAAGGCGAACCCTATTGCAGGTATGTCCCTAACTTATAGTTTCATTGCATAACAGACAAATATCAGAAAGAGAAATTGAAGATACTCTCTGCTATAAATAATCATTTGTATCTAATCTACATTTAAAAATATGAGTAATTAAATTAGTCAGAGGCGGTGGAACTCAAAACAAAAGTGGGGAAGGGGTCAAATCTTTCTGGGTACCGCAAGGGTGTAGGATGGAAAATATTTTTTCTTCGGTGGGCGGTGTATTCATGCAAAATATATACATTTATATACGCTACCCTTCACCCTTGAACCCACTCTGTTTAAGACAGTAACTTCAGCGTATTTCATCTGTTTTGTTTTTACTTAACCCAGAACCCTGGTGGTATCTTCCATATCAATTCAATGGCAGCAATTGACAGAGGCCATATTCATTATTTGTGGGCAGGCCAATTAATATTTTCAACGTGCAGCCTCAGGGCTGTACGTTGAAAATATTGATTGTTTTCCCCACATATTCACTTACCAGCTATCATAATTAATGAATTTATAAAGTAGCTTGTTCTTGAGCCGGAAAAAGCGGCCTCTCGTGTTCAAAGGGCAAATCAAAACATTGACACCGTCCTTTGAAATATTACGCTCCATTTGTATCTTGAAAATCAATGTGGTCATATATGTATAGGTGATGTGTAGTGACCATAGGGGTTGTGTATTTTATGTCTGAAAATGTCGTTCGGGTACCTATGGTTTGTTTTAAAAGTGTGGGGGGGGGGGGGGGGCACGTGTTCTCTGTGCCCCCCCCCCCCGGCTGCGTCGCCCCTGAAATTAGTCGTAGAGTCCAGAATACAAAGGTGACGTAGCCTTGATGCTCATACGCTGAATACACACAGCCAGCATTCAATGATAGTCGTGTTATATGCTTTACGGACCCATTAACCCTCCCCCACCCCCCCCCACCCCCAATGAAAATCAACTTTAGGTTTGTGGTCGTATATACTCTTTACCATGGGGGGTCAACATCTTTCTAACATTCCCTTCTTGTTGCCGGTGTCTATGCCAACTATCCTAGAGTAATCGAAAGCCGTGACAGCTGTACTGTGTTTTTTTCTGAAATTGTTGTAGGGTTGTAAGATTCACGGTATCATGGAGGGTTTCTTCAAAAGTGGACCGAAATTCGAATTTACTCTTGTTAACTTAAGTATGCTGGGCACTAGAATTCAAGCAGATAGTCTATCTCAGAACTTTAAAGGAATGGTTGGTTGTCGAATTTATTCCAATTAACATTGACGAATTTCGAAAGACGCGTGGGGAGGGTTAAGTTTTCAAGGTTGGATAAAGTACAAAATACAAATTCGTTCCGCGCTCAGGCAAATTACCTCACTGTGGATACAATTAAAATGATTTGTTTCGTGATTCTTGGTACTGAGCCTGGAATAATACCCTGTTTCTCCGGGGCGGACTGGGTCAAGAAAAGTTTCCGGGAAATGCACCAAGGTGGCCCCAGACCCAGAGAAAATTTTGATTTGGCCAACTGAACGAATGAACGTGGCTTCCTTGCATCTGAGCGATGAGTGGCAGTCCACATAGAGGACATTTTGATGGCATTTGCTATCATCGCCATCGATCATTCGACGAAAATGGTGCTACCGGGGGTGGGGGAGGACTTTTCGGGAAGACCACAGTTCGACCCAATCGGAGAAAGTTTTGATTTTTGAAATTGAAGGAACGCTGTTTCTTTTCATCTGAGCGAACAATGGCAGACTAGACTGCTGGCACATCGAAATCTCCTCTATGTGGATATACCGGCAGTCTATGCATTCAGATCCAGTTCGCGTTTTGGTCATTTTCACAAAATTTCAGGTATCAATAGGTTTTGGACTGCATCCATTTTGTGGGACCCCAAAAGGGGGCCCACCAAGAATTTTCCCGGTGGACCATACGGCCAGTCCGCCTCTGCGCTTCACATCAATTTTCTTTGAATCGTCAGGCGTTTTGAGTGCCATTTCTGAAGAAAAAATACAATGTTCGGATTACTGACAACGTGCTTTGTGAATCGAATCCTCCTAGCCCAAGAACATTAGGTTTCACTAGGGAAAAAAATCGGAGAAAGCTGATTTTTTCAGGGAATGTCGAGTACATGTCACTGAACGATTAGACAAAAGTCCCCTAAAATCCCAGTTGAGCTTTTTTTCTACAGCCTTTTTTCGAAAACGCGTTTGAAAAAAATTTTAAAAAATCGCACGAACTTTGTAACCTCGAATTGATCCAACTGTATTTTTTGTTTACGCGTATTTCGAGCTACATAATGTCTAATATACATTTACCTAGAGGAAAATGTGCATTCTGTGACAATTTCTGCGAAAAATTATTGAAAATTCACAAAAAAGTATCGGATTTACGCAAAAAATGACGATTTTCCTAACGGATTTGCCCAAAGGGTCGTAGTACAGAACGGGATGTTAGTTGGACAGACGATAAAAAATCCACCACCATTTGAATACTTTTATCATTGCTTACAAAATAGACATTATGGAAGACCCCCTCTGCTTCTGGCCGAGTTCCCCTTTTGGCATAAAATTCGTCAGCATGAGAACTCCACTATTTTGGGGCTTGGGACCGAACAGACACGTCCGTGTCTGGCAGCATTAGATCAATAAATAATATTTACAGAATGTACAAAAATCAATAAATAATATTTACAGAATGTACAAATCAATCAACATGGATTAAGTTGCATTGACTATTATCAACGCTATATACAGAAATGACATGACCTATATACATATTATTCATCGAACTCAGAAATTTCCGACAGGACAGTGTTTCTGTGGTTGTTACAAGAATCCGAACTGCAATTACACAAACCTGAGCAAGAGAGTCCTGCCTTCTTACACCCACACCTTTTTGTACAAGCACTCTTGCAACCACAACTGATCAGATTCAGTAGGTTATCGGGGGCACATGGCTTTGTGGCTGCAGTCGGTACCAGAAGTCCATTGTCTAGCGACCACCCCCAATCCGTCGGAGGAAGCGAAGTGCCCAGCATTGTTGGACCTGGAGATAACATCTGTAGACATGTTGTTGTGCAGCATCGCTGCTTGGTGGGAGTGAGGCTAGGTCGATGGGTTTATTCAGTTTAGATTTTGCTACATAACGCTTGTAAGTGACATATCTATATTGGTCGAGAGAGGAAACAGTTTTACTCCCGTATAAGATCAGGAAAAATTGTTCCCCGGCAGCGGCTACTGCACTTGGTGTACTGTCATCCGCCAAAATTGTGTTGACATACTGTTGTGAGTCGCTAGTAACATCGGAGACAATTGTACTGAATACTTTCTTCTTACCAACTCGAAAGAGTGCAGAAGTAGTGTCACAACCACTTATAGAATGTGCTACAAGGAGGTTGCTTCTATGGTCACCCATTTTGGTTGCTATTTCACTAACTGAAACTAGTAAGTTTGGGGTAATGGAATACATCATGTGAATATTACATCCCGGTTGAACTCGAGAGGTAAGAATGACTAACAAGTCTGTGTCTGTTCCCACAACGACAACATTGTTGTCATCTTGAGCGATGTCAAGTGCAGTTTCGGCTATCAGTACATCAGCATCAGCCTCGGCCTGCTTGGACTGAATATTGATAGCAGATAGCTCCTGCATTAGAAGATCGATCAGTTGGGTTTTGTTCTTGGCATTTGCAAGGAAATCGGATTGGGGTGTGGTGGCTGGTAACTCGGGTGAGACATTGATATCAATGGAGTACCTGTCTTTAGATCTACGGGCTTGTTCCATGCCCTTTGTCGACATTGTACAAGCATAACCATCAAAAACAACCACGACGTTCGCCCCAAAATGTCTCACTAGATAATTGGAATATGATGTACATATGTCCTTATATGACGACTGTTTAGGCCATACAACTGCCCTCAATAAAAATCCACCATCTACAACAAACAGAGAATGTTCTGGGATTTTAGTTTGCTCGGAACCGTATGTTTTGAGGATCTTACCGAGCGTGCTTTTCTGTGTCTTCCTCATTCCAGCAGAATCAAACAATGCTGGTGGTTTCGGGGCGAGTTCATATTTGAGATACTCTTCCATCTCTGCTTGTGACTGAATAACACATGTGATGCGGTTGAACAGAATTGTGGGGTCAATCACTACCTTACTTCCACGGACTTTGATGCTATTTGCCATCGATGCGAAAGACTTCACAGTGTCAAAACGTCGTAGTTTGATGCTGTTGAACGTTTTGCTTACAACATTCGATACGCAACATTCACCAATTTTGCGAACTTGGTCACAGTTCACAGTTTCGTCGGCCACAAGCCCGGTCGCTATAGAGACTAACTGTAGTGGATCTCTATTCTGAAAGGGGGAATGCACTCTGAGCCAGTTCAATAATTTGGTGATATCATTGGCATCAGTCAATTGTGAACTTTGACGGAGATCCCGATGTTGTTCGCCATGACCAGTGTGAACATGAACAAACTTTTCGAGAGCATTACATATCGGAAGGCAAAGAGGTAGTCCATGTACCCATTTCGCAACAGTGCTATCGGTTATTCCCCTGCCATGTGTGAGACCACCAGGGAGCTTGAACATTCTCATTAAACACTGCTCTATGGTCTGATCAGAATATATCCCGTCCCAGAATTTTATAATTCCCATTCAACAATTAGGATCAGCGTGACGCTAAATTTTACGTTCCCATGACGCGATACACATTGGTACGGCACTTAACGTAACGGAATAAGTATTAGTCAAAAATGAAAGCCGCTTAGAAGGAAGTAAACTTCTGAGCATGACGGCAATTTGACGAAGTTATATAAAATATTTGATGAAGTGTATATATATATATATATATATATATATATATATATATATATATATATATATATTATATAAGAAAAAAATATTAAAGTTCAAAACAAATACAACGACATCACTGACTATATTCCTGCTAGCGCTTTCACCGCTCTGTATGCGGATCTTCAGGCATTTTTATTTTTATAAAATACGTTATACAAATATTTACAAAATAACGTTATGACGTAAACCACTGGGTGAGGTGTATCGATTTATCGATTATATATATATACACTTCATCAAATATTTTATATAACTTCGTCAAATTGCCGTCATGCTCGGAAGTTTACTTCCTTCTAAGCGGCTTTCATTTTTGACTAATTGTAATTCCGTTACGTTAAGTGCCGTACCAATGTGTATCGCGTCATGGGAACGTAAACTTTAGCGTCACACAGATCCTAATTGTTGAATGGGAATTATAAAATTGATTGAGATACGCGAACGTCTCACAGATCGATTTATTATTTGGCAAGTGGCCGCCTAGCTCCTAATCACGAACCCGTCTATAAAATCGCCGATACATATCTTCCTTGGGTGGCAACAAGTAAAGATATGTTCCGCTTTACACGTTGTTCACTGTTTTTAATTGTAAATTATGGACAGATCTTCCTTAGGTGGTAACAAGTGGAGATATATTCCGCGTTTTTATGCGCAAATTTTGTTTTCAGCCTTAGAATTAGGAGTATTCAATCATTTCTCTCAGCCTTGCCCTAGTAACAGAGGCAGAAGCGAGTTCGCATGCAATATTCACACATTCAACCATTCCTTGACCCGAATTGTTCAAACGTGTTGTTCTCCATATTCAAGTGTATTGCTTGTACAATCCCCGTATCATATCTCCCTTGGGTGGCAAAGGTATGTGCCCCGTTTCATGTTATTCCCCGTATCCGAGTCTATTACGCGCAAAATAACCGTATCATATCTTCCTTGGGTGGCAACAAGTAAAGATATGTTCCGCGCTTCACTTTGCTTTTTGTATTCAAGTGTAAATTATGCAAAAAATACCGTATAATATCTTCCTTGGGTGGCAACAAGTAAAGATATGTTCCGCGTTATTACGTAAAAAGCAAATATGAATTAGACACTATTTCTAAAACCTCGCCCTGGTAACAGAGGCAGAGGCAAGTAAGTTCGTATACTGTATTCACACATCCAACCACTCCTTAGCCCTAATCATTCAATCATTGAAAAGCGCGTCTCCATATCTCCGCCCCAGTACCCAACCCGCGTCAATCAGACATCAATACCGCTGATGAAAAATAGAATCTTTTTATACCGTCCTTGCGTAGTAATAACCCCCCCCCCCCCCCCCCGCCCGATCTTTCCAGGGTGTGTAAATGTTTTGTCCCCACCCACTATTGCAGCATATATATATATATGCCCCCCCCCCCCACCACTGATCTAAGTGCAGCCCCTCCTATAATGTCTACACTGACAATTGTAGGCTAGGATTCCATACACCCCCCCCCCCCCCCCCCCCCATATACACATGACGTACGCATTGACATGTACCCAATGATCATAATCTCACAACATATATCCGCTATGTTCAACATGAATGCGTTTTTAGGTGTAATTGCTCTATACACTAATTGTTATCCCCCCCCCCCCCCCCCCGGTTCAGCAAGTTTATAAATGAGAATATTTGGAATTATTCTTGTCTATTGAGCCCATTGGGTTCTAGTGTTTGAAGTTTGTTAATCCAAAATGCTTCGCGACCCCTCCTGTAAGCTGTATTTTGTTGATTAATTTGTTCAATCCCAATAATCTTAAAATTCCTTATACTATGGTTTTTGGTCAGAAAATGATGTGGTATTGGTTCATCCATAACCTCAAGTTTTATTCTACTCAGATGGTTTTGCATTCTCTCATACAATTTTGTCCCCGTCTCTCCCACGTACACAACTTCATTGCACTTGTCGCAGAGAATCCCATATATCACATTCCTGGACATGCAGGTGATTTTTTTGCCTATGTGGTAGGTCGTTCCGTTCCTGTCTGCGAATTGTTTTGTTTGGAGCATAAACCCACAGATTGCACAATTTCTCTCGCATCTATCAGATCCCATCCCTTGATTGTTGAACATTTTATTATGCTTGCTATGGACTATGATATCTCCCAAATTTTTCAGTCTTTTGTACGAAATCAGGGGAGGTTTTTCGAATGCCAACTTCATGCGTTTTGAGCGGTGTAAAATGGGCATCCGCTCCCGCGTTATTTTCCCGATGTCGGGGAGGCGCCGCGAGTAGGTGACCACAAACGGGACTCTTTCGCCGGTTGATTTGTTGGATCGTTTTTCAAGTAAGTGTTTACGCTCGATTTGGTCGACCTTTTTTAGTTGTTCGCTTACAAATTTTTCGTCGTAACCTCTGGCATGCGGGTGTTGTTTTATATTATTTTTGTGGCATTCATATTCAGCATTATCGGAACAAATTCTTTTTACTCTTGAAGCCAGTCCATATGGTATCGCTCTTTTAGTGTTGATTGGGTGATCTGACTTTGCGTGCAGGTATTGATGCGTGTCCGTGGGTTTTGTATATAAACCGGTTTTAAGAAATCCGTCTTCAATTTTGACTAATGTGTCTAAGAATTCTATCCCATTTTCAGACCACCTTAAATCAACCTGTATTCTTGGGTGTATCGTATTTGCCAAAGAATGATATTGATTCAGAGACTCCAACCCATGCGTCCATACTCCCCAGATATCATCAACGTACCGTACCTGTTCAAGGGGGTGTAACTTCGATGCTTTTGACAGTTTCTCTTCCCATTCACCCATATATGTGCACGCATAATTCATCCCTAATCGCGAACCTATTGCAACGCCGTCCGTTTGTAAATAATGTCTTCCTTTAAATGAAAAATTGTTATTGTCCAAAACAGTTTCTATTAGTTTAAGACCTATCTCTGTTGGGAATAATGTTCTTTTAGAGTTTTCTAGTGCTTTTTTACATGCTAATATACCTTCATTACGTGGGACGCTTGGATATAGTTTCTTGACGTCCATACAGTACATTATGCTGTTTTCAGGGAGTGGTTGGGGTATACAGTCCAGTCTGTTCAAGAAATGTGTGGTGTCGCGTATGGAGGATGGTAATGACTCAACGCATTGTTTTAATTCAGACTCCATCACTTCTGCTATTTTCTCTGTTGGGTGGTTTATTCCCGAAATTATTGTTCTTAAAGGGGCTTCATTTTTATGCATTTTGGGGTTACCTTTTACCCTTCCAGTCTGTGGCTGCTTAGGTATCATGTACGCTAATACTTTTTTGTCTATCAGTTTGTTTTTTTCTAGTTTTTTGAGTTGGCTTTTAATCTTGTTTGTTATTTTCTCTGTCAGATTTACAGGTACTTCAAGGTTAATTGTCAGTGAGTGGGAATAGGGCATTTTTTTTCTTCAGTAAAACATTGTAGGATATCAACTTTCCAAATGCAGCATTGAATTACGTAACTCGCGACGGTATGAGGTATTTATATAATTAAACGCTGCCTTTTGTAAAAACTCGCGACCCCGCTAAGCCCAGTGGATTAACAGTAATTAGTCGATTAAACTGATATTGTCTCAGCGCAACAACATGTGTGCATACCGACATCATTCAGCCTGACCATAAATTGAATCGGTAGCAGATAAAACTAAGGTGAGGCTTTGTTAGACAGGATTTTTTCGTGACTAACTGTCCGTTCACTCTTGAACAAATTGCCAGTTCATTTTTCGAAACTCGATCAATTTACATGAAACAGATAGTGAAAAAAACATCCCTTCTCTGTCGTTAACGTTTTGGCACCAGATACTTTGTTTGGCAATAAAATATACAGAATGGCCAAAATTTGGTAACGGGATAGTTTCGGGTCAGAGTGAACATTGTTCCTCTCCTTTCCTCAGCCGAAATTACTTGGCGTCCCGAAAAAAGTTCCTGATTACCAGAGACTCGGGAAGCACGGGGCAGCGGGGGCAGCTAACCTCCCTGGCTTCGGACTACGGGTGCGAGAGGGGGCAGACAATGCCCTTCCCACGTTCGTCACTCAATTTTTTCAATGAAGTATTCTCGAAATAAAGTTTAATATCGTTTTGAATTTGTGGAGTAAATAGTGAAATTAGTGAATTGGCATATTGAGAATTATACCACTGAAAGAGTAGGGGGTATACTGGATTACATCTGTCTGTCCGTTGTCTGCCAGTCAATCAGTAAGTCCATTTAGCCGCCCGTCCGCCCGTCCATACAAATAAACGAACGAATTATATGACACAATGTAAGATATGCCGCAATGGTGTTGGGGGACGAACAGGATGTCACATTTTGGGGTTTTGGCAGCCATAAAAAAATGGCCGCCATCAGCCATTTTTTCTGAAAAAAAAACAATTATACTTTTCAAGCCAGACCTTTCAAACGGTCAAGAGCGGATTCAAAGCCGATTTGATGCCTGTTACGGGTATGGGTGCCCAAACTCTCGAGCCCAAATGGCAAATGTCCCCAAATTCCTGCAGACAAATATCACTCATCTTTGAAATCTATCAGTTTGAAGCAATTATTTCCAATATTTAGTAGAAATCTATACACATGCAGTTGATAAAAAACATTTCAAGACACATACAGTGGTCTAATCATTTCTATTAAGACATCTCAATTTATTTGGGGACATCCTTAGTTGAAAACAGGTGTCCCCAAAAACTTTCTGGTCCCATCCCTGTCGGTGATTCGGATTTTGATTATTTTTGGTATTGAAAACAACTATCACAATATACATAACAACATATACATAACATAGTATATGGGTTTTCTTTCTGTATAAATTAGGCAAATTAGCGAGCCATATTAGTATTTAAAAAAGGCCTGCCTATAGACAAAAAAGGCGTAAATTGCACAATTCAACATATCTCATTCAATTTAGGGCCAGTTGTTATGAAACTTAATTCAATCGTGTTTATTGACAAGAGGAAGAGGAAATTACATTTTGGGTTATCACAACCATCAAAAAACCCTCCCCCTCAAACTCACCCCCCCCCCCCCCCCCCCCATCAGCCATTTTGTTTTAAAAATAGCACTTACACTTTTCAAGCCGGAACTTACAAACCATGATTCGGATTTTCATAATTTTTTGGTATGGAAAACAATGAGCACAATATGCTAGGTAGATTTTTCTCTCGTGCAGAAAGTTATGCAAATTAGCCAACCATCTTACTTTTTAAAAGTGTCTCGACTGTACACAACAAACCCCATAAATTGCTCAAATAAACAAAAATCAATTAATCAGTTGTTATGAAACTCAATTCAATGGTGAAAAGAGGAAGAGGCTATTACATTTGCTCCCCCCCCCGCCCCCCCCCCCCCCTTTCCATCAGCCATTTTGTTCTAAAAATATCTGTTACACTTTTCAAGCCAGAACTCTCAAACTTTGATTCGGATTTTCATTATTTTTGGTATGGAAAACAACGAGCCCAATGTCCGTTATGGATTTTTCTCTGGTGCAAACAATTATGCAACACAAAACATGAACAAGCCGAATCACTGAAACTCCATTCGGAATCCCATTGGGGATGGGAATGGGGTCCTAGTTCCTTGTGTTATTTGCCAGCCATCTTACTTTTCAAAAGTGTCTCGCCAGTAGACAAAAAAATCATAAATTACCCAAAATCTACAAAACTCAATTAATTTACGGTCAGTTCATAGTTAACTTAATTCAATGGTGTTTATCGACAATAGGAAGAGGACCAAACATTTTTAGCTCCCCTAGCCCAAAGAGCCATGCGAGCTATTGCCATCACTTGGCGTCCGTCGTCGTCCGTAAACTTTTCACATTTTCATCTTTTACATTTACAGTTGAAACTATTTGTGTTACAATTAGTGCAGAAAATGCTCATTAGTTAATGCGCTTCTTATTGCAGAAGAATGGAGTATTCTGAAATACACCAGCGAGTTTGTGTTGTGTAGTGTAAAATGTAATGCGCTATTAGCGAGAACGGTGGTGAAATCACGAATTGAACGGGTTAAATAGAACAAAAATATTGAGATTATGTGATGAAAATTTGCAAGTGTTTCTTGTGCTGTTATGAACAAGTATAAAAAAATTTTCGAGTGGAGAATATATGGCGCTGCGATTCAGTAGTAATCCATTTTCGTCATTCTGTATATGCAGAGGCATTTTAATATCTATTTACGTTATTACACTCTAAAATCAGTTGGGTTAAAAATTAACCCAAATCGACTGGGTTGAGTGAATATGAACCCAATTGGGTTCATATTCACTCAACCCAGTCGATCTGGGTTAATTTTTAACCCAACTGATTTAAGAGTGAACATATACCCAGAAGATGTTAGGAATGATCTCTATTTACTTGTCTAGACTTGTCGGGCAGGCTGTTTTTCTACGGAAATTGAGAAATGCGCAAATGGGGCAGTTTGAGTTTGAAAGAGACAAAAATTGCACTTACTCAGCGCGCTATTACCTCAAAATACAGTCACAGGATTTCTAGTTTCAACTATAATGTACAGTTGGGTCTCTCTGCGGTCATCAATTCGGACAGTAGCAAAGATAAGAATTTTTCCATGTGTGTTCAGACATTATGTCGAGTTCCGATCACTGTTACTATTTACAACTTCAGTGTACGCAATATCGAGATTCATAAATATGGATATGCCAATCGGTACGAGATTTTTATAGTACATTACTTATCGCCAATACCGAATTAAACCACGACCGGGCCCCTAGGCTTTTAGGTATTTCGTGACAGGGCCCCCACCGGCACTTCAATCTTTCATCCCACTACAGCTGACAACCTGACCGTGGTACGCTAGGCACTGTGCCGCAGTACATAGTCCTATATCCATTTTGCGGGTCTCCTGAAGAATTATACTCACAACTTGACATATTATTTAAATAAGTATTAAAATAATGTACTGTATATAAATATTTATCTGATAACCATAGAGTATAACAACCGTTGTATATACTTGAAGTATATACAACGGGTGTTGTATATAATTATAATTTATGCGAACGACCTCTGACCTCTTTCAATTCCATTTTCATTCATTCATTCATGAAACATCGTTATATCACAGGGCAGGTTTTAATTGTACGCTTATTGCACTTTGTCAAAATCCTCTGATGGTGTCATTTCTTATTTATTTTGCTTCAATAAAGGCAACCTAAAATTTTGCTTCAAAACATTGTAGAAATTACTTGAATGTTAATAGTAATTAGTATGCGGCGACTACGAACTATTTATAGTCATGGCCTCGATCAAAAGTACTCGCGGAACTGCGCTAATTAAAAGTTCGTCTGCTCTACCTGAAAAAAAACACGTCGTAAAAATTGTAAACAAACGCAAAATTATTTGTTATATTGGGACTACAGCATAAAACACGGAAGAAAACTGGAACTATGTAAAAAAAAGAATAACTCTACTGAAACACCGTTTTGTTACTGTTAATAAAATAGTTGAAATTTATTTTGTTCCAGCGCAGTTACATGATGCAAGAAGTGCAATCGCACTTTACAATCGCCGTCATCGATTTTGTAATGTAAGGGACACAACTCTATGCGTCTTGTCCTATTTCTTTTGTCTCGTAGACTGGTTTTCTTTGGAGGCCCGTGGGAAGCATATATAAGTCGGGTAGACGCACGAGACGGGTGTCTGTTTGTTATCAGATAAAAACAATAAACATATAGTGTGTTTTTATATCTGTGTTATACAACTCGTCGAAATATGGTTTATTTTTTCTCGGCGAAGCCTCGAAAAAATAAACCATATTTCAACTCGTTGTATAACACAGATATAAAAACACACTATATGTTTATTGTCTATATATATAATATACTTATGACAGTATATATATGAATAAATACATATGTACATGTATTTGCAGAGTGCAAAGTGCCTTTAACCATTTGAGCCCTAAGACGCTGGTAACAGTGCCTCAGCAAAAAAAAGGGGGGGGGGGCACTGTCCCTACGGGCCCCAAGGCTTCAGCCTAGTCAGCCTTATGAATAATACGGCCCTGCTTATCGAAATAAAATAAATCGTCGAAATGCACTTCAAGAAAATCACATCATGTAAAATCGTTGTTCTGAGTTAATTCCATCATTCACAGTTTCAAAATGATGAAACATCGAAACTTGATCATTCCTGCATAAGATCTGATTTACTGTTAGGACAGTGTGAATTGCTCAAAGTTCTTAGCTTGAGCATTTGTTTTAGCACATATTCATTCCTAGAATAATACCAAATAATAATAACCTGATAACATTATCATTAATGTGTTGGATTTTCAGTTACTAGAATAAATTTTATGCCCCCTTTCATTGCTTCATTTTCAGAATGTTTCTCGGCAGTGAATTTCCAACTATGGGGAGGACCAGGAGGGAGGGTGTCCCCCTCCAGGACCTCCCCATAGTTGGAAATTCGCTACCTGCACCCCCCCCCCCCCCCCCGAATCGGAAACCTCTAGCCACGTCTCATGCAGAAGAATCAAGTGCATTATAAATCACAAGGGCGTTGACTCGTAGGAAGATCGAATGATTAACATATTTTTTGAATGCAATCACCGACTGCGGAAAGTGTAGACTGGGATTGGCCAAACCGCAAACATTCGATTGACTTTGGGTGCAGTCTACGTTTCAATGGCAAATTTTCCGTATATATGCACTTGGCTTCTTCCGTAGAATTCCATGCATGTTTGAACTGAACTCGTGTGAACTGTCTGTAGACTATTTAACCATTTGAACCCGCGAGGCCTTTTGTCCTGTCCAGGAACATGATACTTCATAATCTCACTAAGTGAGATCGCTGCTAAGTTAATTGCGGTTCCGCAGCTCAAAGGCTGAATGTTGAAAATATTAATTGCTCTACCCTCAGATAATAAATATGAACTCTTCTAATTGCCGTCATTGAATTGGCATGAAAGATGCCATCAAAGTTCAAAGGGTTAATCTTCAACACCTGAATGAGAATGACGTGGTCAACATTGGTATAGGGATTGGGGTATATTTTTCCATTTGTGGTTGATTGATATACTTAGTCCTGTCACCCGCCTCCATAATTTGTTACCCTTTTCATGTAATTTGAAAATCGATCACCGATTCTTTTTATGCAAAAATATATGCGTGTTCAAAGATTTAGCTCTCTCAGTGATACTAAGTGATGTTAGGGATCGCTGTGTCTCAGTGGTTATGGCATTGGACATCAAACCGAAAGATCCATGGTTCGATCCCCGCCATGGGTAACCGCGTTGTGTCATTGGGCAAGGCTCTTAATCCCGATTGCTTACGCGGGGCACGGTGACGCTCTGTAAAAGGCCTACTGCACCTCGATGGTGCGCTTGTCTTCAACCAATGCTAACCCTGCTGTGTGTAGTTGGTGCATTGTGGAGTCTGACAGCTGCTCGCTGCTTCTCGGGTACTCCGGCTTCCTCTATCAGACAGAGCTCATTCCGCCTTTTAAGACAGTGCCGAATTGGTTAAAGTCCTCGGAGCATTAATAGGAAATTTTGCTTCTTAAAGTTTTGGAATATTCATCCCGGACTTATTATCATCATGAAAGTCGACTTTCGATATAATTATCTCCCTTGAAATTATTAGATGAGCAAGGAAGGTCCAATTAAGAAGCAAGTAATTGTTCAGAAAGTGCTTGTGACATCAGCAGAAAATAATGGAAACTTTACTTTTGTTTCTTTTAATAAACGAAAACAACAGACAGCTCTCGGAGCTGTCTGTTGTTTTCGTTTATTAAAGGTAACAAAAGGAAACTTGGCTTTTTATTGCCAACCAATTAGAAGCAATTACTTCGCAGATAATCTGTCATTAAGAGTATTTATCAGTATCACGTATACGAACACTAAATGTCCACCTTGGCTCTTTGTTTAGGGAATGTATTTTAATTGTAATTTGCAACTTTTTATTCTTTCCAGGAACAAAATGACCAAATCTCACATTCTAGACTTCTATATTAATGGAACGGACTGTGTCTGTATTATATGTCATGATGCGCACACTGTTGATATAATGAACAGACATAACGTTACACAACATTAAAAAATGGTGAAAACGCCATTTTCTTATTTTTAAACGCGTCTCAACAGAGAATTTTCGTCAAACCTTCAAACTGATTGGGAATAATTTGTCAAAATACAGCTTCTGTATTTTATAACGCTCTACGGGAAAATGCCTGACGTTAAATGATGCGCACCTCGATGCTACAAATTCGTTAACATTTCACAATATCAATTTTTATATGAAATTCCCATAACCTTAGTGTTAAATTTACTGACAGCTTTAGAAAATTAAGGGGAGATTACATTCCTGTAATTCTCTTCCAATGACGAAAATTGTCAACCATGAAACGATCAGAAATAATTTAATCCATCAGGATTGTAGGCATAAATTATTACGGACAATTTCCCTTCCATTAATAGGTTTGCTAATTTTTTCCTGGGAACATGCCAAGCCTGTCGTTTTTAGGATGGCGACCGCTCTCGCTCTCCCCGGCTCCCCTAAACTAAAATTTACGCGGGCGGTAAACGCCGTCCTTGCCATATACAAGGAGAGCCACAAAAGTTAACTTCGTTCAGTAGCGGTGATCGGTATCGCCCATCTTTATTTGTGATCGTGCACTTCGGAAAAGCGTTCTGGTAACTAGTTTCCTGATGGGAGGCCCCTACACCCGGCTTCAGTCAGAGGCCAGGTGTAGGGCACAGGTATTCGGCACAAGCTGGGAAATCGAAAGAAAAATGATATTTGATACCATTTTTGAATCGATGCTGACGTGCCCCCGTAATGGTATATAAATATTAACAAGGTACACAACTCCCTTTTTGAAACGATAGCACCCATCTTCGTTATACCCCCGCCCCCCCCCCCCCCCTTAAATTTGATTCATATAACGTATCCAACAGTACCCGGTATCAGTGGAAAGGGGAATGAATAAGCTTTACAGTGGTGTATTACACGACCGTTGGGTGTTCTTGGGTTGTTCATGATAACTGGGAGAAGTCGCAGAAAAGGGCGAAAAACATTTAGTCGGACAAAATAGTGCACAGTGGAAAGTGGGTTACGAGCGACAATTATCCGATTTATTACAAATAATTCGAGGTCACATTGTCTATGGAGGGCAGATTCAAATATTAACCGTATATCTTTATCAATTATCAATCTTGGGTTGACATTTATTCATTTCTGGAGTTCACCTCATCCACCCCATCTCCGATATATTCACAAAAATCACCATTCGATTTTCATTATTTTTCGTCTCAAAAACGCTACTTATGACCCCTCATTGGAACGAGCTCGTTTCAGTGAAGAGGGGTCATAAGCTATGTTTTTGACGCAAAAATGGAAAATTTAGTGATTCAAAAAATTTGTTTGCATATGTCGTATGCTTTTCGAGCTAGGTGAAACGTTGAACTAAATCAGGTTTACAACCACCTCCCAATCGGTCATTTTCGCGAGGCACATTCAAAGTACATCAAGGCAATGCCCATGTGACGCCACAAAAATTCTTACCAGCATCAGTGGTATTCTAAAATGCAAAGTCAGTGGTAATACTAATAGAACTTCCAGGCTCATCCTGGAATTGTACGGATCCAGGAATCAGGTGATCGCAATTTCCTCATAAAACTAAACAGCGAGAAACGAAATTTCGAAATGTTACCGACCGAATTTGTATTGATATTGATTTATTCACCAGGAAACTATAAATTATCATCAATGTGCGCATCATTTCATAAACTTCAGCCATTTTCCTGTAGAGTAGTATAAAAATACAGAAGCTCACTTTTTGGACAATTTTCTTCGCAAATAGTTTGAACTTTTGACTATAATTCTCTGTTGAAAACCATTTAGAAATAAGAAAACGGCGTTTTCCATATCTTTGTAACTCTTTTCTGCTCATTGTATCAACAGTGTGCGCATAATACTGACACTATCCTATCATTTAACCCTTTACCTAACATGAAAAGCAGACGACACTTGCAAAACAAATTCTTGAATAACTATTTTTTTCATATTTTGTCTCAAAAACATAGGCTATGACCCCTCGTTGGAACGAGCTCGACGAGCTCGTTCCAACGAGGGGTCATAACCTATGTTTTTGAGACAAAAAATAATGAAAATTAATTGGCGATTTTTTAGAATAGCGCTGGCCGGTTTTGGCCGTTACGTTGGGTAAAGGGTTAACATAAAAGTCGGAGGTGAGATTTGCTCGTTTTTTTACAGAATAAAAACTTGAAAATTACATTAAAAACACATTCGCTAAATAAAGAGCGAAAGTGAACACTTAGTGTTGGTTGGTGTGATTCTGATAGATATTCTTAATGACAGGTTATCTGTGAGCTAGTTGCTTCTAACTAGCTATCCAAAAAGCTAAATTTCGTTTTGTTATTTTTAATAAACGAAAACAACATAAGCCTCGAAAGCTGTCTGTTGTTTTCGGTTTTTAGAAGGAAAGAAGACGAAACAGACTTGGCTTTATTTTCTAGTGATGACATCAGTGTTTTCTCAACAATTACTTGCTTCTTACACACTAAAAACTAAAGTGTTAAAACTGACACTTTCAAGGTGTTAAACCCCATTCTAACTCTTAGGGTTTGATTTTAACACGCAAAGTGCAATGCTTTAAGCACTTAGACATTACAATCGTCAGACATCTGAAACTTGAATGGATGGCACTTCCCATGTGTCTAGCATTGGTGGTTCTCCCAGAATCGTCCATAATTTGATTTCCGCTTGGTGGGTACATAATTAAAAGGACACAACGCAGATGACGCGGATCAGGCTCGAGAGTTCGAGCCCGATCCGCGTCATCTGCGTTGTTTCCTTTTAAGTGTCGCGACATTACACTTGTCAAGTGGTATTATTGTAACACCTGTCAACTTCTGGAATATCTGCACTTGAATATAGTGCTAGTTCAGCACTTAGTAAGTGTTAAATATAGCACTTCAAGTGTAGTTTTTAACATTTTAGTTTTTAGCGTGTAACTGGACCTTCCCCGCCCTTCAACTGATTTCAAGGGAGAGAACTTAAATGAAAGTCGATTTTCAGGACGAGATAAGCCAGGGATGACTCATTCCACAAGTGATGTATAAAGCTGAGGAAAGTTGAGGAAAAGTGTACAGTTGTTTTAGCATGTTATACTATTATTCTTCACCGATTAACAATATCGATGTATGAGGCTGCAGCTCGACCAATTAGAGGGTTTCATACTCAAATAAGAAATAATACCATCACCTAATAATTCCATCGATTATTCATTCATTTTAACTTTAAAAATTAAAATTTTATTTTCTATGTCTAATTAGAGCCCTGCGAGGCTAAGAAATTCGATTCGATTCGAAATCGTCCCTAATGATATGATTCGATTCAACTCCAGTCGCGCCGATTCTGAAATTTTCGATTAGTCGAAATGTTCTCAAAATCCTATGTCTCCTCTTGGACACTTCTATTACCAGATCTCCTGTATAATAGTCCAACGAGCACTATTTTGATTCCGGTCTGGTATATACCACTTTCTGAGTCGTCATTGCATACAATACTTGAGAGGAGAACGACAAAAAATACGGTCGTAAGGAGGTGCGACATCCACAAATTGAAAAGAGCTGTGATTCAATCCGATTTGAAATCCTCTGTCTGTTTCAGTTCAATTCCACCCAAAATTTGAGATTCGCCTGTCCCTACTTCGGACACACTTTTATATCCTAACACCCAGTGGCCGTACAATTTCGTGGGACTTCAAAGGCCTTTCTTTATGATGGGCCGCGCTGCGACTAAGAAATGTTGAAAATGTCAGAGATGTCCTAGCACTCTGTGTTGTCCGAATATTGGTTCCCATGGGATTAAGGCTACATTTTCAGACTACCAACCACTGAATTCCATTTTTTTTTTTTTTTCAGCGCAAAAATGAATATTTTTCTATGGATACACGCAGCATTGCAGAGACCGGAGTCATGACGAATCTTCACTCTAAAATCAGTTGGGTTAAAAATCTAGCCAAATCAACTGGGTTGAGTGAATATGAAACCCAACTGGTTCATATTCACTCATCCCAGTTGATTTGGTTTGAAATTTAACCCAACTGATTTTAGAGTGTCATACACGCTAAAAACTAAAGTGTTAAAAACTACACTTGAAGTGCTGCATTTAACTCTTACTAGGTGCTGAACTTGCACTTTGTTAAAGAATAGATATCCCAGAACTTGATAGATGTTACAATAATACCACTTGACAAGTGTAATGTCGTGACACTTAAAAGGAAACAACGCAGATGACGCGGATCAGGCTCGAACTCTCGAGCGTGATCCGCGTCATCTGCGTTGTGTCCTTTTTATTATGTACCCACCAAGCGCAAATCAAATTATGGACGATTGTGGAAGAACCACCAATGCTAGACACATGGGAAGTGCTATCCATTCAAGTTTCAGATGCCTGACGATTGTAATGTCCAAGTGCTTAAAGCATTGCACTTTGGGTGTTAAAATCAAACCCTAAGAGTTAGAATGGGTTTAACACCTTGAAAGTGTCAGTTTTAACACTAGTTTTTAGTGTGTAATACACGAAAATAACTGAAAGAGCGAGAGTGTGGTGATTCGGTGATTAGAGCATTGGACTTTAACCCTTTACCCAACGTAACGGCCAAAACCGGCCAGCGCTATTCTTAAAAATCGCCAATTAATTTCCAAAATATATTAATTTTTTGTCTCAACAACATAGGTTATGACCCCTCGTTGGAACGAGCTCGTCGAGCTCGTTCCAACGAGGGGTCATAACCTATGTTTTTGAGACAAAAAATTAGTTATTCAATAATTTTTTTTGCAAGTGTCGTCTGCTTTTCATGTTAGGTAAAGGGTTAAACCGACAATCGACGATTCAGTCCTTTCCAGCGATAACTGCTTTACGTCCTTGGGAAATACACTTAATCTAGATTGTCATGATTGGACACGGTGGCGCTGTGTACTAAGACACACTGCACATCGACGGTGCACTTGCTTTCAACCGCTGTTAATAACTTTGCTTATGCAGAGTTAGTAACTTAGAGAGTCTTCCCGTTGTTCGGTTGTTCTTTCTTTTCGGATACTCCGGCTTCGCCCATGCGTAAAACTGTCCGACGCTACGTCACCCTGGCTGGTGATAGTGTCGTTAAACCCCCAAACAAACAATCAAACTGAAAGACTAACATTTCGGAAAATTCCCAATTCCCAATTGTTTTCCGACGATGTACAAACAAGGTATCTGTTTCATTCCAAAAGTAGTCATGGAAATTCATGAAGTGCTTGGGAGACATTTAGTCAGGGGCGTAATTCCTGGGATGGACAGGTTACGGGTCCCGAAATGTTTTGTCTCGTCGTGGTGACTCTTCGGGCACAGTAATAGCGTTCGATGGTGCTCAGTGCAATCACAAAAGCTTATATCTTAATTGGAAAGGCTTTTTAGTCTTTGTCTACGAAATTGAAAATTTTGTAGATATTTAATGAAATGCTGCACGATTTCCAACGATGTGCAGTGGACCTATAGCCACACGTCCGTACATACAGACTGCAAAAAACGCCGAGGTACGCAAGGTATTCTGCATTACGAAATAGTTTGACAGCTTGGCTTGTTCAAAGATATCTTCATGGGCTGCATGGACATAAAAAAAACTGTCACTGGTGTTTGCCAATTTGGTTATATGTGAGTCGGATCAGCTTTTGAAATTACCCAAGATAGCTAGCAATGACGTGGTAAAAGCCGTCACCATCTGCCTCGACTGTCACCCTGCATTGCCAATTGATATGGCAAATTTTCGTGATTGTAAGCTCCGTGTGCGATTGAATAGCGGGGACATTGGTATGTGTTTATAAGAACAATCGAACAACTTCAGATCATGCTCGAGTACAGATGTGTAAACCAGTCCCCCCCCCCCCCTAATATCATTTTTTTGTGGTCGGAGAGGTGGAGGAGATTCCCAGCTTCCCTGTAGATTGTTTTGCTAGTTATGTATTTTATGTGACAACGACCCAAATCGTCCAAGAACAACATAATAATGTTTGGCAATTACCCAATAGTTTGACAGCTTGGCTTGTTCAAAGATATCTTCATGGGCTGCATGGACATAAAAAAAACTGTCACTGGTGTTTGCCAATTTGGTTATATGTGAGTCGGATCAGCTTTTGAAATTACCCAAGATAGCTAGCAATGACGTGGTAAAAGCCGTCACCATCTGCCTCGACTGTCACCCTGCATTGCCAATTGATATGGCAAATTTTCGTGATTGTAAGCTCCGTGTGCGATTGAATAGCGGGGACATTGGTATGTGTTTATAAGAACAATCGAACAACTTCAGATCATGCTCGAGTACAGATGTGTAAACCAGTCCCCCCCCCCCCACCCCCCCCCCCCACCCCCACACACACACACACATACCAAATCCCAATAGCTCAGGATAGTGGACAGAAAATTACTCAATTCTCTGTAAGTTAATCATGTTTCGAGTGATTCATGTTTGCAGCACGTAAATAGCTTGTGACACACGACACGTCTAACATTAAAGAAACAAACGATCTCTATAAATATTGCAGTTGCAACGTGCATTCCTGTGGGAATGCATATGTAAATGTTTTATTTTTGGTAAGTGATTCACATGCGTGCCAAACATTATTATGTTGTTCTTGGACGATTTGGGTCGTTGTCACATAAAATACATAACTAGCAAAACAATCTACAGGGAAGCTGGGAATCTCCTCCACCTCTCCGACCACAAAAAAATGATATTAAAATTGCAATTTCTTCTTTCCATGCATATTAACCCTCTCCCCGCGTCACCCAGTATTCACAAATCTTCTATTTTTAATGCTAATGATAAAAACGTTGGCCATTAACAATGTGACCTAACTTTTTCCTCGTCTCTAAGACTCTGAACCCAAAAGTCATAAAGTAGATAGTTTCTCAGTGAATTTGTGTGGAAGACCACTCAAGATGTTCAATAATTGATTGGTCTTTCTCCAGGTAACGAATACAGACTCTACCAGATGATGGCTCAGAACTGGCCTGGAATATACCATCAGGCTCAAAGGGTTCAGCACAATGGCTTATTAGCTCACCGAACTGGCGAAGAGAGCTTAACTTATTACTTGCCGTCCGTCGTCCGTCGTCCGGCGTCGTCGTCCGGCGTCGTCGTTCGTCGTGAACTTTACATTATCGACTTCTCCTCACAAACTACTCGACCAAATTTTGTGTGCATGTTCCTTTTCATATGTCAATTCAAGTTTGTACAAATAAACTTGCCACGCCCACATGGGGCACCAGAAGTGGCATAACTCTGATATCACCCATAAATTTTTTCTAAAATTCAAAAAAGTCTTTTTCTTCAGATCTACCAGTCAGAATCTTTTCATATTTGTTATACAACATCTCTAGGGGGTCAGATTCAAGTTTGTTCAAATGGCGTCCCTAGGTTAAGATTTAGGCTCTCTATTGGAGCCCAAAGTTTAACTTGGTGCAATTTGAGGAAATTTCTTTAAAAATCTTCTTCTTCAAATCCACCAGTCAGAATCCTTTCATGCTTGGTATACATCTGTAGGGGGGGTGGGGGGGGGGGCAGATTCAAGTTTGTTCAAATCCAGTCCTGGGTTAATGATTGTAGGAGCCCAGTGGCTGCGCCATAGTTACAGAAGTGAGGGGGTATAGTTGGGTATTGCCCGCGCAGCGCCGAGCCTGGGTGGGTTTCGGGAGGGGTGTCCCCTCGCGAAGTTGAGAAAATTTGTAAAACTTACGTTGTAAATGGTGTTCTCTGGAGCATTCTCAGACAATTAAATTAAAACTGTTTTATCCTTTTGAAACTTATTGGTTAGGTCGTTCAGTTATGGAAAACTTCGTACATGGTGACATTTTAACGGAAGAATGCTGTTGTAAAGTGCGAGCACAAAGCACCAAACGCCACTCAAATCGAAAATGAAAGTAGGCTGCATTCCAAACGAATGCGTTGCACGCTCTCGATTCTAGCATTCATCGAATACTCTTAAGCGGCACGTCTTGTTGCAGTGTGGGCCCTCGACTGTTGTTTGTTGTTTGCAGCTAGTGTGTGTGTCGAGGGGGGGGGGGGGGGGGGGGGTGGGCGGGGGGGGGGGGGGGGGACACACAAACATAATTTAAAAACTTAGTGCACTTGGGAATATGGAATTAAGCATACCCACCATTACACCGCAACGTTCAATACAAAAATTAAAATGATAGTATTTTTTTTACTACGCTTGGCGAAAAAAAGTGGAGGGATAAGTACCCCCCCCCCCCCATACCCCCCCCCCCCCTCCCCCCATGGCGCCGCCACTGTAGGAGCCCAAAGTTTAACTTACTGAAATATGAGGAAATTTCTTTAAAAATCTTCTTCTTCAGTTCACCAGTCAGAATGCTTTCATATTTGGTATACAACCTCTCGGGGAGGGGGGGGGGGGGGTGGAGGGTGGGGGTCAGATTCAAGTTTGTTCAAATTTGGGCTGTCTATTGGAACCCAAAGTTTAACTTGGTGTAATTTGTGGGAATTTCTTTAAAAATCTTCTTCTTCAGATCGGCACTGTTTTCATGTTTGGTATACAACATCTATAGGAGGGGGGGGGGGGGTGTCAGATTCAAGTTTGTTCAAATTGAGTCGCTGGGTTCATATTTAACTTTGTGCAATGCGTGGAATATTCTTTAAAAATCTTCTTCAGATTCACCATTCAGAATCCTCTCATATTTGGTATACATCATCTCTAGGGAAGCCAGATTGAAGATTGTTCAAATCGAGTTTCTCGGTTAATATTTGGGTTCCCCATGGGAGTCTGAATTTTAACATAGTGCAATATGAGAAAATGTCTTTTAAAATCTTCTTCTTCAGATCCACCAATCAGAATCCTTTCATATTTGGTATACAACATCTCTAGGTGGGCCAGATTCAAGTTTGTTCAAATCGGGACCCTGGGTTAATATTTTTAACTTAGTGCAATGTGAGGTGATTTCTTTAAAAACCTTCTCCATATCCACCAGTCAGAATTCTTTTCTACTTGGTATGACATCTCAAGGGGGATCAGATTCAAGTTTGTTCAATTTTAGTCCTTGGCTTAATATTTGGGCTCTATGGGCAGGGGTGGGGTGGGGGGCATGTTAGGTTCAGGTTTGTTCAAATCCATTCCTTAGTGTTTTTCCATAAAATTTGCCTCTCATGACTTCATTCCTTTGTAGTGTTGATGAACCATGTCTAACTGAAGGTGACCCCAAATACTTCTTTGGACCACTTTGGCCGGTGAGCGATTAAGGCCCCTTGGGGCCTCTTGTTGGTCAGCGCATTACATTGTCAATCGGAAAAAAGTTGTAAGTTCCTTCTGAACTGTTCCTCTTGCGTTGTGTCATTGAGAAAGACGCCAGACCTGGCTTTCCTGCGTCCACCCAGTTATGACAATATCAATAATAATACAGCTTTGGCCGTCAGCAGAGCGGTCGTCTAATGGGGAGAACTACATCAACATTCTCCACCTCTTGTTCATTCTTCCTGCGTTCTCTCCCCCCCCCCCCCCCAGTCTCCCAGCATTCATTTTATGATATCTCGCAATCATGTTTTCTCAATCTCCTTCAATTACAATACTGTCCCTTTCCCTCAACCCCCCCCCCCCCTCCAATCCACTTATTAGACTTTTAGATTGCACCCAGTCCGTCTGTCAGACTGTCTGTCCCTCTTACTTGTTATCACCTGTATCTCGGAGATGGTTGAATGTTGGCGTTTCAAATTTTCAACATTAATCAGACGTTATGGAAAGAGGACGCACGTCAATTGTTTTTGAAAATAAATTCAAGATGGCCGACTGGCGGCCATTTTTGTTGGAAATTGCGTGTAATTAGTTTTCTGCCTAGAACTTCTAACCTACCTGTCCGATTTCAATACTTTTTGGTGTGAGTAGCATGTCTCGCACGTTTGAGGTACAGGTTGCAGGATCTCATTGCAGGATCTCATGTGACGTCATAGTCACGTGACCTGGTGGCGCCATGTTTGGTTGTCATGGTAACCCGCGTGAGCGGCCATATTGTGACGTCATCTCCATGGTGTTACGTGGTGTGAGTGCGCATGCGCAGCGCGTGTTGTTAGGGTGAAACGTGTTTCCGTTGTCCATTTTGTATACTGGAGGCCGCCATCTTGGTTTCTATGGTAGCACGTGGTTGCTATGTTACCCAATTTTTCTGCAATAGGACGGGGTATGTTTTGGGGGTATGTTCGATTGAATCGGAGTATTTTCTGGAACGACTTCCCGGATAATTACCACAAACAACCCGACAAGTTTTACTATTTCGAATTCTTTCAGAATTCTCTGCTTCTATCTATATATGTAACAGTTTTCCTCTACCTAGCCATGTTCCTTTATTCTGGAGTATACTCCAGTAGCGTAGAAGAGCCTATTAGTTGGAACAGTTTACCTTATTATTACTATATTTAGCAATTTCTGGTCTATTCTTGTTAGTTCTGGCCCTATTCCAAGTATTCTTGTTGTTTTATTTATCCTGCAATGCGATCCTGCAACCTGTACCTCAAACGTGCGAGACATACTACTGGTGTGGATGTGTAGCATTATCAGATATATAACATATCATACGGGGTTTCTTATCGCACATGAATTATACAAATTAGACGAACTTAAGCTTTTTTCAGCCATTTTTGTATGTATTATGTTGGTGTGCTTGTTACCACCTGTATCTCCGAGATGGTTGAATGTTGGCGTTTCAAATTTTCAACATTAATCAGACATTATGGCAAGATGATGCACGTCAGTTTTTTTTCGAAAAAAACAAGATGGCCGACTGGTGGCTAGTTTTGTTGGAAATTGCATGTAATTAGTTTCCTGTCTAGAACTTCTAAACAACTTTTCGATTTCAATATTGTTTGGTATGGAGGTGTAGCAGCATAAAATAAATAACATATCATACCGATCTTTTTCTCGGACATAAATTATGCAAAATAGACGAACTTAAGCCATTCTTGTATATATACTACTCAAATTTGCTAAGCACCAAATATTTGACACATTATTGTGAAATTTGCTTGCGACACATTTGCGATATTTTTGGTGGATATGATTGAGGAATGTATTGAGATGGTCCCCAGTGTTTTCATTAGCTCTCTTGACAGGCAGATTTTTCGTGACAGTCATGGAAAGCATGTATCCCCTTATTTTCATGATGTTTTCGTGTTCTGTCAACATGTACATGACATGTGTGGGGTATTCAATCTTCATTTCAACACAAACCCTTGTGATTTAATGATTGAATGTGGCAAATGCAAATGTAAGAAGACATTTGTCTGAAGCAGAAATGTGGCGGGGTGTCTGGATGGTGGAGCAAGGGGCTACCAATCGTCAGGTTGGTGAAGCCCTTGGTGTGCACCATACGATGATCACCAAAGCCTGGGCAAGATTTCAACAGTATGACACACCAGTAATGGCATGGTAGTGGCAGAGACAGGGCAACATCTGCAGCTGAAGACCGGTTTTTGATCATTCGGGCCCGTAGGAACCGTTTTGCCACAGCAACCCAGCTTCGCAGTGACCTTCAGAATGCATCCGGGGTAAATGTTTCGACGCAGACTATCCGGGCAAGGTTGCAGGAAGGTGGTCTCCGACGGAGAAGACCATGTATTTGCATTCCGCTGTCCCAGAACCACCACCAGGCACGATATAAATAGGTCATGGACCACGTTGGATGGACCAGAAAAGATTGACCTGTAAAACCCTTTTTACAGATGAGTCAAGGTACTGCCTAGACCACATAGATAGGCGTTCTAGGGTATGGAGAAGACCAGGAGAGCGATTCCATGCAGCCAATATTGCTGAGCATGACCGCTATGGTGGAAGATCAATCTTGGTCTGGGGCGGCATCCGCTTGAATGGACGTACAGAGCTATGTGTCCTTGAACGTGGTGCATTGACTGCACAACGGTATATTGATGAGATCCTGGATGTCCACGTCAGATTGTAGGTGCAGTGGGTGATAGATTCATTCTGATGGACGATAATGCCCGTCCTCATGTTGCCCAGAGTACCGACAGATGGAGGGGATTAGGTGTATGGACTGGCCTGCAAGATCCCCTGACCTCAATCCAATCGAACATGTCTGGAGTGAGTTGCAGCTTGCAATTTCAGCCCATCCAGTCCAGCCAAGAAGTGTCCAGGAACTTGGTGCCATGCTGGTCCAAGGATGGAACAACATCCCACAATGGACTACCAGGAACCTGATTGGGAGCATGAGAAGGCGTTGTCAAGCTGTAATTAACAGTAATGGGTCTCATACTCGATATTGAACCCATACCAGTTCGTTCCGTCAACTTTTTGGCATATTGAAAAATTTCCTCTTTTACCAATAATATCCATTTTCAATGGTTATCGTATTCAAAAGCTAAAAAATAATGTCAAGCACAAACAAAATCTTAATTTCTGTACATAAATCATTGAAGATATAATTAAATAAAAAAGTATATACACTTTTCATTACAATATTTCAACTAAAACGTAAAACAGGTAGTTGGATATACTTGGTGCTTAGCAAACTTTGAGTGGTATATTATGTTGGTGCGTTCTGTTACCACATGTATCTTTGACGCGTTTGTTTAAAATTTTCAGCAATGATCAGACATTATGTATACTTGATGAACGTAAATTTTTGGGGAAAAACAAAATTCAAGATGGCCGTCTGGCGGCCATTTTGTTGGAAATTACGTGTAATTAGTTTCTGCCTAGAACTTCTAAACGAAGTTCGTGAAGCAATATTTGGCTTTGTAATGGTTGGGGTACGATTTTGACCCCGCCCTAAATTTCTATTTTCTGAACCGGTGGTCCGATTTGAACCAAATTTGATATGTGGTATTACTGAGTCATAAGTATTTGACTCGTGCAAAAAAGAATCCTGCATCCCCATGGGAACCCCTGGGAGCTAAAAATAGAAATATTTTCAAATGCCCATATTTCCCAAACCACACAGAACAGAGAGCTGTTATTTGGTATGGAGCATCCCCAGGACCAGTAGGACTGAATGGGGGAAAAATTGCCATCGGTTTTGTTAGGGTGTTCTGTAGAGGCATCGAAAAAATGCTGTGTCACCATATTTGCAAATTAAAAAAAATCTTTTTTTCCAGAAACAATCATCAGAATCTTCTGATATTCGGTTTACAGCATTCGTAGGGGAGGGGGTCAAATACAAGTTTGTCAAAATAAAACCCAATGGTTCGTATTTGGGCTCAATACAGGTGCCCGAATTTTTAACTTAGGCTAATATGGGGAATAATCTTTAAAAATCTTCTTCATCAGAACCACCGGTCAGAATCTTTTAATGTTTGGTGTACATCATTGTTATGAGGGTCAGATTCAAAATTGGTCAAATCAAGTCCCTAGGTTAATAATATTTGGGCTTTGTACGGAAGCCCAAATTTTAACTTAGTTCATTATGGGGGATAATTTCTTCTTCACATGCAACCAGAACGCTTTCATATTTGGTATGCAACATCTCGGGGGGTGGGGGGGGGGGGGGCAGATTCAAGTTTGTAAGTGGGATCTCTATGTGTATATTTGGGCTCGCTATGGTAGCCGAAATTTTAACTTAATGCAATATGAGGAAATTTCTTTAAAATCTTCTTTTTCTGATGCCACCAGTCGAAATACTTTCATATTTGGTATACAACATCTCTAAGGGGGTGGGTGGGGGGGGGGGGGGGGGGGGGGGTCAGATTCAAGTTTGTTCAAATCGAGTGCCTGGATTAATGTTTGGGCTCCATACGAGAACCTGAAATTTAACAAAATTTTAACTTAGTGCAATATGAAGAAATTTCTTTAAAATTTCTTCTCTTCAGATCCAACAGTGGGAATGCTTTCATATTTGGTACACAACATCTCTGGGGAAGTCAGATTCAACTTTGTTCAAATCGAGAGCCCTGGGTTAATATTTGGGTTCCCAATGGGAGCTGGAATTTGCCATGTAGTTGAAGAATTAGAAAATTTGTATACAGTACCCTCAAGAGGTGTGTAACTAAGATTAATCCCCTTAGGTTGCATCAAAGTTCTTCATAGGGGAGCTCTACATTTTACATTATGATGCACTGAAGAAAAGGTATGATGCCTGGATTATTTGGTCACTCCTGCGGGGCTCAAGGATTGACAGTGTATCCTATGGAGATGGATTGCTTAATGTAGACTCATTCTTGAACTCTGTTTATATTTGTGTTCTGTTCAATATGGGCGCTTCAGGCCCGTGGGGCCTCTTGTTACCATACACACTAAAATGAGTTGGGTTAAAAATCAACCCAAATGATGGCACAACTCAACTGGGTTGAGTGAATATGAACCCAATTGGGGTTCATATTCACTCGACACAACTGATTTGGGTTAATTTTTTAACCCAACAGATTTTAGAGTGTAGGCAGTAAAGGTTTTGTCCACCTCTGACTTGTTAATACGCTAAACACCTTAGCCTCATGTTTTGAATGAGAGTACGAACAAGATTGGTACTCCAAAACTCCTAGGTACCCTCTATAGGCGTTCCATTTCAGCGCACATACCAGTTGGATACTGCCCGAGGATATGGGCTTTCCAATGAGCAGATGATATTCTACCCCAGTGCATTGTACAGACGTATGTGAGGTGTATAACAACGCAAAATGAACAGATCCGACCATGAAAATGTACAGAGATCCTATGCAATATAAATTGTAATTATGTTGCTAATCAATTTGTGATTTTCAAAAGACTACCCTTAGCCTACTTACTGGGATCCATGTCTTACATTTCATAAAACTTATGAACGGGGTGAGGCTCAGACAATCAGCCTGGGTGACTCATAAAGGTAGCTCTCTCCAATAGTAGTGATATCACGGGTGGAATAGATTCAGATTCAGATAATGTATTCACAGTATACATAAATAATGGTTACAAATACATATATTTTACAAATTTAGTAATAGTATACTGTAGGGGGTGACATAGCCAGATTGGCTGTCTACCCTGTCACCCCCTGGAAGGAAGTGTAGTTGCAGACAGACTGTGATCAAATGGTTAGGGGGAAAAAGTATGTGACGCTAAGTTGGAACTGGGGCTCGAGTTTCTTCATTGCTAAGTTTTATTTGCAGGATGTTATCCAGCACAAAAGCCAGTTGGAGATCGGTTGTTAGGGATTGACACATTGGTACATTGATACAAAACTAGCCGCTCTTGGAGATCACCCATCTACTCAGGGCCAGGTCCCACCACGTACTCGATGCCGTTCGGAGAGTGATAAAGGGATAAATCTATGTAAACTGAACGTTAATGTTGAATGGCGCATTCGGGAGGGCATCATATTTGGGGTGCTCTACAAATGGGCCTGCTTACTGAGCTGAGCGCCATCGGTGATGCACCCTGTCCCTCTCCATAGACTAGCCCTTAGATAATGATGAAATGCAAGTGCTCTTCGATATTATCGACGACACATTCCTATAGGCGGCGTTGAACGTCTCTTTATGGTGTAGATAGTAATTTATTTTCCGGAAAGCGCTGACCAGTAGAGGGTCATAAGGCAATAACGATAAAAATAATATTTGACCGGGGACTCAGAAAAATGGCAGACAACTGTGTGAACAAGCTCTTGTAAGAAAGCATTGTCTATATAACGCCTGTCTTGGAGGACGTTAAAACAAAATTCAGCTTTCCCGGCTAGAATTCGCCAATCAACTTATTATCGCGTATCTTGAAATATGTCAATTAAAGTGACAATAAGCCGCAAATTTGAAAAAAATAAGTTGACCATTTGACAAAGCCACAATGTTCGTCATGCCGAAGTACTTTTAATTTTCATATATCATTCGCATGAACGCACTCATATGGATTAAATTAATTAACCTGAAGGTGAAAATTTACTGACTTTGTCGAAAAACTATGCTATAGTTTTTCATCCCGATCTTGTACCCCGACCAACCACGGACATTTTCGGCATAGCGCATGTTTCCCACATTCATCGAAATTTGGTTTCATAGAAAGGACCAGGGTTGGCTGGTTTAAATCAACCGATTTTTGTCATTGATTTAAATTAATGAATTTTTTTTTGTAAAACTATTGATTTAAATCAAAAATTTATAAATTGTCAGGAATATTTTCAAACAACATGGAAATGATCCAAAACAAGTTGGAATGCATATTAAGTGTTGAAATACAGTAATTAGACAGCGTTTATGACAGTTAAAACTAATTTGTAAAGTGGGAAAACACATCCCATTGTCTCTTGACTACCAGTATGTGCTATACTGTACGTGGAGTGTGGATTGTAACTAAATCACCTGCGGAGTGGAGTTAGCACCCAAACTATAACTTTCAAAATTTTATACATATGGACAAAAAAACACAAGCAATGTTTCAGCCAATGGACCTCCGGGTTTTAACCCGGAGGTCCATTGGTTGATACTTTGCCTGTGCTTGTTATGCTTTGCAACAGATTTGCAATTATTGTTTGGGTGGAATCTCCACTCTGGGGGTGATTTAGTGATAATACACTCTCCACGTACTGTAGGTAAGTTAAATGTCCCAGAATAAATTTAATAAGTTTATATGTTTCTCAGCTTATATGAATAGATCATATTAAAGTTAACACAGATTTTTAACCATATATATGATAATCTTTCAATGAACCCATCAGAAATACTAAATCATCTCTGTGAACAAGGATCGGGGATTTAGGAATGTTGCAAGTTGCAAAAATGATTTTCAAGAAGTCATCTTCTTTCAAGCAATACTGTAACAACGAAAAAATGTAAATATCAATGATTCCTCTCTACTTCCGTCTATTCTGTGTCAAATGTAATCTGAAATTCTTACCCTCGTACCACCCCAAAGACTGAAATAGTAACACAGGTAAATGTTTTAGTATAAGTTATTTGTGACCAATTCTTTGGAAAGCTTTTGACACAACCTGCTGCCAACACACTCTGTTTCTCTTATTTAACCCTTTAACCCCAACGAATCGACCACATCCGCCCGCGCAATATGCAAATTTCAGCTCCTGAAAAAATACTATTATTTCAAAAATTTCAACAAAACCATATCATGTGACCCCTTTTTGGAACGAGCTCGTCGAGGGGTCACATGATAAGGTTTTGCTGAAATGTTTTGATAAATTTAAAAACATGATATTTAAAATAATAATTTTGATATCGTCTGCGATGGTAAAGGGGTTAAAGGAATCTTATGGAAAAAAATATCCTCTGATGGATAATTTATGGCATGAAAATAAAAATCAAATAAAACGATTTAAATAAAAAAAAATCTGATTTAAATAAAAAAAAATCGATTTTTTTTATTTTTAGCTCAACTTTGACGTAGTCAAATCTGAGGTATTGTCATGGCCCGTCGTTCGTCTGTCCGTCCGTCCGTCCGTCAACAATTCAATACGGCTCGGGCTAGAGGCCGTATTTATGAACTGATCTTTACCAAACTTCTTGAGTACCTTAGTTATCACCGTGGGACGAGAACGAGTGTTTTGGGGGTGCGGTCCGAAATTCAAGATGGCCACCGGCAGCCATTTTGTACCGAAATTAGTGCAATTCGTTTTTGTACAGAACTGTATACTTCACATGTACCGTTGTTATTAGGTAGTTACCTAGATGTGTGTCGTTGCTGTTTCACATTACGATACATGTACATGTCTTGCACAAGTTGAGCTACAGTGTCATTGACATTTTCATTTTTTCAAAAATAAAAAAAGTCTGCAACTCTGAGAAGACAGATGTTAAGTTGGTTTTCTCTAGTTTCTGCTTATAGCGTATGTGTCCATGAAAACTATCTCGGTTTGCCTTATCGACACTCGTTCTGTAGGCTTTATTGGAAGCAGAACTGCGCTTCATTTGAGTAATACGAAGTTTTTGGTCTGATAATTCCCAGTTATTGCTAAAATAATGCACAGTTGTTGTTCGCAGTGATCAAATATTCGGAATACTGATGAGGTATTTAATTATTTCTATGTGTATCAGAAAACACATGGTTTTTCCGTTTACATCCAATCACTTCGGGCAAATTCGTTTATATCTTCGCAATGCCGTTCCTTCGGCAAATTCGTCTACGCGAAAGTTTTTTAAGTAATCTCTTGTTGCATTGTTGCTTCTGACGTCCAACAACACTTGGCACACAGTGGTTTTTCAACGTTTTCTTTCACACACACAGCGGGGGGGGGGTGGGGGGGGGGGGGGGGCCACCAAAAATTTGCAAGATGTGACGTGATGGTGGGTGGGTCTCTTGAGTGCGCCCAAAAATGTGCATTTCCAACTTGTGCAATTTTTTGAATTTTTAAAAATATATCAATATATCAGCTAATATATACCATCATTTGTGTTTCAAACCTTAAAGATGATGTTGTACATCACACTCTTAACATAAATACATCAGGAGGTTTTATATGTGAGAATATTGGGCTTAATCTTGGAAAATGTCACACGTTAAGTAGGGGGTGGGGTGTCTTGTTCGAAATGTAGAAAATGTGCAGACAATATATTGGGAACAATTCAAATGAAAATTTGTTCCCGTATATGTACACCTGCTCTGGCCAAGCCTGATAATGAACAGCTTGTCATTTGTAGATTGGGGCCCACAGCAGCCCACAGAGGTTTAAATTGGTGGTACCAGTTTAAGAACATTATGAAAACCCCCTAAAGACAGCTGTGCCTTCTAAGTTTATATTGGATTTTAATGGGGGGGTGGGGGTGGGTGTCTGAGAACGGTAGTAGAAAATTTGCACGTAGTGGGTGGGTGGTGTAAAAAAGAGCCGAATAAAAAATAGGACGTCACGTCTTGCAAATTTTTAGTGCCCCCCCCCCCCCCCCGACACACAAGCAAAATTTAAGAGACGATATTTTTTTTCAAATTAGCGGCTTATTGTCCCTTTAACTCGATAATTGGGTAGCTTACCAGAGCGATTTCTACGTATCAGAACATGGAACGGGCGAGCTCTGGGATACATACGCTGGTCCTAAAACATTAGGTCAAATATATTTTCGAAAAAGGTTGGGGGGGGGGGGGGAACTAGGTCGTTTTCAAATTTTTTTGCTTTGTATAGTGTACAATCGCCGTGGAGTGGCCGTAATTCACGGCGTGGGCAGTGATGTCCACGCATATACGTGTACCAAGAAATAACAATCATAAACAGCAAAATTTTAATTAATGAAGCACCGGGTTGTACCCGGTGCTTCATAAATCAGTTTTTGTGATGATTCTTCCTAATAATTAGTGTTTGGAATCTAATATTATTGCGTCTGTGGAAATATTGGCTCACCCGTGGAAAGTGGACAGTCCACAGCGATCGTTTTGTATATTGAGAATCTCTAAGGTAAGTTTGGTATAAAATGACAGCTTCCGTATATTATAATAAAGGGTTGTTCCCTGGGCATATCCAAAGGCAGGCGCGACGGTTCCCGCCCCACCCCATCTTTTTCAGCTCAAATATTTTTCACAAGCGCCTCGGGTGGTGTATGCTCATGTGTTATCGCAGACAATGTCTACTCAATGCATACAACCTTTGCTTCTGCGTAGGTTTCCTATGAATTTAAAAATACTGATTGTTTCTACACAAAAATGTCTGGCATATTTTGACTGGAAAATATTGCGACCATCTGCAAAGAAGCTATCGTAGGGCCATACTGATCTTCCATTTTTCAAAATCTCATCGAGAGGCCCCGGGCCCCACTGACAAGAGTGGGATACCACCTTCCTCAACTTTGTATCAAAATCAACGATTGAAATGTGCCAACCCCAGAATCCTTGATCTGCTACTGTTCTTTGTCGGCTTACTGTTATTTTTTCTTGGGAGGTAATAATACTTTTTACAAATTCAGGTTGTTTCCGAAAGCACCTTATCAGTCTGTTTACGAGAATGTCCGATCGGTTACGAAGCCACAGGCAAATGTGAAGAGGCCACGGGTTTCAGGTGCAAGAAATGTCCAAGCGGACACTTCAACGACAAAAATGGAGGCAGATGTCGCCCGTGTAACTCGTGTCGTCCTGGTGAGTACGTAAGCCTGCACTGTGACGCAGAAAATGCTGCTATATGTTTCCCGTGTGATTCATATTCTTACGCAGAGAGAGAAAATACGGAGAGATGCCAGCCGTGTTCCGTTTGTCCACAGCACACAGACGTTGCAGAAAACTGCACCAGAGCTGCTGACACTGTATGTGGTGGTTGTTCTGAAGGTAAGCCAATATTTTCACTAATCTGTTCTCTAATATGCGAAAAGTTGATCTTTGTTGTGTGAGTGTACGTGATGGGGGAGGGATGGAGTTGTTCTCTTATCTGTACTCGGCTCATCCCAGAAAGTGACACTGCACTGAGCGTGGGGGTCATACGTGAGGATCGAAGGGGCAAACGCTTGTACGTTTCACTAAGTCGTGTCTATACAATTGGATTGTCTCTCCTTATTTACAATGGGCTACCCCCTCGGATGGGTGGGGGCAGCTAGTATACTAAATACAAATCTTCGTTCTTAAGGAAAAGGTCAAGCGGGGGCATTTAACATTTCACAGTAACAACTGAACTTGTTTCAAAACGCATCACAAGGGTTACGTATTGTCATTATACGAGCGTATAGAGAATTTCTACCGCATCGCGCCTGGTCGCGATCTGGTCGAAATTCTCTGTTCGTTTTTATTGCCCATAGCATATCTTCCCAGTTGGATTTCCGACATAGTGAGTTGTCCCTAATTCAAGCCATGCTGTCGAACAAAGACACCAGTTATTGCACTGAATACAATGCCCAGAATGAAACGTACAGTTACTGAATATAATATTTACGCAATGATTCTTTGCGTCAAATTTATAATCAGTGATTTTATGTTCCATTTTGTATATTGGTTTCAATGACGTGAATAGATGTCTTTCTTTCGTAAAGAGGCTACATTTTGAGATAAAAAAAAAACTCTATTGAAATTGAAGACTGAAAAGAAAATTCGTAGTTTTCCTTTTTATGCATCACACGCAACTCTTGTGTCGGTTCGAGTTTTTAAGAGTCTTTTTAGTGGCTTCCGTTAAAATATAAAGAAATAGCGAAAACATATCCAGCACTTTGAGAGTGTATGAAACATTGCTTGTGCTTTTTGTCCATGTGCACAAAATTTGAAAGTGATACTTTGTGTAATAGCTCCACTCCATGGGTGATTTAGTTACAATCTACTCTCCACATACAATACGTCGTATTTTTTGTCTTGACCTGAAAATTGAGAAAGGGCGACACAAGCAACCCAAAGTACCTCTTAATGAAAGAATTTGCAAAAAATGTAGTTCAGAAATTGAAACAGAAGAGCATTTCATCATGAGATGTCCAATATATACTGAATACAGAAAGCAATATTTAACGAAAATTGGGAAACTACATCAAAACTTTACAAACATGAGTGACAATCAAAAATTCATATGTATAATGAGTAACAAGGGAAGTGATACATGAACGTCATCTGCAGCATGGTTAGATCATTTCTTCGAAAAAGAAATGATTCACCTAATAAGTGTTGATTATATAATATGAAAATACGTGACACGTAATGGTGCACACCCAATATTGTTAATTTCGGTAAATATTGCAGGCCCCAAGCAAGATTTTTCAGGAAAGATATGGTTTATATCGCAGAAATAGCAACGGTTATGTGAAATATAACAATTTGTCAAAACGTGTTGTACAGCGACATGCAAAAACACAGAACCACACATGTGTGGTCATATGTTAATGTGGCGACAAATATGGCAATCGAGAAATTTTGAAAGATTGCGGAAGGATAAAACTTGAGACAAGCTATAGTAAAACAAACCTTCATTTTTTTGTAAACTGACAAAAGATCATAATTCAATGGCAAATTGGTTCATTAGGGGTTTAACAACACTTCCAAAAATCAAGGCTATATTATGAGCGGGATTGTATATCAATTTCAATAACTAAGGTTATTATATCACGTTGTTAGTTCCAAAGATCCTTCCCATCCATCAATTCCTAGACGAGCAAAAGAGTCGTACGTGGAGTCACTCGTCCAGGCAATTACTCTATGGCTCATTTGTTCGATGGGATTCTGGTCGTTCGAACAATCTGAGATGGTTAGCAAGCCTATGCTAGTGCTAGTAATGGTACAAGGCTGCAAGGGTGGAAGAAGACTACAGGATTTGGTGACTACTGTAAAAGCTAACCATAGGACAGACAATGGCAATATTGGGGAAAATCAGTAATAGTGGTGTTGGAGATATGAAGATCACGGAGAGGTCTAGAACTGGGAAGATGCTAGGAGCTAAATTATCATCAGGTATATATAGTATTACACCATCATGCCATAGGTGTCCTCCTATACCCCGATGAGCATTAAGAGTCATAATTAAATCGATCTTTCGATACTCATTTGCTCAATGGGATTTGAGTCGTTCGAGCAATGATTTTTTCAGTAACTGCTTAAAAGCTTATTTGCTCGATAAGATTCGAGTCGTTCAAATAATACCTACCTCTGCTTGATTGTATTTTGGGTTTGAGGATCACAGAGGACTTCGTTATATACAGGAAAGGCAAAAACAGAGGCGGCCAAGACAAAATAGACTGTTGGGATAGGCAGAAATGGGACCAGTAAAAGGCAAAACAGGCCAGGAAATAGAAGGATAAACCACATAATATATCGGGATAGATAAAATACCGAGACTATGGAGCACATTCGAAACAACAAAGTTACTCTTATACAAAAGGAATACGTCTATTGTTGGGCAAAAAGAATTCTCGGGGACAACAGACAGAAACCGAATATTTAGTGGGAAATCCGCACTAGTAAAAGAACCGTTGGGTTTAGTTGGGTAATTTTACAAAGTATTCGAACAAATACAATTACTCATACCAGGAAACGCACCGTAAAGCACTGTATGCTACTCTTTTAAGCCCAAAATTGAGAAATCCGTGCCAAATAAAGTTGTTTTGATGGTTCAAAGGGATTGTCTGGATGTTTGTGGTAATTCGATGTATTCTAGTTCACTTGAATTTATCCACATGAAACCTCTCATCATTCATTTAGCACTACGTGCTACTATTATAAGCCCTAGATTGGGGTTTGCTAAATCCGTCTCGGTAGTTTTGGATTATTTAGAGGGATTGTTGGGTTGTTTGTTGTAATTAAATTTACTCCTGTTCAATCGAACACACCCTTCGAACACACCCCTTTCCTATTAGAAGGTTTTGGGTCACATAGCACCCATGTGCTACCATAGAAACCAAGATGGCGGTCTCAGATATACAAAATGTACGCTGCGCATGCACACTAGGACCACGTATCACGATGGGAATGTTGTCACAAGATGGCGCTCACGCGGGCTACCATGACAACCAAAAATGAAGTAACTGGGCCATGTGCCTATGACGTCACATGAGATCTGGCCAATGTGGGTCGATCGGGTACATGATCTACTACTAACACCAAGCCGAGAGATCCACGGTTAGATCCCCAGCAGGGGTAACTGCGTTGTGTCATTGGGCAAGGCACTTAATCACGATTGCCCAAGTGGGGGCTCGGCTCGGTGGCGCAGCCATGGGGGCGTTCTGGGGGCACATTCGCCCCCCCCCCCCCCAAAAAAAAATAATTCCGATAGGATCACAGATCCAATGTCGAGTTGCGACAGCACAAAAGTGGGTTTAATCATTATCAACTTATCGTCCGGAAACCAACTGTTTACAGTTTACTATGTGAAGGGTCACTGTGACCTTGACCTTTGACCTACTGATTCCAAAATAAATAGGGCTCTTTCTTGCAATAATGCCAACCTACCTATGAAGTTTCGTGAACGTCGGTGGAACCATTGTCAAATTTTCATCTGGAAACCAATTGTTTACGATTTATTATGTTCAAGGTCACTGTGATCTTGACCTTTGAGTCTTTGACCTAGCCAGTCCAAGATAAATAGGGGTCTTCCACTCACCTGTGCCAACCTACCTATGACGTTTCATGAATGTGGGGTCAACCGTAGTCAAGTTAGCATCCGGAAACCAATTGTTTACGATTTACTATGTTGAAGGTCACTGTGATCTTGACCTTTCGCCTAGCGAGTCCAAAATAAATAGGGTTCTTTCTCTCATTGATGCCAACCTACCTATGAATTTTCATGAACGTGGGTCGAACCATTGTCAAGTTATCATCCGGAAACCAATTCTTTTGATTTACTATGTTCAGGGTCACTGTGACCTTGGCCTTTGACCTAGTGCGCCCGAAATAAATAGGCTTCTTCCTCTCATGAAATCCAACCTACGTATGAAGTTTCATGAATGTGAGTTCAACCATAGACAAGTTATCATCCGGCTCAATTGTTTACAATTTATTATGTTCATGGTCACTGTGACCTTGACCTTTGAACAAGCAAGTCCAAAATAAATAGGGTTCTTCCACTCACCGGTGCCAACCTACCTATGGAGTTTCATGAACGTGGGTCGAACCATTATCAAGTTATCGTCCGGAAACCATTTGTTTACGCCCGCCCGCCATTCACTAAGCTGTAAGTCGAGCTTGACTTCGTCAAAACTTGACTAAACAAGAGGCCAGGCTTTAATCGCTCACCTGCCAAAGTGGTTCAAAGAAGTATTTGGGGTCACATTCAGTTATGCATGGTTCATCAACACTACAAAGGAACAAAGTCATGAAAGGCAAATTTTATGGAAAAACACTAAGGAATCGATTTGAACAAACCTGAACCTAACATGCTCCCCATGCCACCCCCACCCTTGCCCATAGAGAGCCCAAATAATAAGCCAGGGACTCAAATTGAACAAATTTGAACCTGATCCCCCTTGAGATGTTACATACCAAATATGAAAGAATTCTGACCGGTGGATATGAAGAAGGAGGTTTTTAAAGAAATGTCCTCACATTGCATTACGTTAAACTTTGGGCTCAAACAGGGAGCCAAAATAGTTACCCAGGTAACCAGTTTGAACAAACCTGAAACTGACCCACCTCAAGATGTTGCAAACCAAATATGAAAGGATTCTGACTAATGAATCTTAAGAAAACGATTTTTATAGAAATCCCCTCATATTGCACTAAGTTAAAATTCAGGATCCCACAGGCAGCCCAAATATGAACCCAGGGACTGGATTTGAACAAACTAGAATCTGACCCCCCCCCCCCCCCCCCCCTATAGATGTTGTATACCAAACATGAAATGATTCTGACAGGTGGATCTGAAGAAGGAGGTTTTTAAAGAAATGTCCTCACATTGCATTACGTTAAACTTTGGGCTCAAACAGGAAGCCAAAATAGTTACCCAGGTAACCAATTTGAACAAACCTGAAACTGACCCACCTCAAGATGTTGCATACCAAATATGAAAGGATTCTGACTGGTGAATCTGAAGAAAAAGATTTTTATAGAAATCCCCTCATATTGCACTAAGTTAAAATTCAGGATCCCATAGGCAGCCCAAATATGAACCCAGGGACTGGATTTGAACAAACTAGAATCTGACCACCCCCCCCCCTCCTATAGATGTTGTATACCAAACATGAAATGATTCTGACAGGTGGATCTGAAGAAGATTTTTAAAGAAATTTCCTCAAATTGCACAAAGTTAAACTTTGGGCTCCAACAGAGAGCCCAAATACTAACTGAGGGACCCGATTTGTACAAACTTGAATCTGACCCCCCCCCCCCCCCCCCCCCCTAGAGATGTATACCAAATATGAAAGCATTCATACCAAATATGAAAGATTTTTAATATTTCAATAAGTTAAAATTCCGGCTCCTACAGGGAGCCCAATTATTAACCCATGGACATGATTTGAACAAACTTGAATCTCACTGACCCCCCCCCCCCCCCCCCCCCCCCCCCGAAGTCGAAAATGTAAAGTTCACGACGGACGACGACGGACGGCAAGTTAAGCTCCCTTCGGTGAGCTAAAAATCAGTCACACGCCCCCCCCCCCCCCCCCTTCAAGTTAACCCATATAGGGAACATCAGGCAAGAAATAAGGGGGAGGGGTGCGAAATAGCAGATGTATGTGTGATATCCGACCTATCTCAATTTAATGACACCAATGTTGTCAATTATTTGCCAGACTCGAGAAAAAAAAAAACGTCACCGGTGTTCCGTCGCCGGTTTTACGAAATAACGTCGCCGTTATTTGGTAATTTATCCGTTACTTCTGGTCCAGGTTCGCTATTTAAAATTGATGAATCTCTTCGTGCGAAAGGAAAATGAAGGAATCGTTAACAAAAGTAAGACGGTAATATAACTATAACATGATTTTGGAGGGCATTATGGTTCATTAGCGGTCCTGTAGCAATGATGAACAGCCCGAGGGTTTATTAATTAAGTTAATATGCCCAAGGACTGTTCATCATTGCTGCAGGGCCGCCAATGAATCATGATGCCTGACAACAATCATGTTATTACTATTATTACCACTCCCTGTTACAGCTAACCGCACGAGGGAATTGCTGGAAGAAATAATCACAAAAGTCAGTTCGATATTTCTGTTACGATCGTGCGTTCGTCTTCAGTTCAGAAAAACAAAGGGACGTCATCCGACTAGGAGCAATTCATTAGACCCTGGAATCTAAAAGCAGCCGGGCCGCTAATGGCTATTTATACCATTGTCGCCTGCGGCGCGGCACCGTCGAATGACGTCACTGAAATTATGGAGTTTTAACGGGCCCCCAAACTTATTTTAATCGACTTGTAACTTACAGATTGAGTGGTAATAATATTATTTGATAAGCAATTGCTGCCAGTTTTAAAAAGCATAAACCGGCTATTTGTCTTTATTTTGTGTGATATCATTAGGCATACTTATTTAATTCTGTTCATTTAGTTTTCTCTTTTTAGTCCAATTTTTAAAAAAAAAAACCCTTGACTGCTGGTATGGCGAGGGCCGGTCGCCGGGCAGGCGGCCCTTTTTGCTAAAAAACTTAGTTATTTCTGGACGGATTTTGATATTTGGTATGTGGCTTGATATGGATGTGCAACACCCGATGACACAAAATAGGGTATGTCCACGAGAGTTATGGCCCTTTGTTAAAATATACTAATTTTGTGCTTGAAAGCGCGATATTTCAACAAACATCAACCGATTTGACAGATGTTTGGCACATGGGTTTCAAGGAACAATGTCTTGGTCGAGTTCGAAAACGGGCTTCAATGTACTGCTTAAGAATTATTGGGCTGACTGTGTCATTTTTTGCAAATTTTGTGCTTGATACCAAAGTCAATGATAGCGCCATAACTTGAACAAATGTTAACCTATTTGATTTTTTTTTATTGTATGGGTTTCCAGGATAATTGTCTCGACCAAGTTCTAAAATGTTCGGTCGGATATATGACAGCAGAATTATTGAGTTGACGTAGTCATTTTGTTCAAATTAGTTATTTTGAAAAAGGTCCTCTCATGCTTTTTGGTTCGCAGTTATCCACCGTTGTGTTAGCCACGAAAACACGACCCCGCATAGGCGATGCGGACCATTTCTTTAAATAGAATTGTTGAGTTGACGTTCGTTTCGTGATTGATCCATAATTCAATGATTCACATAGATTATTATTGTCCTCACACAAGGTGAAGGGGAAATAAATTTGAAAAAAGAGTTTCAATGTGGCCTAATTATTGATGCCTTTCACACTGATTTTGCGTCCATTGCTCCAATAGATTAGAGAAATTTTGTGTCCCACTCCCCTCCCCACCCCACAAAACAAACGTGAACGTCAATTTTTGTTTCTAAAATTGGGGTTGCAGCTATATCATTCACCAATACAGACATTGCCATTTTAAGTGCCATTTATCCTAACAACTCATGTCAATTTTCATCCACATACTCATGTGGTAAAAAATAGCCCTCAATGAACGTGACCCCCCCCCCCCCCACCCTATACCCCTTTTCATCGAAAACTATGGTATAATTCATAAATTAATTGATATTGACACAAAACAAAAAACATCTTGCGACAAAACTATCACAAATGGGAAATTTATACTGATGTGGTAAAATTTAAAAAAAAAATAGCCCTCAATGAATGTGCCCCCCCCCCCCCCCCCCACAGTATACCCCTCTTCATCAAAAACATGATATAATTCATAAATTAATTAATGTTGACACAAAACAAACAACTTGTGACATTAAATATCCTACTTGTGATTGTTTTTAAATCACATTCTGGCTTCTGAAGACATTTTGTTTAGTGAATCATTTGCAATTTTTGTTTAAAAAAGCCAGTTTTCTCAGTTAGGGCACCTAGAGTCATTGGTATGGTACTGACAAAACATAAAACACTGCTTTTTTCAACAGTATGACCAGTACTGCTCATGTGGTATCTCATAGCACTGTTAAAATGCCAAAAAGCATCCAATATTGATTCTGTGGTGCTGTGCTTGAGCAGCAAGTATCCATTTGGGCACTTTCACAACCTTGGATTTACTCCCCACAAACACCCATTCTGATGAAAAGAGTGAATCTCAGTGAAATTGTGGAAAATATGTCTCCAAGGAGGATGAATGAGATATTTGCTTAAAAAAATTGTTTTTTTTTTAGTGTTTAATATATTTGTCTGTGAATGGGGGGTGGGGGTGGGGGTGGGGGGGGTAGAGTGTGAAAAATAGTCAGCTACCAGTTACTGAAAATGTACAACCAGGCAAATGAAAACCAAAGAAACACTTTGTCTGATGGACAGACAGACAGACATGCAGTCACACAAATTTAAAGTCTACACAGAAATAAAAACTGACATACAATGGAATTTTGTTAGAAGAGCCAGGACAAGATTGTCAAATGGAAAAAAAAACCTCAATGGACCCTGAGTGCTGCAGTACCAAAGCAAATCATAGGATACTGAGAGTGTATGATGGGATTTTCTTTAGTTTCCAAAAACATACTGTACAGTCTTTTCAATTGTTTCTCATCAAATGAGGCTTTAGTATGGGTGGATGGGTGGGTGGGGACTTGATTCATGGAGAGAACAATATTTCACAGGTGTTACTGTAGTTTTGTGCTGTAACATGGGAACCATGAGAACAATGCTCAAGCTAAAGAAAATTTGATCGCATCACTTTAATCTTGGGATTCAAATATCTTTGTCAAGTATAACCCTTCAGAGAACTTTTTCCGACCCCAAAACAAGGGGTCGTGCATCAAATACGAGAGAAAATTTAGTACTAGACTACTTTATTAGTACTAGACTACTTTATTGGTAGCTGTCCACAAATGCCATTCATTCACATTTGCAACTTTATTGTGTTATTTTTTCCACTGTTCCCCACCCTCAAATTTGTGTTCCAAAATAATCTTTCAATGAAGAAATTATTTTCTAACAATTTTTAACCTGTTACCAAATATAACGGTCAAAAGCTGCTGGTGCTATTCACAAGTATTGCCATTCCATGTTCATTATTTTCTTGTTTTTGTGTCAAAAACATAGCTTATGACCCCTCATTGGAATGAGGTCATTCCAATGGTGTAAAAAGTCATGTCTTTGACACAAAAAATTAGTAAGTCAATAAGTTTGTGGGCAAGGGTAATCAGCTTTTCATGTCAAGCAAAGGGTTAACAGCATAATTCAGACAAACATCTAAATACCAGTAAATAAAAGTGCAATATGGGTTTTCTGGCTGTGGGTTTGAATGGTGATTGGAAGAGGGTTGGAAGATTGGAATCCCCCTCTGCCCCTAGTACTATGATGGGGAAACCATGGTTTAATTACATTTGTTAATACATGTGTACATGTAGGGTAAAATAGGTTGTTATTTGGCATTTGCTGGAGGCTGTAGTGTGCCCCTGGAGGCTACACTTGCTCAAGATGTGAATTTGCTTGCAATATATAGACCTTATTGCTGACGATGACAAAAACATACTTTTCAAAACAATAAAAAAAGTATTGTAAGGTGTGTGGTACCCAAATTAATTTTTAAATGTGAAATAATCTCTCAAAATAATAATTAAATCAGGTTTGCAAGCCAAATTATGTATTTCCTTAATCAACCCCAATCCTATCAAAGATACATTTTACCACTTTCATGTGACAAAAGAGTTATTTCTGCATGAGAATTCAACTTTTGGCTTCCACTGAGTTAAAAACATGGGAAATTTGTTCTTTTAAAGAAAACTGTGTCAAATGGCTTAAAAACTGCTGTTGCCTCCAATACATTTTTCGACTCTGTTACCTAATGAGTAAGCTGAGAGGTAAGGAATTCATGTAGCTTTTTTTGAAACCTAAACTAATCCCAAAATAAAACTAAAATCTGCATCAGCGTGCAATACTTTGAGGAAAAATTTGTCTCATTTAACCATACAGCAAGACAAAGAGTGGTGTTCCAACCCCACGAAACAATATGAATGTCAATTTTGATTCAAAAATTGGGGTTGCAGCTATTTAATTCACCAGTATCAATAGACAGTACCATTTCTATTTTGAAAGTGACAGTCTACATGTACATAGGAATACTGACTGACATACAATGAAAAATATAGTGAGAAGAGCCAGGACAGGATTGTCAAACAGTAAAAAAAACTCAGTGGACCCTGAGTGCTGCAGTACTAAAGCAAATCATAGGAAACTGAGAGTGTATGCTGTTAACTTTCTCATCAGCTGAGGGGTTCAGTATGGGTGGTAGAGGGACAATTGTTAATGTAGTTTTGTGCTATAACATGGGGAACCTGACAACACTAGTATCAGACTACTATATTGGTAGCTATGCACAAAATCCATTCATTCACATTTGCAACTTTGTCACTTTTCCCACTGTAACCCCCCCCCCCCCAACCCCGTTTCCCAAAATTTATCTTCCAAAATACTCTGTGAATGAAAAAATTGTGTTTTTTAACATATTTACTCACTCACTCATTGTAATGGCCAAAACAGGCTAACACCATTCACCAAAATTGCCATTCAATGTTAATTATTTTTGCATTTTTTTTTTGCGTCAAAAACATATCTTATGACCCCTCATTGGAATGAGCTCATTCAGCTCTATCCAGTTGGGGGAGGGAGTTCATAGCTATGTTTTTGGTGCAAAAAATGAAAAGAAATTAGTTATTCAAAAGTCGTATCTTTTTATGTAAGCTAAAGGGTTATCATAATATGGAGAAAACTTCTATTATACCAGTGAAGACAAGTGAAATATGGGTTTTCTGGCTAAGTGTTTGGATGGTGATTTGGGAGAGGATTGGAATATAATTGGAATCCCCTCTATCACAAGTACTATGAGGGGAAACCATGGTTTAGTTAAATGTGTTAACAGGGTAAAATAGGTGGTTACATGTGTATGTAGCATTTGCCAGAGGTTATAGTGTGCTTCTCAGTTCTGGATGCCACACTTGCTCAAGATGCATTTAACTGCATTATTTTTGGCAATATATGGCCTTTATTGCTGACTGTGACAAAAATATAACTTTTCAAAAAATAAAACAGAATTATTCAGTCTGTGGTTCTCGAAGGAACATTTAAATGTGAAATATGTGTAATATCCAAAAAAATATAATTAAATCAGTGTTGGAAGCCAAAATACATGTACATTTACATGTATGTATTTCCTATAATCAACCAGGGCTCGATTTAACTGGATTAGCATAGCACTTTGCTCTCCAATTTTTGAATTTTGCTATTCAAGATTTATTAGTTTCAAGTGCTTTTGGATCAACTGCTAATCAATTTTCCAGGGTGCATAGTAAATTGCTATTCAAAATTTTCAGATTAAATCAAGCCCTGTAATCAACCCTAAACCTTACAAAGGGTAACCTACAAAACTTTTCCTAACAAAAATCCCCCCCACCCCAATCATTTTCACACAATGCACAAAAATCCCCCCCCCCCCATGTTTTTTTCAGGTGAACAGAAATTCCTCCCTCCATAATTTCTGTTGAACAAAAATCCCCCCCTAATTTGTTAGAAGTATATTTAAAGCCATACAAAAATGCCCAAAGCTTTTTACCACTCGAAGCCGAGCACTTGTCGCTTCAATCAATGCTAACCTTGCTTGTGTGGAGTTAGCACTGTTGCCCAGTGGTTCTCTGTGTGAACTTTAGCTTCCTCCACCCATAAAACTGTCCAACATGAGGTGACACTGGCTGTTGAAAGTGTCCTTAAACTCCAATAAATAAATAAATAATTGTCTTGATAAATAGTTATTGAGGCATGTTTTCTTGTAAACAGTAATGAGTGTTTATGTAATTTACAAATTAAATACATAAGTTTTTAAATCCTCTTGAACTACCTTTTAACCTTTTGGTGTAAAAGGCCAGGAGGGGGATTTTTGTACTGCTCTTAAAATAATGTCGGAGACTGTGGTACTACCTTGAAAAATTGAGGGGGGGGGGGGGGTGATTTTAACCTACATTCTAATCCTTCCAAAGATACATTTTACCTCTTTCATTTGATAAAAGAGTCATTTCTGCATGAGAATTCACTGCTTTCTTTGAAAACTACCCCAACCCCAAAATAAAAATAAAATCTACATCAACAGACAATAGTTTGGGGAAAAATCTGTCTCATCTAACCATACTGCAAGAGAAAGAGTGGTGCTCAACAACCCCCCCCCCCCCCCACTCCCCCACCACACAAAACAAAATGAATGTCAATTTTGTTTTAAAAACTGGGGTTGCAGCTATATAAATCACCAATATCAATAGACTGTGCCATTTTATCCTTACAAATGATGTCAAATTCTCTTCTACATATTGATGTGGTAAAATATAGCCCTGAATGTGTCCCCTAGACCCCCAGCATACCCACTTTCATGATGATATAATTCATAAATTAATTGATGTTGACACAAAACAAACCTCTTATGATATTAAATTGCCCATTTGTGATAGTTTTTAGATCACATTCTGGCTTCTTAAGATACATGTATTTCACATTGTGTTTGATGAATATTTTGCAACTTTTGTAAAAAAAACATTTTTTTAAAAATCCCTCAGATTTCTTAATTAAGGCACCAAGAGTCATTGGTATGTCTCTGACAAAACATTACACATTGATTTTCTCCAACAGCATGACAGTACAGCTCATGTGGTATCGCATAGCACCATTAAAATGCCTAAAACCATCAAATATTGATTCTGTAGTGCGGTGCTTATGCTGCAAGTACCCATAAAGGCACTTTTACAACCTTGGATTTAATCCCTACAGACACTTATGACCCATTTTGATAAAAGGAGTAAAATTAAGGAAAATACAATGTACATGTATGTTTTCCAGAGAGGACGAATCACATATTTGCTTCAAAAAGATAGTGCTCTTTAATGTTTAATATATTTGTGGTGGAGGGCGTTACAGTGTGAAAATAGTCAAAAGCCAGTTAAAATGAAAAGCAAAGAATCGCTGTCTGTGATGGATGGTTCTTGGACTACTTGCACCCTGGACGATTCATACCACAATTGGGGGGTACAAATTGTCTTGACAATGAGGAACACATTGTCTAGACAAAATCTACAAATTGTCCAAGTAAAAGGTATGAATTGTCTCCTTTTTGATAGAAGCTGTCTCAAGTAAGTAAACATATGCATGAAACAACCCATCAAAACAAGATTTATGCAGAAATGAAACTTCAATGAGTGAACCATCGCTTAAGAGCTCAAATGAAAAAGTGATCTCTAGTATTATCAACTTCAGGTTCGAACATGGTAAAAGAAAAAAAGAAAATTTATAGTAGATAGTAATGGATGGAGTTCAAGTTTACAGTTAAAACACTATTTTTTTAATGAAGCCACAATAATTCTTTAAATTGATGAAGATCTAACAATAAATAATTTCATGACGCCCCAAATAATAAGTTAAAGAGTGTGCTGCCTTAATAATTTAATTATTTTAATTCTGAGCTCCCTCAATAGAGCATTTTCTTTTTGGCGTTTTTAATTCTGAGCTCCCTCAATAGTGCATTTTCTTTTTACTGTTGTGACGTTGAATATTTTAAGTGTCTACTTGCTTTTTACTTTAAGTCATGAAATTTGATATTCTGTGTCTTTTTAAAATAAAAGAAATGACATCACCTTTTTTTATTCTTTCTCCAAGTTTATAATCCTCTCCCAACCCCATCTCCATGTATATTTTTTCAGAGGGGGTTAATGAAGCAGGGTATGAATTTGCAGAAGCGGATACAAATTGTCCAGAGGGGGGTACAAACTGTTGGATACTGCCCAGAGGAGGGGTACGAATCGTCCAAAAGGAGGTACAAATTGTCCTGGGAAAGGTACGAATTGTCCAGCAAAAGGTACCAATTGCCAGAGGTACGAATCGTCCAGGCTATGAGTTGTCAAACTCACTGATGGATGGATGGATGGACAGACAGAATTTATGCAATCACACATTTTGTAATAAATTCAATTTCACTTTTCTTTTGAATGCTAAAACAAACTAGAATTAGTAGAAATGAAATATTTTCTCTGGAATCATTATCGGTGTGCAAATGTTATTTAGAGCCTATAGAGGTCGGTTCTGGGGAGGTTGGTATTTAGGCTTTTTTTGTCATTTTTGGAGAAACATACTAAATATCAGAATCCCCACCTCCAGATGTTGGTCAGGCGAGGTGGGCGACATTGACTTGAAGATGAATTCAGTTTTATTCTGGTTGCAAAGCCTAAAGCATCCAGGAATTAAAACATTGTTTACCAAAAAACCGATGAAGTGTAATTTAAATGGGAGTTCTGAGTGGTTCTGGAATTTAGCCTTTAGGAGAACACGTCGGATCACAAAATTGGCTGGCCGCTACACTGTAATTCTGACAGTCTTAAACTGACATTGTATTATATCATTGGCAAAAAATAGTTCATAGACTGGAGCCAGTGAACTTGTGAAGATAAATCTAGGAAATAAATGAATATCGCTGTTCGCGCGCATGTCTGTTTCTGTAAAATTTTACTTCAAGTCTGCATGTCCCTGTTTTGAGAACAAAGATTTCCCCAGACCGCACGTCAACATAACTTGAATTCATCCGAACACCGGCTGTTTCTAAGGAAATCGCGTTAAGTTCCCCACAAATGAAAAAGGCCCACTAAAAGTATCAATAAATTACTTGTTTTATTTTTTTATTCGTTGTCAACAATTTGTGAAGTGTACGTTCTCAATTAAAACTGAAACTGGGCTTTGAATCTGACGAAACCGGCAACGGACGACATTGGCACTTCGAACTTTCAAACAATATTTAACTCGCCCACAACTACCTGACTTCGAAAGTCACTTCAATATATTTTACATAATGTCCTTTGAGAAGCCAAAAACAATTAAATATCCGTTACAATGATTCTGGATTTTTTGCCAGTGGGAGAGCCACGCCGCCAGATGGCACCCCAAACTCTGTTGCATGGTATATACAAAAATTATAAAATCATGGATACGTACTTAGGTTACCTTTGTGCGCCCACGCCACTGCGTGGGTGTGCACTACTAATATATGCTGAAATGTATTGTTATCTTTATATTGTTTATTGTTTATTTTTAGCTCACCTGAGCGAAGCTCAGCGGGAGCTTTACTGATCGTGATCCGTCCGTCGTCCGTCGTCCATCGTCCGTCGTCCGTCCGGCATTAACTTTACATTATCGACTTCTCCTCCTAAATCACTAGGCGAATTTTATTCAAATGTTGGCTAAATATTTATTACGTAATGCCAATTCAGATTTGTTCAAATGAAGTTGCCCTTCCTCCTGGGTGGGGCCACGCCCCCAAGGGGCACCAAAATCTTTGAAAATCTTCTTCTCAAGAACCAGCAGTAGCAGACACTTGATATATGGTATGCAGCTTCCTTTTGAGGTGTAGACTCAGATTTGTTCAAGAGAAATTCGAGGGATAATATTTGGCGTTGTTATGGGAGGGGCAAAAATTTTGACCCCGCCCTAAATTTCTATTTTCTGAACCGAGAGGCCGATTTGAACCAAATTTAATGTGAGGACTTATTGGGTCATAAGTACTTGATTTATGCAAAAAAAAATTTTCCGCAGCCCCGTGGGAACCTTAGGAGCTGAAAATAGAAAAAATTTAAAACGCCTATATCTGCAAAACTGCACGGCACTGAGAATTTTTATTTGGTGTGAAGCTTCCTTCGGACCAACAGAAAGGATTGGTCAAAAAAAAATGGCCATCGGTTTTATCATAGGTTACAGTTTCGGGACTTTGAAAAAGTGCTGAGTCAGCACTTTTTAACACTGTAGGCAATGGGAAAAACATTTAAGTATCTTCTTTTTTAGATTCACCAATCAGAATCCTTTCATATTTGGTATACAACATCAATAGGGTGGTCAGATTTAAATTTGTTCAAATCGAGCCCCTGGGTTAATATTTGGGCTCCCTATGGGAGCCCGAATTTCAACTTAGTGCAATATGAGGTCTATTATTTAAAAATCTTCTTCTTCAGATCCGCCAGGCAGAATTCTTTCATATTTGGTATACAACATCAATAGGGGGGTCAGATTCAAGTTTGTTCAAATCAAGGCCCTGGGTTCATATTTGGTCTCCCTATGGGAGCCTGAATATTAACATAGTGCAATATGAGGATTATTCTATAAAAATCTTCTTCAAATTCAACAGGCAGAATTCTTTCATATTTGGTATACAACATATCTAGGGAGGTCAGATTCAAGTTTGTTCAAATTGAGTCCTTGGGTTCATATTTGGGCTCCCTATGGGAGCCCGAATTTTAACTTAGTGCAATATGAGGTCTATTATTTAAAAATCTTCTTCTTCAGATCCACCAGGCAGAATTCTTCCATATTTGGTATGCAACATCAATAGGGAAGTCAGATTCAAGTTTGTTCCAATCGAGCCCCTGGGTTCATATTTGGGCTCCCTATGTGAGCCCGAATTTTAACATAGTGCAATATGAGGATTATTCTTTAAAAATTTTCTTCTTCAGATCCACCGGGCAGAATTCTTTCATATTTGGTATACAACATCTCTAGGGAGGTCAGATTCAAGTTTGTTCAAATCGAGTCCTTGTTTAATATTTGGGCTCCCTATGGGAGCCCGAATTTTAACTTAGTGCAATATGTGGAATTTTCTTTAAAAATCTTCTTCTTCAGATCCACCAGTCAGAATCCTTTCATATTTGGTATACAACATCTCTAGGGGGATCAGATTCTCGTTTGTTCACATCCAGTCCCTGGGTTAATATTTGGGCTCCCTATCTGAGCCCGAATTTTAACTTAGTGCAATATGTAGAATTTTCTTTAAAAATCTTCTTTTCCAGATCCACCAGTCAGAATCTTTTCGTATTTGGTATATAATATCTCTAGGGGGATCAGATTCAAGTTTGTTCAACTCGAGTCCCTAGGTTAATATTTGGCCTCCCTATGGGAGCCCGAATTTTAACTTAGTGCAATATGTGGAATTTTCTTTAAAAATCTTCATCTTCAGATCCACCAATCAGAATCTTTTCATATTTTGTATATAACATCTCCAGGGGGGTCAGATTCAAATTTGTTCAAATCAAGTCCCTGGATCAATATTTGGGCTCCCTATGGGAGTCTGAATTTTAACTTAGTGCAATATGTGGAATATGCTTTAAAAATCTTCTTCTTCAGATCCGCCAGTCAGAATCATTTCATATTTGGTTTACAACATCTCTAGGGAGGTCAGATTCAAGTTTGTTCAAATCGAGTCCCTGGGTTCATAATTGAGCTCCCTGTGGGAGCCTGAATTTCAACTTAGTGCAATATCAGGTCTATTCCATAAAAATCTTATTCTTCAGATCCACCAGTCAGAATTCTTCCATATTTGGTATACAACTTATCTAGGGGCACCAGATTCAAGTTTGTTCAAATTGAATTCCTGGGTTCATATTTGGGCTTCCTATGGGAGCCCGAATTTTAACTTAGTGCAATATGAGGACTGTTCTTTAAAAATCTTCTTCAGATTCACCAGTCAGAATGAATCAGGTTTGGTATACAACATCTCTGGGGGGGGGGGGGGGTGTCAGGGGTCAGATTCAAGTTTGTTCAAATCGAGTCCCTTGTTTCATCAGTTATGGCTTTCAAACTGCAGTGGCGTAACAACGCTTGGAAATTTGGAAATGCTTATCTATAGCTGGGAGAATTGGATCTAGTTGGCAAGACCTATGCTATTATAATGATTATCTGACATGGACACCTGAATTTAATTTCATGATGTCATTCCTCTGTGGTGTTGATGAACCATAACGAGCTGAATGTGATCCAAAATACTTCTTTGAACCACTTTGTCAGGTGAGCGATTTAAGGCCACGTGGGGCCTCTTGTTATTATTTACTGGCATCTGTCTCATGTGCACGTTATTGTCATTAAACTATCTTTCCATCTATCTACGCTTACGCTGTTTAAAAATTTTATTTTTCACTGCATGTGTAACCGGCGAATCACAGTGAAAATTGTACCAACGAACAGGGAATAAATTCTCTAAAATGTTATGAAAGTGACAGCGATGTTTATATTCACGATGCCAAGTTGTTATTTTTGTTATGTGTGGTATTAAATTAATCCTCATTATCGTTTCTTTGTAGCTACCAATGAAAAGCTATTTTATTTCGCGGAAGAATAATTTCGTCCCTAAAAGTGGTTCATTGGATATACATTGACTACTTTTAAATTGATATGTTTGTCGATTTCGAAGCAATTACTTTGCATTAATTTGTTATTAAAACAATTTTTAGAACAGGCAACGCATATAATAAGAACAATTTTGATTGATTACCATAATAATTTCATTCGTGACTAGCGGATGAAATAGTGCTAGTCACTCATAAAATAACTATGGTGTCCACTCAAAGCCACGGGTATCCTATATTTATTTGTGGATGCAGTCTGCAATAGCAAGGATTATTTGTATATTGCAGGATACTTTTTCCACGTTCAGCAGCACATATGTTTACCTTGCTCCTATTGTTATGACGGAGAGAAAACGGTTAATATTGAAATAGAAGAGTGTCGCACAAAGGCGAGTAACCCAAAGAAAATATGCATGCCTGCGGCGTTTCCTCCTGCGGTGCGTCCTCCACAAGATGAACAGTCTCTTGATAGCGGTATGTTAATACTTGAATCAGTCGCTTCCTGTAGAACGAGTATTCTGCTCGTGCTCATTACAAGCCCAATCTCGTGTATCGGGTCGCCGACCAAAAACACCATAACTCAATTAATTCAAGGCCATTTTTCACACTTGATATAATATGATGCATATCGAGTAGACGGAGAGGATGTCGTATCTTGGGTTTTGACGACCATCAAAATGGCCTCCGTCGGATATGTTTTGAAAAAAAAATAGCACTTACACTTTTAACTCGTTGCATGCTGCTGTCAGATATTTCTGACCGGGCAGGATATGCTTGCCATTGAAATGAGTATAATTTCGGCACATTTAATCCAAATTTCCACTTGTAAATTGAATTGACTTTTTCACCAATGATCCCTTGACTTAAATTTAGATTATTTTTTCAGCAAATCTTTTCAAGGCTGCTTCATTGCAGCCATGGCAAAATTTGATAAAACTTACCTTGAGAATACTCAGCGGGTTAAGAGTTAAAGCAAGAACGTCCATACGGTGATTCGGAATTTTGATTATTTTTGGCGTGTAAAGCAACTTGCTCAATATATATAATAATATAACATAGTATATTGGTTTCTCTCTGGTGCATACATTATGCAAATTAGCCAGCCATCTTAGTTTTTGAAACTGGATGTCTATAGGAAGAAAAAACCCAAAACACTTGAAAACACTCAAATCACCAAAACTCAGTTAACCCTTTACCCAATGTAACGGTCAAAAACGGCCAGCACTATTCTCAAAAATCGCCAATTTATTTTCATTATTTTTTAATTTTCTGTCTCAAAAATATAGGCTATGTCCCCCTCGTTGGAACGAGCTCATCGAGCTCGTTCCAACGAGGGGCCATAACCTATGTTTTTAAGACAAAAAATAAAAAAAAAATAGTCAAGAATTTTTTTGGCAAGTGTCGTCTGCTTTTCATGTTAGCGACAATCAAAAATTCATATGTATAATGAGTAACAAGGGAAGTGATACATGAACGTCATCTGCAGCATGGTTAGATCATTTCTTCGAAAAAGAAATGATTCACCTAATAAGTGTTGATTGTATACTAATATATACTGAAATGAAGGGTTAATTCAAGACCTCGTGTTATGAAACAAATTTCTTGGTCTTTATGAGAGGAAGGGGATATCACATTTTGGAGTTTGACAGTCATAAAAATAAAACGTTTCGGCAATTTCGTTCTGAAAGTATTGCACTCTCTGAGCAAGAACTTTCAAACGGTGATTCGAACTTTGATTATTCTTGATATGGAAAACAACTTGCCCAATATACATACCCTGGTGGTCTGGTTTGTCTCTCGTGTAAAAGTTATGCAAATTTGCCAACCATCTTGATTTTTAGAACTGTCCGTCTGTAGACAAAAAATCCCGAAAAATCACCCAAATCACCAGAACTCATTTACTTCAAGGTCAGTTGTTATGAAACTTAATAATTAAGTAATTTTCATCCACAGGGGTAAGAGAATATCACTACAGTTCTTAGAGTTTGTCAGTTACAGAAAATAGAAGTAATACTCTTTGAGCAAGAACTTCCAAACGGTGATTCGTATTTTGATTATTTTTGGTACAGAAAACAACTAGCACAATAAATAATACATACAATAGTATACATTTTTTTCTCTCGCGCATAAATGATGCAAATTAGCCAGCCATCCTAATTTTAAAATAATCTGTCTGTAGTGAAAAATAACAAAAATCACCAAAATTACCAAAACTCAATTAATTCTAGACGATGATGCATATTAACAAGAGGAAAGGGAATAATGTATTAAAAACTTTCAAGAATGTACCCCCCCCCCCCCCGCCCCCCCCCCCCCCCCCCCCCCGTTGCATTGGCCTTCATAAATTCCTGGAATTCCTGCTTGACATAGGCGATATAAATTAAATTCAAGCAGTTGCATCTTCACTGATCTTCCATTAATTGCGATTCCTGTGTTTAAAAGCTGGGACCGTAGACCATTATATATATATATATATATATATATATATATACTTCCTTCTAAGCGGCTTTCACTTTTCACCTTTTGACTAAGGTTCCGCTCCACAATTTTCCAGGCATTTCCAAATGTGACATGCCATACACTCTCTTCAAATGCAAATATTCTGTAGCTTAGTTATCTAACTCATAACATGTATTACATTTCCAAAATCCACAAAAAACATATAATACTATCTGACTAAGTAGAAATAAACAATCTGAATGTGGGTGGAATAATTTATTGTCAAAGGCCAGACTTCAACCTGAAAAATTGCATGAAAAAATGCCGAAACCAGTCATTTTCAGCCACCTAGCAGCCTCAAAAGCAGAATTTTCCCACCAACCACACCTACCCACCCCTGGAACAGAGCATCCCCTGTTTCTAAAATGCAAAAAAATTTATATGTTTCTGTGTCATTTTTTAGTTACCTGTCTGGTAACAAACCCGTGTAAAAATTACATTTTAAAAAATAGTCAATTTTTCGAAGCCAATGTTTCCCATAATTCATCTGGTAATTTACCCCTAAGTATCAGAATCCAACTTTGGGACCAAAACTTCAAATTCTCTTGTCCAACAAAAAGCCTAATGTAATCATATATCTGATACTAAAAATATATCTCAATTTTATATGGCCTTAGTTTCAACATATGCCCTATGTTTAGAATTTCACCCCTGTGCAATAGCGCGAAACTGTGGAGCGGAACCTAATTCATAGTCCGTTACGTCAAGTGCCGTACCAATGTATACCGCGTCATGGCAACGTAAAAATTATGCGTCACGCTTATATTAATTGTTTGAAGAGAAATAAAACATTGTTCGAGGTGGGCGTAGGCCCTACGTCTTACATGTCGGTTTATTAGCTGGCAAGTGGCTGCCTAGCTCTTAATCACGAACCCAGTTGGAAAATCATCATTTCATATCTTCCTTGGGTGTCAACAAGTAAAGATATGTTCCGCGTTTCACGTTGTTCTCTGTATTCAAGTGTTAAATGCACAAAAATACCATATCATATCTTCCTTGGGTGGCAACAAGTAAAGATATGTTCTGCGTTATTACGCGCAAAATTTGTTCTCAGCTTTAGAATTACGAGCCATTTATCATTTATCTCAATCTCGCTCTAGTAACAGAGGCAGAAGCTGGCGTGCAATAGTCACACATCCAACCACTCCTTGGCCCCAATCATTCAAACACGCTGTTCTCCAAATTTAAGAGTATTGCGTGCAAAATCACTATCATATCTCCCTTGGGTGGCAACAAGTAAAGATATGTACCCCGTCCCACGCTGCCACAACGTGAAACGCGGGCCATATCTTTTCTTGTTGCCACCCAAGGATGATATGATACGGTTATTTTTCGCGTAAGACACTCGGATACGGGGAACAAAATATATCAAAGTTGAGCCCTTGTTTCTAAAGCCAGAGATCTCGACGAGTCGAAGGCGACTCGATATATAGCCTTAGAAACAAGAGCGAGACTCATGCATAACATATTGTATATAAATATAATGGTGACGGTAGATTTTTCTTCCAATTCCCAGTTTTCGCGTCAATAACTTGATTAACTAGCCTTTTAGTTTAAGATTTCATTTACCCACCTGGGGCAACCGGATTGTGTCCTTGGGCAAGACACTTCACCCCTGCACGTCGATGATGCACTTGTCTTCAACCAGTGCTAATCCTGCTTGTGTGGAGTTAGTATGTTGGGGAGCCTAATAGTTGCTCGCCGTTGCTATGTGGTTCTCTCCGGGTACTCCGGCTTTCTCCACTCGTAAAACTGCCTGACACGAGGTGACCCTGGTTGCCGAGAGTGTCGTTAAACCCCAATAAATAAATATTAAGATTCTCACTAAAAATGCAGGTCTTTTCTCTGGAAACTACTATACAGCTGCCTTGAACTTTCCCGATTCCCGGATACACTTAATGGTCGCGTTGGTTTAACATTCCGAAAAGACTGCGCTGAAAATGGCGTGTTGTTTCATCACGAAAGCTTCTAACGATTCAGACACAGATATATAAAAGTAATGTTTTATAATTTAAGAGTTACACTTTTTGAGAAGAATTATTCCAGTTCTTAACTTCCTATATATAGAAACGTACACGTCTTTCGAAATCGTGTTATGTTCCAAAAATAGTATCGTAAACAAATCGTAACTGAACGCTAGCTTGTATCATGCAGTTGTAAGATGCAGATTGTGAATCAGTCGTCCCTGATACACGATGCATTTAGGTAATTACAGACTCAGACCTATTGTAAGATAAGTACTTATTGTAAGATAATAATTTGAATTCATTTGAAGTTTATATCTCTTGAAAAGCCGCCGTCGTCGATAGGATGGTCACCAAACTCTAGTGGGGCCCCACTTAATTCGATATCTCTTACTACAATAGCCCTGTCAAATGAATATAACTTACAAACACAAAGCAATTCACCGTACCTTCTGTACAAATATGAGCCGGTAATTGCATATAGGTTATAGAGTGGACTCCTGTTAACTGAATAAAACAATATTGTAATATGCCTAGAAATTACCTTAACATTTACCGAATTCTCTCCGTTTATGGGTATATTTGGCCTCAATACACCCAATAGAGCCATTTGGTGTATTATATCTTCTTTGACAGAGCTCATGGAGCTCTGGCAAACAAGATATAGAAGAATATCGTACATGGACCAGATCCCTGTTGATTGAATACTCCTAATATGAAAATAGGTGCAACCTACAAGCAAACGCAGTTTTGGACTTCAATATACAGTACATGTACCCTGTAGCTAGTTTTTATTGGCTCACCGACGATAGTTGTGTGAGCCTATGGCATAGCCCTCGTGTCGGCGTCGTCGGCGTTGTCGGCGTCGTCGGCGTCCGGATTCATTCATTTTGAACTTTTGTGTGCAGGTTTTGATTTTGATTTTTTTTTTTTTTTTCATTTTTTTTTATGTCCGCATGCTTTTCAGGGATAGTAATATTTTATTCAACCCTTTCCATGCTCAGTTACTTGGATTTTGGACTTTTGTGTACAGGTTTTTGACTTTTCTGTGCAGGTTTTTGACTTTTGTGTACAGGTTTTGAAATTTTGTCTTCAAGTGGAGTTTTACCTTACTGGCATATTGCCATGGTGGTTACTTTAACATTTCAGGGTATTTTTCTTAATTTTAATCCTTTGAAACAAATGTGATACTTTTTTTACTTTTATGTGCAGGTTTTGAGGTTTGTCTTTCTTTTCTTCCAAGTGGATATTTTTCAAGTAGACTTTCACCTTACTGGCATATTGCCATTGTGGTTACTCAATACTGTGACATTTGCAGGGTATTTTTCTTAATTTTAACCCTTTGAAACAAATGTGATACTTTGTTTGACTTTTATGTGCAGGTTTTGAGGTTTGTCTTTCTTCTCTTACAAGTGGCGACTTACCTTGTAGCATATTGCCATGGTTCCTATTTTATATTAGGATGCTTCTTGGGGCTAGTATTATATTATTTAACCCTTTAGCTGCTTATTTATCTTAATTTTGTACTTTTGTGTGCAGGTTTTTGACTTTTGTGTACAGGTTTTGATATTTTTTTTAAATGGAGTTTTACCTCACTGGCATATTGCCATAGTGGTTACTGTGTCATTTTCAGGGTATTTTTCTAAATTTTAATCCTTTGAAACAAATGTGATATTTTTGGACTTTTATGTGCAGGTTTTGAGGTTTTTCTTTCTTTTCTTCCAAGTGGATATTTTTCAGGTAGAGTTTCATCTTACTGGCATATTACCATGGTGGTTACTGTGACATCATCAGGGTATTTTTCTCAATTTTAACCCATTGAAACAAATGTGATACTTTTTTGTTTTTACTTTTATGTGCAGGTTTTGAGGTTTGTCTTTCTTTTATTCAAAGTGAAGACTTACCTTGTAACATATTGCCATGGTTCCTATTTTATGTTTGCATGCTTCTTGGGGCTATTATTATATTATTTAACCCTTTAGCTCATTATTTACTTTAATTTTGGACTTTTGTGTGCAGGTTTTGAATTTTTGTTTTACTCCAGCCACCCCTTTACATTGACCGCCTGCTGGTGAGCCACGGGGTACTGATACCCCTTCTAGTTATTTTAAGTACTGTAGGAACCGAACATCTTCCTATAGAAACACTTGCCTGTATCAATGTGGGATGGTTATATGTTATCGTTACGTTAATATCAAATATCTCCACCCATTTAGCACGCCCAAATGTTCGATCGTAGCTCCTCCCACTAGGATCACTGGTTCGCAATTTGTATTTATCGTAAACCCTCGTTAAAGCAAACAAAATGTTTGCGTTCAAAGAGAAAACAAAAATCAAATGGATAATTAACACGTTTTATATTTACTTTTAAATGATTTCCATCTTGAAAGATTAGCAGAATATACGAAAAGCTTTTTTGTCACCTTTCGCATCGACTTTCGGAGAGATTCAACACGAGTTTTAGCTCCCCTGGCCTAAAAGGCCAGGTGAGCTTTTCTCATCACTTGGCGTCCGTCGTCCGGCGTCCGTAAACTTTTCACATTTTCATCTTCTTTTCTGTAACCGCTGAGCCGGTGTGAACCAAACTCGGCAGGAATGGTCTATGGGACATCCTCTACAAACGATGGGCATTTTGTTCTCGTCGAATGAAAAACATGGCTTCCAGGGGCATTCTTTGATTCTGGATGGTGGATTTTCAAAAATCTTCTCCTCTGAACTGCCAGGCCAAATGCTTTGAAGCTTCACATAAATGATGACTGGGACCCCCTCTACCAACGATCCTCATTTAATATTGATCAGGTTACAAACATGGCCGCAATTGCGGCTTACAGTTACTATAGAAACCCTATGGGAAATCACATCTTCATCTTCTTGCCTGGAACTACTAAGGCGACGTGAAAACAAACCTGGCAGAGATAGTCTATAGGAGGTCCTCTACAAACGATCCTCATTTTGTTCCGTGGGTTAAAAAACATGGCCGCCGGAGGCATTCTTTGATTCTGATAGGTGGATTTTCAAAAATCTTCCCTGAAACTGCCAGGCCAAATGTTTTGGTACTTCACATAAATGATGACTGGGACACCCTCTACCAACGGTTTTCATGTTGATCGGGTTGTAAACATGGCCACAATTACGGCTTATAGTTACTATAGAAACCATATGGGAAATCATATTTTCATCTTTTTTTCTGGAACTACTGAGCCGACGTGAAAACAAACCTGGCAGGGATAGTCTATTGGCGTCCCCAACACACGATCCTCATTTTGAAAACATGGCCGCCAGAGGCATTCTTTGATTCTGATTGGTGGATTTTGAAAAATCTTCTCCTCTGAAACCACAGGGCCAAATGTTTTGAGACTTTGCATGGTTGATGAATGGGACCCCTTTCTACCAACGATCCTCATTTAATGTTGATTGGGTTGTAACATGGCCACAATTAGGGTTTATATTTACTATAGAAACCCTATGGGAAATCACATTTTCATTTTCTTCTCTGGAACTTCTGAGCCGAAGTGAACCAAACCTAGCAGGGATAGACTATGGGAGGTCTTCTACAAATGCTCCTCATTTTTGTTACCGTGCATTGAAAAATATGTCTGCCAGAAGCATTTTGTGATTCCGATTGATGGATTTTGAAAAATGTTCTCCTCTGAAACCACAGTGCAAATGATTTGAAACTTTGTATGGTTGATGACTGGGACGCCATCTACCAACATTCCTCATTTAATGTTGACCGTGTTGTAACCATGGCCTCAATTGCGGCTTATAGTTACTATAGAAACTCTATGGGAAGTCACATTTTCATCTTCTTCTTTGGGACTACTGAGCCGACGTGAACCAAACATTGCAGGAATGGTCTATAGAAACCCTCTACAAACAATCCTCTTTTTGTTCACATTGGTAGGAAAATATGGCCACTAGATACATTCTCTGATTCTGACTGATGGATTTTGCAAAAATCTTCCCCTCTGAAACTACAAAATCAAATTTTTTTGAAACTTCACATGATTGAGGACTGGTATACCTGCCAATGATCCTCATGTAAAGTTGATGTAATGTTGCAAACATGGCCACAATTGCAGCTCATAGTTTACCATGGAAAGTCTATGGGAAATCACATTTTATATGCAGTTCCAGGTGAGCGATTATAGGCTTTTAGAGCCTCTAGTTTATTTCATAGTTTATTTAAAAAAATTTATGGAAATACTGAAAAATCTCACGCCTTATCTATAGAGCTCAATTTGTGTGCCCGTTATTAATTGAATAATTATCCATGGCAAAGTGGCTATCTATTAACAGAGTTTTACTGTACTAATGCCGATGGCGCTTGAAGAGGGATAAATTTGAACTTGAAGTTACACCTTGTGAAGTGCCATCGTCAGCTTATGAACTCGAGAATTTTGGACTTGCATTAGTCCTCCATACAAAAATCCCCATCGATAAATCCGTCACTGGTGGAGATATCTAACACCGAAAAAGTACAGAGAGGAGTGAATCTAAGAACGCCAGCTTGATTGATCTCGATTAAGCCTTTGAACCCGAGAGGCCGCTTTTCCGGCCTAGGAACACGATGCGTCATAATTTCATAAAGTAGCATGGCTGCTAAGTGAATGTGTGGAGAATACCAGTCAATATTTTCAACGGGCTGCACGTTGAAACTATTAATTGGTCTTCCCCCCAAATAATGAATATGAAATCTTCCAATTGCTACCATTGAACTGACATGAAATACACCACTATAGTTCAAAGGGTTAAACTTCTCAAATCCGACCCAATGCAGAAGAGTATACGTCTGATCCGAAATTGTGAAGCTGTGGAAATTTTTACCTAGTTATCTTCTCTTCAAATTGGACATAATGAAGGAAGGACTCAGCGAACCTTCGAGATTTGATTCGGTACTGATTTTTTTTCACTGATTCGTTTTGATTCGAAACCATCTCGTTTATTCGAAAGATTTCGAATCCCGAAAGGTTTTGGATTTCATACATTTCTATATTTTCGACTTTCTGAAGATGGTACATCACCATGCATGCAGTTACTCCTAGTTTGCATATATATATATACCGCCCCTTGAAATGGAGCAGACGCCATTTGCAATGCTTTGCTGACGCCTTGTTCCACTCAAAGGGCGATGTGTGGCCTTTTCTTTATCCACCTTGGTGATACCTGGTATTTTCTCGTTTGAATCTAGTCCCATTGCTAATCCCATTACTAAGATCACTGCGGGCGTGAGTTTTCAGCAGTAGAATGTTAAGAAGAGAAAATGTCCAAACTCATTTTGGTACTGCTACAGTAAAAATGATAGTTTTGAGTAATGTCAAAGTGTTAATGAAAGGACGATGTACACCGGGTACATGTACTTGTCCAAGCGGAAATTTGGCTGCCATATGCATAAATTACGGAAACTTTCATAAACAAGTGGAAGGTCCTCCTACCTGTACTTGCGGTTCGGTGCTACGAAATAATCTAACATGTATTAATACTGGGTTTACATGGGAGAGAGACAGTGCAAGTAAGACATCCGTAATATCGCAACAGTTGTAAAGTGATTCGATTCGAGATTTAAGTCGGTTTCGAACATTTTCCGTAATTCGATTTGAGCGAAAAATTGTGATTCGCCGAGTCCTAAATAGTGTTCAATCGATGCTCGGAACCGGCCACCACAATCGGCCGATTGTGGGCAATCGGATGGCAACGGCTCCTGGAATATCGGTTCAACCGATTGTTGCCAAGCATTTTGAGATGATTCATTAACCGCATTATATTCTCTTCTGCAATTGTTTAATTGTTAATGTAAAATGATACCATTCAATAAAGTTGAGAAACAACCACAATGTGTATTCTTAATCTCTCTAGACGCCCCTTTACGGGACATACAAGTTAAACAACATACAAAGCTTACAACTGATTGAAATCGCTAGTTCATACTGTTAAAGTGACGGTTACACTCCATTGACTCAGTCAGAAGTAAAATTACCAGTCGCACGCACTTGGGAGAGCCACGTTTACCGCCCAAGTGTGCGCGACTGGTAATTTTATTTCGACCCCAGTCAACGCAGTTTAACAACAAAAAATGTTCAGTTTAATGTAGTTCTTTCGAGCCTCGACTTGTCCTAGTGCACGGTATTACAATCGGAATCGGCATCGGAATCGACCGATTGTGAGCTCAAATAGCCGGTAATCAGTCAACGACCATTTTTGGTAATCGGTTGAACACTAGTCCTAAATATAGGCTCTATATGAATTTCTTGTGTGTAGAACTCCTGGGGTAACCCATTGAACTCGGATGGTATATTCCATGCCAGTTTAATGACGGCAACTGGAAGAGTTCATGTTCATTATTTGTGGGTAGATCAATTAATATTTTCAACGTGATCCTTTGGGCTGCTCGCTGAAAATAGTGATTGGTTCACTCAACACATTCACTTAGAAGCAATCCTACTTTGTGGAATTATGACCTACCGTATTCCGGGGCCGGAAAAACAGCCTGTCGGGTTAAATGGATTAATGAACTAGTCTCGATATGTGAACCAGGCTTGATGAAACATCTTAGCGTTGACCATTTGTAGCAGAACATGCACATATTCGGTACTTCCAACTTCCGCTTATTCTAATTAAGTTATCTCCCCTTGGACCTGAATTCATTTTAGAATTATATACAATGAGATTATTGAGTTTACAACTTCTGTTACATTATGAATCAAATCCGATGAAACTTTGGATTTGATACAAGGTATAATAGTTGAATAGCAAGTGGATGTGTGCGTATTCGCGAATTTTAAAGCTACCATAATTCTTATGAAAGCTCACTCCGTGCGTCTGTACATAAGAAATTATTGGGTTCTAAACGCTTCCTACGTTTTTGAAGCGACTGTATTAAACGTTCTCAAACATGACTACTGCAGGTGAACGTGCACATATGTGAAAATTTCCAAGCTCAACATCCAGAGATGCCTACCCAGAGTGGGGGGGGGGGGGGGGGGGGGGGGGGGTATTGAATTAATAACCTTCAGTGATAGTATTCAACATTAAAACCTACACATTACTTACGTCGAACAAAACGACTAATTGCTTGATAGTCAGATTAAATTGATGGGTGTGTGAGAGCATCTAAACTCGAGATTGTGTGGGGTAGACAAGCTTACTTGTGTCTACGCTGGCATACAATGCCCTCCCTGATTTGATATTCAGAACTTCCGCACTCAACCCCTATTTTTCAATGTCAATTCACGCCCATGTTTGTGGTAGACCACAATATAGGGCAATCAACAAATTTATTTTGTGACTAGGATATTCCCTTTGTTCTTTACTTGTAGCTGAATTCGCAACGTGTCAGACACGGTCACCGACAACTGTAAAAGCCTTCCCTCGAAAAATGCATATCTTCAGATACATGAAAAAGATTCAGGCCGAAACAAAGTGGACGAAAGATCGTTTTGTTGCCTTTCGTTTGCCCCAAAAAAGATGACCGATTCTTGGTCCGGCTAGATTATCACGCCTCATACTCAGATACTCCGAACGTTTACACGAATTACCATTCGTATTGCTTTCGTAACTCTTTCAGAGCAATGATATATTCCCCGTGTCGTTGGGAATGCTGTGATATTACATATTGTTGGAAAGGGCTCTCAGAGCCCTTCCGACAGTGTGTCTCAACACAGCAAATATGCCCGCTGAAGACAACTCGTGGAAGAAAACCCGGCATGCTTGGTTTCTCATCTTATATAGTATTTACACTGGCAATTGTGTGCGTATCAATATTACTTTTCCATTTCTCTTGCTTTCTCCAAAGACATTTTCCAAAAAGGGTTGCCAAAAATATAGGTAACCTTTTTCTGAATCGCCCAATTTATAATTGGTACATGTCTGATATCCCCATGCAGCATTATCTTAAACATTTTATCTCTGTATAATTTCAGATCGGAAGTTCCCTAAAACGATAGTCACTTCTCGTCCGATAGGAAATAATGAAAAGGTCTCAATGCAGTTCCTATTCAGTTTGATAGCCATTATTTTAGTTTTTGTTATCCTAATGGTTGTGGTGATTTGGATTCTCAAAAGAAAAAACTTGTCAAAGTTCTGGGACACCAATAAAGCTATTTCCATCAACAAACAAACAGACTTCATCCAGAAAGAAGATAAACCTTTCCAGGTGCAAAATAGAACGTCTGCGTCTTTGTCTTTATATCCGTCGCTATGCGAATCGAATACGACCATGTCGACAAGAATATCGGAGTTTAGCGACAGGTCAATAACTGACCATTGCAGCACTCCGGTAGCAAATGATCCTACGGCGACTGTTGAGTCCAAACCATCAGCTAAAACCGAGTCGTTCGATCCATGTGGTGAAGTGTACCTCAAAGCTAATCAAAATACGTTTATTGTGGATGATGATTCATTGAAGAATAATACGCAAACTTCAAATGCAAATAGCACACTGGTTTTCGAACGTTTATTAAGCACGTCAGCGGGATGCTCTCCGCTTTCGATAAAGAAAGAAACTGCTTATACATTCGAGACAGATTTGATTGCTCAAAATTCATGCACAGATTCAAAGCCAATTGATAATGTTAAATGTACGCTGGACTCTTTGAGTGTCGTCAAAGACGCGTCAGGGACTGTTTTAGAATGTTCGCCAGCCGCAGAGGTTTTGGAAGGCGAGCCTTCCAGGGCAATTGTCGCTATTCATGATAACAGAATTGAATACGAGGGTGACTGCCCTGTCAAATTTAGAGATAAAAATCAGGCAAATACTGAAAAAACTATTGAAAAGGATCGGTTATTTAGGTCATTTAGAAAACCAAAAATTCCGCCGAGAAAGCGATCATATATTCGCGAAGGAAAGTTCGCAAGTATATCGCAGATGACGGTATGTGAGAAGGATACGGCGTCTTATGATGATCAAAAACGTGTGTCTTCGAGGAAAAGACGCGGATTACGCAGATCATCTTCTGAAAGTGAATCAATAGAAGTTCCAATGAATCGAAGCCTAATAGATATGAATGTCGTTTGACTTGATTTTTACGCCATGTTACCAATCAAAAAGCTAAAAAGCAACAACGTGTTTGCCACATAAATGTGTCATTAACTGGTTGAGTGCTGGAAGCCACTGTCATGCTTTTCAAGAATGAGTTAAGTGTGAAATACCATGGCTTCAACGGTAAAATTGGCACAGTCAGCCACATTAAATGCAGCTGATTTGATCTGATAATAATTAACATTCGGAAACTTCAAGTCGAGTCTACCCTCCTCTCCACCCCACCCATCCCGTGATGTAAACAGAAGGCGTTCTGGCACTGGCGCAGGGCTTATATTTCGACGACGAGAATCCGAGAATCGATTCACGCAAAGATTCCCGGAACAAAACTAGTGAGAATCCATGTAGATTTTCATTGCATCTCTTCCAGGATTCGCGCGAAAAGAATTGAATCAATTTAACCCTTTACCTAACATAGCGGCTGCAAATTAACCAATACAATGCTGACATGACCTGAAATATCCCGACACCTTCACTTTGTCAATAAAATGGTACAAATACGACAGTCATTCGAAACGGCTCAATGAGCCGGTTCCACTGACAGCCATATTTTTGAAAGGGTTTATTGGTAAATATTGTTTTTTGGGTTTTTTTTAAATATCAAATTCAGTTTATGTTAAAAAATTAAAAAGCTGTGTTTGCTTGAGGGTTAACATCTGTTATCAGTATACAACGGATTCGTCCATGGAGGCCTCATTGGATCCTGAGGCACTCGTAACAGGTATGGATTCTCTCCACCATTTTCGCGAAAAACCAAATAGATTTTCCCAAATTTAGATGAAATACAAGCCCTGCTGGCGATTCGGGTAATAAGATGAGTCGTGAAATCAAAGCAGTCTTTCTTGTCAAGCTTGTGAAGAGATGTTTTCCTGAACAAGAAGATGCCACTTGACTGGGAACAACTGCCTGGCCATAAGGGCGCTAATCTCTCATGACGGCTGTCCCACTATAAATCTTTGGTCGGGAAAGTTCTCGAAGTGTTCGAACACTCCCTAGCAGCATTAATTATGGGTTTTTATGCACACAGCACGCTGTCCTATCGGGAGGAGGCATAAAATAGCTGTCACAAGTGCGGAGAAAAATACACACTTCGTGCACGGCGTGCAGCTAAAGACCAATACATATTATTTGAGAAGATGGAGGCCACAATCCTTACCTACAAAGGTTAACCCACAAACCGTGCCACTAGGCCAAGAAAAGGCGCTAATATAAATTGTATTTCTTGCTCGCCAAACCTTGTAAAATGAATGAATAAGCTTAAGGTGCTACATGTAACATGAAACGAATTTATGAAAATGCCTGGTCTGAAATTCCATAAAACCCGAATAAATATACACACCTTATACACCAAACTAATGATTGTGGTTTATAAAACTCGGAAGGGTAAATGTATTTGACTTACCTAGTTGCTGGGGGGCAGGAATACTTTCCAAAAATCTGCTACTTCATTCACATCAGAAATGATAATAAAATCATACTTTAAGTCGTGGCCAATTTTTATTCTAATAACAAAGTACAAAGCTAGGATTTTAATGCCTTTTAAGGCGCAGCGACAGAGAAGGACGCCCTATTTGTAATATTTGTGTTTTGTCACATTATACTCCAAACTTCGGACTTCTTCGAAATTCAAACATGTGGGCTGACGTTCACCAAAACCTAAACACATATCACGACGTTCCCCAGCTGAGGCAGTGTTGCACCCCCTCCCTCCCCATCTCTCTCTCTCTCTCTCTCTCTCTCTCTCTCTCTCTCTCTCTCCTCCCACCACCTACCCATTTCACTGCATATTGAAGTGTATTTAATTTCATTCATTCATTCATTCATTCATTCATTCATTCATTCATTCATTCATTCATTCCATAAAACCTATTACATGTTCATAGCAAAGTGAAGCTTTTAGTGAAAAAGAGATATGCGAGTCAAAAGCGTATATTTTTGCGTATTCTATACACCACAAACTTCCTTTCTGTGTATACTCTGTGTATATTTTTCATCTTACGGAATTTCAAATTGGAATAGCACATTGTTGTTTTTCAACATAAATGCGCTTGTTAGGGAGATTATTTTCACAAACATTCTTTCGTATTAACCCTTTACCCATCGTAACTGCCAAACTCGGCCAGTGCTATTCTCAAAAATCGCTAATTAATTTTAATAATAAATATTTTTTTAATAAATAAATTATTTTTTTCATTTTTTGTCTCAAAAACATAGGTTATAGCCTTCGTTGGAACGATCTCGTCCAGCTCGTTCCAACGAGGTGTCATAACCTATGTTTTTGAGATAAAAAATGAAAACAAATTAGTTATTCAAGAATTTTTTTTGCACGTGTCTGCTTTTCATGTTTGGAAAAGGGTTAAAGGATTTATACAAACGTGTGCAATGATTGTTGGTCGCATTAATAAAAACAAACCATGGTACACTAAATATTAGCACTGAGCGCAAGATTGAGAATTTTTACAGATAAATACGATTCTTGTCAGTTCATCGTGCGCTTCCCTCATGTAAATACTAATTATTGCCACTTTAGCGCGCGTTCTCTAATACATTAACATAGTTTAACAGGGCATTACAAGAACAGCCCGACACGTCACGTGATTTTTGTTCCTTGCTGTCGTCCACTCGGAAATGGAAATGGCGTTAACTTGTAAAGAATGTTATTTTATTTAAATTATTAAATATGTAAAATGTCCAGTAAAGTTAGCCCCATAAGAACAAGCAGTTGTATATATTTATACATTTTAATCCTTTATTCTTGACTTAAAAGCGGTAAACATCGGGTCAGTTTTTAAGTTTTCTAACTTCGTTGCAATTGAAAGCGTACCAGTGCCGACCATGTAATAATCATGTGACGCCAGTTTTTTGACAACAGACGATATTATTATCAATTTACCGGGCGTTACCTACACATTAATATTAATTTACATAGACGATAAGGGAACATACCCGCCCGTGGGTACGAAAAACCGGGGCGGATAATGGCCATTATCGCCCAGCGTCTTACATGACGTCATTTACTCAACATCCGGTTGATTTGTTTTGATTGCAGACGACGTAAAAATAGATTTCTATCGAGTAAATTAAAAGCAAAATAAAATGTCTCAATCATCAGAAATGGATGAGAGCGTTTTAGAGCAAATGGAAGCGGATGCTAGGCCGATTAACACCAAGAGGTCGACAGCTTATGGCATTCGAAAATTTACGAAGTGGCTCGAGAGGCGTGAAAAAGTTTGAGTACTTGATAATAATAATAATAACGTGATTTTCTCGGGCGTATCGCTCCATTATCGGACCTCCATTAGTGATTAGCAGCCCTACAGACATTAGCGGCCCTCGGCTATCGCCTCGGGCCTCTAAGGGACTGCCGGGCTGCTAATCACTAATGGCGGTCCGATAATGGAGCGTAACGCCCTCGAAAATCACGTTATTGTATAATTATCATTTCGTCCCCGGAGTTCCAATGTGCTCTATGTGCCAGTAGGCCAGTAGGCACATAGAACACATTGGAACTCAGGAGACGATCTGTCGAAATTGAAAAATTTTAAAATGTCATGTAAGATGCAGAATCAAAACTTTCTCAGTGGCAATAATAGTAATAACATGACTTTGCCGAGCCTTGTGGTTTATTAACGGCCCAGCAGTGGTGAATAACAGCCCTTCAGCTTATTAACGGCCCCCGACTTCGTCTTGGGCCTTTTATAAGCTGTCGGGCTGTTATTCACGCCTGTTGGACCGTTAATAAACCACAATGCCCTCCAAAGTCATGTCGTAGCCGGTCGCTAATGTCTATTTTAGTCATTATCGCCCACGGACCGGCTAGCACGCGTTGACGTTCTGCGTCGTTGACGTCATTTCATCGTCCTTATTTATTAATAAGCCAGAGGGCTGTTATTCAGTCCTTGGGGGCTGTTAATAAAACTGAACGCCCAAGAAAATCGTGTTATTACTATTATTGCCATGACCGGAATGATCGTATAGCGCTGGACGGGTTTGGCCGTAACGCTGGATAAAGGAACAAGTAACGGGTGTTTAATGTATGTTTTCACCCATGTGTTGTGAAGACAAAATGTGCAGTTGATATATTTTTAGGCTCCTGTTTTTCATTTTTATCAAAATAAAATGTGTCATCAATCTGGAGAAAAACTTCAATGTGCTATTAATGCTGTTGTGGAGACTTATATTGTACCTTACAAAGGTGGAGGGGGTTGAGGTGTGCTGCTGTTTTCACTACATTCTCTCTTATTTCCCTGGTTAGTTGGAGTTAGTTAGCCATTCGTAAAGCGCCTTCAATAAAATGTGTCGTCAATCTTGACAAAAAATCAATGTGTTATTATTGTTGTTGCGGAGCCTTATATTGCACCTTGCAAAGGTGGAGGGGGTTGCAGTATGCTACTGTTTTCACTACATTATCTCTTATTTTCCAGGTTTGTTGGAGTAAATTGTCCATTCGTAAGCGCCTTCAACACTCTCTTTCATTGTAACAAATGCACAGTGACCATATGTGGAAAGATGCACAAATGCCACAAAACAGGCATCGCGGAGTCGGGGCGGGGTGGGCGGGGTGGTCTGATAGGGTTGTATCCACAGCACTTTTTCACAAGGTATCATCTTCATCTTATTTATTTATTATTATATTATTTAAGTATTACAATAAAATTGTTATTTAACTTTCATAGCGTTGTAATTTCATGGATGTAACGCTTGAAAGCAAAACTAAAATGTTCTGACTTTTGCTTCGCCTTGCACTGAGTGAAATCGTCCACTTGGATTAATATATGAGTGGAATATTTAAAATATCTGTGTAGTAGCGGTATTCGGTATTACCAATGGAGCAACGGTAGTATGCCAAATGTCGGTTTTGAGCATATCACTTACACGTTACTACATGCGAACGATGTAAAAAAAAAATCACGCTGAAATCAAAACGCCCATCGTTGTCTCTCCATTTTACTTCACGCGTGGTTATTGTTTTATAAATAAAGGTCGCGTGGGGCACGCATCATCACAACGAAATCACATACCATGCTCACCCCCTCCCCATCAACACACACATATAAAAAATCGAATCTTAGATTCAGCCCCTCCCTCTACTTTGAAAATCGTTCTTCTATCTCTGGAAAAGCGCAGGAAATGTAAAAATATTTTTGTTTCTAGAAAATAGTAGCATTCAATGACAAGAAACAATACATAGCGCTTGCAGGTCTGGGGGTGTCAGCAATAATTTAATCCTACAGCACTATAGGGCTGTCGGATTAATTAATTACTGGACTTTCCTGTGAATACAAAATGTAGTCGTCCACTTTGCTGTAAAATATGAGATTGCGGAATATGCGATTCGGGATCTCAATTAGCGGGGGAGGAATTAGTTAAATTTTGGTGGAATCGTGCATTTAGTGACAAGTTTTTGAAACTTTGCATGGTGATAGGTATGGGCAGTGAGTTTTTAAAAACCACTGCAAACAAAGTGGCATTGACCTCTGGTGACCTTGAAATGCAAAAATTCAAAATGGCCGCCAATGAAAAAACGTCATTTCATATTTGGGCCCTTTTGACACAAAAAATTATAAAATAGTTACTTCTTTGTGTTTTTTTGTTATGGGAAACACATTTTATATGTTACTTTTGTGTTTTAAGATCAGTTACAAGGTTGAATGTTTGATTGAAATGGGGGAGGCAGAAACAAAGGCATGCTTTCAGGCAGTTTTGGGAGTCCGTTACATGATTTTTTGCGAAGAGATAGTTAGGATGTCTCAAGAGCTAGTCTTGTGGCTGCATGTTTACCACTGCACGTTTAGTGCGAGACATTCGGTGGATCCGGAATATTGTGTATGTGGGGAGGGTGGTATCCCTCCAATACTCTTAGAGTATGCGGTCACGGCTCTCTGCATGCTGAGTGTATGGGCAGAGAATTGTTATAGATTGTAGTCCATGTTTTGGACACTCATGTTGGTGGACTTCCACCTCATGGAGTTATGTAACTTTTCACTGCTTATGAAAATGGATTGCGCCCCATCAGCTGTAGGCTGAGCATAGGTACGGGTTACTTATTTAGCGCATGATACAGCGTGTTGTTTGTGGTTTTTGAGTAACAGCTGCGTGTGAAAATACGTGTTTCACTAATTGGGTGCAATTCGAATATACTACGTGTACACTGTTTTATTTGGGAGATCGTATCAGTATTTGGCATGCGTGATGGTCGATGGCACTGGTGGAGGACCAAAGGTGGATGGCTCAGCTACCCGTTTCCTCCATTCACCCCTAGACCTCGTTCTAAGGCTCATCTATAATTGCATGCTATATTGTTGAATGCATGTGCTTTCCATGATACGACGCCGAGGCCGTCAGTGTTTCCAGTAAAATGATCTGGCTCTATTTTTAGCGTGTAAGGCCGTATCAGTGTCGGCGCGCAGTATGAAATATGGCCGTACCAAAAGGCTCATCAGCACGTGTGTGCTGTATTTTTGGAGGTAATGTGCTTTCCAATTATTAGGCTGAGTACATTGCCTGAGTAATTAATTGTCGACATTTCAAAGGATATTGTCGATAGATTGAGAGCTAGTGTGCAGTGTATGCTATTATTTGTCAGCTCGTGCCCTTTATTTGCGCTGAAAAATCACGTGGGTGGATTTCCACTCATTGGGATTATATAACCCTTTATTGCCATTAAGAGCAGATTAGGCTGTATCAGATGTCAGCACCCTTATTTAAGGGTTATTTATTTGACTATTGGCTGCTTTATCGAGAAGCTTGGCTGCTTTGTCGACGAGCTTGATTGCGTAAACGTAGCGTTTGGCTGTTTTATAGAAGAGCTTCGCTTATTCATTATTTGAACAGCTCACCTGTCATATTTGGAAGAGTTTGCTAGGTACCGGTATGAAGTCTATCATTCATACTATTTTATCGTTGTCAGAATGTGTAACAAGATAGGCTTGTGTATATACAGTTGTGTTTTGCTAACCGACCACTATATTTTGTATTTTCTCATTCACTTGGTTCCGTAGAAGTCACTTGGAATCAACATGGAGATGTTGCCTTTCTCATAGTCAGTCGGATGGTTTTGACCTAGCTCCCCTTGAGCATTTGGACTGAAGGAGTCCGGGGGAGGCGTGTTTCTATGTTTGTCCATTGCTGTGTGGGGCGGACTTTTTTATTTGTTTCAGTGAGTTAGAATGTAGAGCTCCATGCTGGGGGAAAGGAAATCTCGTAGTATTTGCCCGGCAGAGCCGCTGGTATGACTATAGTTTCGACCGTAAGGTCTTATCAAATAAACAAATACATAAGATTTCGTGTTTAGATTGTGTTTACATAGACCACTTGGTGTTATGTTGTGGTCAGTTATTATAGCGCGTATGCGCTTGAGAAATATTTAGACTGTTCTGTTGTCTGTAGTGACAAGCAGCTTGTTGAAGCTGTACTGAAGTGCCATTTTTCACTACAGGGTTGAGTGGCACAACAGAGCGTGGATTAGACTCACTCAGTCATTATATTTATAGAAGAGAATAGCCTTGTGCTTTTACTCTCTGCTTCAATTCAGTCTCTAAGAAGACAGTGTACACGACTGGTAGCAGTGTGTTAAGAATGGTGTATTATGTAGACCTTGAGGCTACGCTACGTATATAACTGATATGATTAGATCAGCTTGTGGAATTGCCACGTATAGTGGATCGTTCAAACAGCTGTTAACAGCGCGTAGAGAAGTTGGTATAAGCCGTAGGTTTTGTTTACACTACGTGCAAGGCTGATATGGGTATGGTTTTATCAGCTATTAGTACTCGGGTGGGTACCCCGGAATTATGTTGAGGTATTGTTTTCTGATGTTCATCTCGCACAATGGTTGTGGGAGGAATCGTTTCGCACAGTAGTTGCGGAGGAATCTCAACTCGCACATTAGTTGTGGAGGAATCGTCTCACGCAATAAGTGGAAGTCACCTCGTGCTAAAAGCAGAGGATTTGTATCGGGTGGGTACCCTGGAATTATGTCGAGGTATTGTTTTCTAAATTTCATCCCGTACAATGGTTGTGGAGGAATCGTTTCGCACAGTAGTTGCGGAGGAATCTCAACTCGCACATTAGTTGTGGAGGAATCGTCTCGCGCAATACGTGGAAGTCACCTCATGCTAATAGCAGAGGATTTTGTAATTATAGAAAACAGACTCGAGAAGTTGATTTTTCTAAAATGTCCCGACATGGAGTAAGAATAGAACCACGGTAGTCGCTGTCTGAAGTGTAAACCTTCTACCAGTGGGAGGAATCATTGTTGATCTCTTTCGCCTGAACATATTTCTCCTCTTTCTCTTTATGTCGCGATATGACCTTAGCTGTGGATAGTGACATTAAACACCTATCAAGAGTACCCACAAACTATAGCAGGTTACCATTGCCAAGATTCGAACCATTGGTGGACAGATAATTACTTAATGATGTAACGCGCAATGGATAATTTGTATATCTCAAACTTCACGCACTGTTTTGCTAAAATGACCTTGAAAATGACCATTGACCTTGACCTTGACCCTAAAACGCCACAAAGGATAACGGCAAGGGTTTCTGTACTCTTTAAACACCATAATGCATATATGAAGCAAACATGCGGCATTGACAACAACCTTAACACAAGGCTGATTTTATCTTCGGGTGGCCATTTTGAATTTTGTGTGCCAAGGTCATTAGAGGTCAACGCCAATTTGTTTGCGGTGGTTTTTGAAAACTGTCTGCCCATACCATTAAGCATGCCAAGTTTCAAAGACTTGTCACAAAGTGCACGATCTTTTCAAATTCCTCCCCCGCTAAATGTCGAATGGGTTAACCCTTTACCCAACGTAACATTCAAAACTGGCCAGCGCTATTCACAAAAATCGCCAATTAATTTTCATTAGTTTTTCATTTCTTGTCTCAAAACATAGGTTATGACTCCTTATTGGAACGAGCTCGTTCCAATGAGGGGTCATAACCTATATTTTTCAGACCAAAAATTAAGAAAATTAGTTATTCAATAATTTGGTTTGCAAGTGACGTTTGCTTTTCAGGTTAGGTTAAGGGTTAATTGACACCGTCCATCAAAGTTCGAAGTGTCATGTGAATAATTTACTGAATGATTCCAATGCATTTAAAATTTTGGACTGTTTGATTAAACTACGTGAGTTGCTGGATAAATATGCAGCGGTGTGACTTTTTAGCTCAACTTGACAAAGTCAAGCTGAGCTATTGCCATCACTTCTCGTCCGTCGGCATGCATACGTACGTACGTCCACAATTTCCTTTGGCACACCTCACAGGTCGCATTTATGATCAGAGCGCTTTGAAACTTGGTACGCTTGTTTGGGGTGGCCTCTAGATGGGAGGTGTCAATTTTGTGTAATCTCCGTCAAAACATGTTGCCGCTGGCAACGTTCTTAGAACTTACTTTTGTCAGACCTCAACATTCCCTTTGGCACGCCGTACAGGGCACATTTTTTGATCAGATCGGTTTGAAACTTTGTATGCTTGTTTGGGGTTACCTCTAGATGGGAGCTGTCGATTTTCTGCGATATCCGTCAAGACATGTTGCCGCTGGCAACGACCTTTGATGGACTTAGTGCAGTAATGCATCAAAATTTCTCTTTGGCACACCCTACAGGGCACATTTATTATCGGATCGCTTTGAAACGTGATATGCTTATTTGGGGGTGAGCTCTAGATGGGAGCTATCTATTTTCTCCCATTTCCGTCAAAAACTGTTTCCACTGGCAACGTTATTAGAACTTAGTTTAGTCAGACCTCAATATTTCCCTTTGGCACACCCTACAGGGCACATTTATGATCGAATTGTTTGAAAACCTGGCATAGATGGGAGCTATCGATTTTCTTCCATTTCCGTCAAAAAATGTTGCCGCTGGCAACGACCTTTGAACTTAGTTTAGTCAGGCATCCTATATTCCTTTGGCACTCCCCACAGGGCGCATTTATGATCAGAATGGTTTGAAACTTGGTATGTTTGTTTAGGGTTACCTATAGATGGGAGCTATCGATTTTCTTCAACTTCTGTCAAAAAATGTTGCCGCTGGCAATGACCTTCGATGAACTTTGTGCAGTTATGCATCAATATTTCCCTTTGGCGCAGCCTGCAGTACACATTTTGAGCGGGTCGCTTTGAAACTTGGTGTGCTTGTTTGGGGTGACCTCTAGATCGGAGCTATCGATTTTCTTCCATTTCTATCAAAAATAGTTGCCCTTGGCAACGACCTCTGATGAACTTAGTAAAAACTTAGTGCAGTTATGCATCAATATGTCCCTTTGACACACCCTGAAGGGCACATTTATGATTGGATCACTTGGAAACTTTGTTTGCTTGTGTGGGTTGATATCTATATGGGAGTTATCATATTTCTTCCATTTTTGTAAAAAAAATGTTGCCTCTGGCAACAACCTTTGAACTTAGTTTAGTCAGGCTTCAATATTTCCCTTTGGCACACCCTTCAGGGCACATTTATGATCGGATCACTTTGACACTTGGTATGTGTGTTCGGGGTGACCTCTAGATATGAGCTATTGACTTTTTTCATTTCCATTAAAAAATTATTGTCGTTATCACCGGCCTTTGAACATACTGCATTTGTGCACCAACGTATCCTTTTTGCACTCTCTGCGGAGTATATTTATGAATTTCCATAAAAAAGAGAGAAAAAACATTGCCACAAACAATGACCTTCAAACTTAGTGCATTTGTGCATTAGCATCTTCCTTTGGCATGCTTCAGAGGGCGCATTCATTATCAGGTTGTTTGAAACTTTGTATGCTTATGCAGGGTGGCAAAGATAGGAGCTATCAATTTTCTTTTCATTTTCGCCAAACACTGTTGTTGTTAGCAACAATCTTTGAATTTACTGCATTTCTGCATCAACATTCTTTTTTGACATGGCCTGCAAGCCACATTTATCATAGGATTGCTTTTTAACTTGGTGTGCTCATTAGGCGAGACCTTTAGACAAGAGCTATTGATTAGCATTCATTTCTGTGAAACAGGTTGCCATTTACAATAATCTCTGAACTTACTGCATTTGTGTATCAACATTCTTCCTTTAGCCAGTCTTATAGTTTACTTTTAAAAATGCATGGATTACTCTGACGTTGTGCACACACAATGCTGTTATGTTCAAATTTCACCAAATAACATTGGTACCAATGATCTTCAATTTTACCATTTCACTTATAACTTACCAAGTTCAAGTTTGTCAAGTTGAGCTACAGTGTCATTGACACTTTCATTTCAGTTTTTAAATGAATTTCAGTTTTGTTCTGTACATACAGACCATTTTCATATAAATTCAAAGAACTAAAAAGCCACTAAAAGCATTTTCTTTTCATAGTATTAGTTTTTGGGGGGCATAAAGATTGATTTTGAAATCTTTCCCTTCATGTGAACATGATTTCAGTTTATGTCATGTTTTCAGAATGTAATCAAATCTCTGAACATGGATATTAATCAGTGTTACTTTCGAAATTAAGGCTTTCCGAAATTAAGCTGTTGGGAAACGACCCGCGTCGGTCATAGCTGCATTTGCGCTTAGCACCGTTCGGAATGGGCGCTCAACGCACAGAGATGCGGGCGCTCGTTAGGTTAGAGCATGAAAGGGGGTGTCCCACTCACGTAGGTCCAGGGGCCATCTCCGGAAACATTTAGAACCCAAAACTCTTCAGAAAAGTGGGAGCGGCGTCTCCACTCAGACAAAGGTATGGGAACTGCGTTCATTCAACCCTTTACCTAACGTAACGGCCAAAACCGGCCAGCGCTATTCTCAAAAATCGCCAATTAATTTTCATTATTTTTTTCATTTTTTGTCTCAAAAACATAGGTTATGACCCCTCGTTGGAACGAGCTCGTTCCAACGAGGGGTCATAGCCTATGTTTTTGAGACAAAAAATGAAAAAAATTAGTTATTCAAGAATTATTTTTGCAAGTGTCGTCTGCTTTTCATGTTAGGTAAAGGGTTATGTTTCCTCCGGAAGCATCGCTGTTATTGACCCTCTGAACCCGAAAGACTACATATCACAATCTTTTGTTATCAAAAGTCCGAATGGCCACTTGTCTCTCCTTTAGATGTCCATGCTGAGGTTGACCATTGTTCAGCATATTTCTTCTACTTTTTCCACTTCTACTTCATCGATCATCCAACACGGAGGCTGGCCTTCGCGTTGGAAGATGGTTGAAGCAGAAGAAGCGGGTCGCAATGGCGTACAGTGGAATTCTTAGGTCAAATGCAACTGGGTTTGTTTGTATAATTTCATGGAAATAAAATATAGCAGGAATAATTACATATTTGGTTACAGTACAGCGTTTTTTCCATTGACGACAGTGCTAATCTTAACTCCTCTCTCCATCTCATCAAGCTGATTTGGGCAAAAACAACCATCTATCCATTTAGTTTATCATCTCATGAAAAAAATATACTGAAAACAATATAGGTCGCCATGTGAATTTTGCTTTTAAATTTGGTGATTCCTGTACTCCTCTCCAGTTTCGCATTGAATGAAATAGACATATTTTTACCTAGCCCCCACCCAATTTTCTTCTCTCACATATTTCAGAAGAAAATTGTCACCAATATTTTATATTTTTTCAAAACATGCACTTTAAAGTTTTATTCACACTTACAAGCTCAGTTCCTTTTCCACCAATCGGATACATCCGGCAACTTTTATCCTCCATTAAAGGTGAGGCGCTGTATGCAGGGAAACACTGTATTGTAACCATTTAACGCTGATTTTTGCGGGGTAAAACAACACTTTTCCTTCGATTGAACTTGAAGAGGTATTGGAACATTTTATGAATTGTGTGAAGATGCTAAATATTTGTTATTTTGAAATAAGTATGAGAATATGGGTCGGAATTAAAGGCCTTCAGTATATTCACTTAGATAGCACCACGCTTAATGGTTGAGTGCTAGAAACCACTATCAGGTTTTTCACAAAAATGAAGGTACCAGTGCAAAAGCCAACATGTTCCTTGCTCGTGTTCCATATTCAGTCAAACGTAAATGATGTTTTGTTTATACGAATTTGTTCTATTTCAAAATATCTGAGAGAGCCTGTAGGCACTCTTCAATATTTTGTAATAAAACAAAGTTTGATGAACAAATTCAGACCATCAAAAAAATCTACCCCTCAACCAGTTAATAACGTGAGATTTAACACCATAAATGGTAGTCCGATCTGAGGTGATGGAGCTGAAGCATGCGGACTTATCAGGTCCAGTGTAGTGGTGGTCCGATCGAGCCATCAGCCCTCCAGTTTTCTTGCTGGGCCGATACAAATCGGTATGGTCCACACCGAAATAAATTATCGAGCTCGTTCCAATGAGGGGTCATAACCTATGTTTTTGAGACAAAAAATGAAAAAAATTAGTTATTCAAGAATTTGTTTTGCAGGTGTCGTCTGCTTTTCATGTTACGTAAAGGGTTAAACACTCGTTCTGGTCAAGCTGAACGCTGATGAACCTCATTGGGTTTATATATTTTGTGATCTCTTCTTTGTATTTTACACGAGCAATAACTGATCAACGAAAATATTTATTGCTTCGCACGCAAGTGAATGGCGTTTTGGGGGGTTACATTCGCTAACTTCGCACACTGGGCAGAGCCGAGACCCTTCAAGCGTGGAAGTAAAACAGCTTTATGATGGAAACCTGTAGTCCTAATTTTTTCTGTAGATGTAAGGAAATAAGGTTATCTGCACAGTCAGTGCTAATATTGCCAACAGTTTAAACAGCCTACTATATTCATACACAAAAGTAGATTTTGTTATCAGACTGTTGGTAACTCGTCAACCATGATACTGGAAAAGGAAGACACAAAGTCCAAGTCTACAGTTTACAATTTTCGGCCCACATTTATCTATTTAAGGATTTCGTTGAGAGTAGTATACGACGGGAAACAACTTATATCCAAGGCACCATGTAGTTCCCGAAGCTGCACTGTGATAATATAATGAGTAGTTGGGGAGAGCGATTGAACGTAAAATTTTTAACACCGAAATTGCAAAGACAAAATTATGGGAATTTAAGTGTTAAAAAATTTACACCCAATCGCCCTCGTCTCATAACACTGATTTCCCCCTAGACGACCCTGGATGCACTATGGCGTAATTATGCTCAAGTTCATCCAGTGATGTCTATGGCGAAACTAGTGTTAAATGTTGGGAACAAAATTTTGCGCCACACTGCACTCGGGATATTTTGTTCCTACTTCTCTTCTTCAAAAGAACAAATTCAATGTTGAGATGAGGGGAATACATTTTACGCCAGACTGTTCTACTTCTCTAATTGATTGAACACTCATTTCGAACAATCATTCAATACCAATGCCAATAATCACTTGCAGTAAATGTGATGGAGGGGGCGCGGTGGCTCAGTAGGTAGAGGTGCAGGCTGCAAGCCGAGGGGTCCTCGGTTCGAATCCCACCTGCGGCAACCGCGTTGTGTCCTTGGGCAAGACACTTCACCTCGCTTGCCTACATGGGGGCACGATGACGCTGTGTACTAAGGCGTACTGCACGTCGATGGTGCACATGTCTTCAACCAATCTAACCCTGCCTGTGCCGCGGTGCAGAGTTCAGAGTTACGATGTTGGGGAGCTGACAGCTGCTCGTCGTTGCTCGGTGGTTCTCTCCGGGTACTCCGGCTTCCTCCACCCGTAAAACTGTCACCGGCTGTTAATGTGTCGTTAAACCCAAATAAAAAAAAAAAAAAAAAAAAAAAATGTGATGGAACTGTGTTTTCTCAATTTCACTCCAGACTGTTTTCTACTTCTCTGATAGAACAATACACCCAATACCAACAACCATTCAATATCAATTCCAACAATCACTCACAGTTAGTGTGATGGAACTGTGTTTTCTCAATTTCATGACAGACTATTTTTTACTTCTCTGATATTATTTTCCATCAATGAAATGTGATCTATCAACTTCCATTTTTGAAATACATGAGTTCCTCGCGACTTATACTATGCATTTAAAAACCCAAACAGTTTATTATTTTTTCGAACAATGGGTCAAGCACTCCCAGAATATCCATACTTTCACCTATTTATTCGAATATCTTTGCTAATAATTATTCTATCTTAACATATTATCATCGTAAAGCTGCTTGTGAGCTGTAGTTTAAGTTGTTATCTTAACACGATCGGTTCAGAAATTGAAGACTTATGGACTATTATCTGTCAAAAGAAACACAAATCTACATTTAACACACATATTTCAGCTATCATCGTTCAGGTTGAGCGATTGTTTCTGAGACATCCGTGTTGGATATTTATAATCTCGAGATGGCTGGAAACAGGTCATTGGCCACTGAAATAAGTTTGATGTACTGCAAAAACATTTTTGTGTCGCACATAAGTGTTTTTGTTTTCAGAATTTGTGCAATGTAGAAATTTTGGAAACAAAAACTTGTGTGTCATACAAAAAAGTTTTGGCTGGACACCAATTTATTTTTCTAACATGAGATTATTTTTTACTTGCACGAATGGTATCATGTTAGAAAAATATGCTTGATGAACTGCAAAAACATTTTTGTGTCGCACATGAGTTTTTTTCTTGTTTTGAAAACGAAAAACGTCTGTGCAATACAAACAAGTTTTTGTTGTAGACCAAATTATTTTTCAAACGAAAATAAGTTTGATGTACTGCAAAAACTTGTTTGTATTGCACATAAGTTTTTTGTTTTAAGAATTTGTGCATTGGTGTATAAATATTGAAGATAAAACTTATGTTTATTGTTTTTCTTGTTTTGAAAACAAAAAAACTTATGTGCAATACAAACAAGTTTTTGCTGTACACCAAATTATTTTTAAGAAGAAAATACGTTTGATGTACTGCAAAACAAGTTTGTCGTCGTCCAAGAAACATGAATTTATATTCCATTATACCACTTATCACACAAGCATCAATAATGAATTATAACATGAACAGCATGCTGCAGTTGTAAACACTGACATTTGGTGATATAGAAACTCCCAAAGCGACGGCACTTGTAACAAGTAATTTTCGAATTTGGTGATCTGGAAACTCCTAAAGAGACGTCATTCTTTAGAAACGACGTCACTAAAAGCATGTTTCTGGATTCGACTACATTGTTACAAGATTGGTGGCATGTTGCAGTTAACGCTCAACCCTTTACCTAACATGAAAAGCAGACGACACTTGAAAAACAAATTCTTGAATAACTATTTTTTTTCATTTTTTGTCTCAAAAACATAGGTTGTGACCCCTCATTGGAACGAGCTTATTCCAACGAGGTGTCATAACCTATGTTTTTGAGACAAAGAATGAAAAAATAGTGAAAATTACTGGCGATTTTTGAGAATAGCTCTTTTCCCGTTACGTTGTGTAAAGGGTTAACAATGAAAGCTATTTTTTGTTCAGCATAATAAAATAATTAGAACGTTTCACTTCATGTTCTATCGGTCGATAGTGAATGAGTTTGTGCGATTTCTGAAATAAAGCCATCGGCAGCTTCGCTGCTTCAGGTTTTATTTCAGAAATCACACAAACTCAGGTACTATCGACCGATAGAACATGAAAAGAAACGTTCTAATATTATAATAAAAAATATTGGTGAAATTGAAGAACATCAAATAGCATCAATAAACTACTCTTCACCAACAGATTTTTAATTCCAAGGAAAACAACCACGTGGTTAGATATTGCAGCATTTACACTTCAAGTTCAATTTAAAATTCAAAATAAGATGGGGGTGTATTAGCTCCAGATACACAAATTGTTCCTATTAATATTTCTTTCATAGTATATCTAGCACAATTGATGTCACATTGAACGCCAATCTAATAACTACGAAAACATACTTATATTCTTATTGACGATTTTTGGAGAATTTTCTTAGTTATTCAAAAGATGTGCAAAAATTACAACTGGCTGCAAGTGAAATGTGGTAATCCGATACCCCTGGCGCACATACTGAAACTTCAAAAAGCTCATCTAACAAAGGATTAACTGAACGTACAAAATTAATTTACAGTACAGTAAAGAGGTACACATGGAGCTATTTGTGCAAGAAAAATATTAATTGCACTGTACTCCATCTAAATTTTGTCTGATTGGTCATGAACATGGGAAATTTGAAATTCAAAAAGCTAATTTTAAAATGCCAGCATTAGATTTGATTCCAAAATTTGCAAATGATCTCAGTGCATAAATAGATCATTAAAGTTAACAAAATGCCCGTGAGGCGTACTGAAAATAAAACTCTTACAATTGAAATGGTCTTCATTCAAATATAGAAGATCATTTGGTTCATAAACATACCAAAACGAATTATTTTTGGCTTCATGTCTAATTGAGATATAAATGGAGACATTGGCGCAATTCCATTTAACTTCCAATATTTCCATTTGAATAAGTTGGAAGTAACAGTGGATGGACATTCCATTAAAGTTGGGGTATTTTGGACAAAACCAAACATTTGATTTATCTTTGCAGGATTATGCAAAAGGATATTATCTTTGGGGAACTGATTTGACACCTGATCAGAATAGTAATGGGCCATCGGCTCATCCATTAAAAGCTGGTTACCTTCGAAATGAACTCAAGTTTGCTCAAGCTCTGCAGGAGGAAGTGATCAATGTTGTCTTTAATGCAAAATTTGAAAGTGAGATAGAGAAGTGGTATTTGACTATTAAAGATGGGTTACTATAAAAATTGTAAGATGTACGAAGAAAAAATACAAACATTATTTCAAGAATGTGTAGTGATAGAACTGACAAATCCATTGAAGAGAAAATGAAAGATATCTGTGAAGAACGCTAATCACTCACAAAAACATTGATGTACATTGACGAATGTTTGGAGAAAGTGTGTCCACTGACAACACGATATAATCTTCACAGGAAGAAGGAACTTATTAGAACATTGTGCAACTGTGAACTTTGAAATAAACAGCCATAATGACATTCAAATGTAGGCAGATTTAGTAAAATAAAAGATCATATTCCACAGCATATCTTGCTGAATGGATGTGTATCAGCCTTTTTCAGGGCAAAGACGATTGAAACTATACAGTTTCGATATATACTAGACAGATCTCAAAGGTTAACTGGCTGAGTGCTGGAAGCCTATATTTGGGCTTTACTCTCAAGTGCAGGTATAGCAACTCAAAGGCTTCAAAGGAAACTATACAGTTTCGATATATACTAGACAGATCTCAAAGGTTAACTGGTTGAGTGCTGGAAGCCTATATTTGGGTATGTATCTCAAGTGCAGGTATATATAGCAACTCAAAGGCTTCACACTCTGTGGATGCCCTTCACATTACAACTGAAGATAAATAATTTAGTCTGTGGGAACTTTCCTTGTTCGCAATTTATTGAAGAGTGTCTTCAGGCACTCTTCCATAAATTGTTACAAGGCAAAAACTTGTGAACAAATTTTGACGACTAAAAATATTTCAGAACTCTACCAGTTAATATCCTTGAATGGATAAGCGTGTTCAAAAGACTTGTTACCAAAACGAATATCTAAAAATAGATAAACATATGTTGTGAACAAAGATTGTTCGAAAGAACCAAGAGAACAATGGATAGCAAAATATTTTAAAAACAATCATTCTGCTATCTACTTTGTTCAAATGATTTACCACCAATAGAAAAAAACAGGTACAATTTCCTAGTGAAAAACACAGATTCCCGGGCAATAAATACAATGAGAGACAACAAAGTGATCTTAGTGCTGTGTGTGGAATGTACTGTATATATGCTTTAGATCATCTTGCAAAAGATATGATTTAGAGACAGTTCTTACTATCAAATTCCATCCAAGACATTTCCATTTTTTTAGCAAAACTATAGACAATATTTTAAAATGTCTGTGTAAGAATAAAAAAATCAGGTGTCAAAAAACAGTCCAGATGTATTTTTCTCCTTTATACTTTTTTTCTCTTAATTTTTATTAAATGGCGAAAACTACAAGTCATCCATCTATTATGTAAATGTCATAGAAAATCCATTATTTAACACAGCTAGAATTTTTTTTAGTTCATTCTAACTTTTATTTCATTCAGACAGTAAACGAGAGACTGAATACTTTCATTCAGTTTTTTTTCTAACATCTCGATGTAAATAGGTTTTCTTAGATATGGAAGCTCAGATCTCGGTCTACATATGTTCGGTTCATTACAATATATTGAATTCACTTTAAATAAATCCTGTTTTTTGTTAACACTCCTGTGACAGTTTGTCAGAAGGTTAGGTTAGTTGCATAATCCTCTTTATCACCGCCTCCCGCACATCTCATCAGCAGCAAAAAATAGAGTCAAGAGTCACTTCTCTTTTTTACAGCGAGTGCTAGGTTAATAGTGTATATATTCATCTCTATCAAATTTAATATTTTGAAAAAAGACTCTTTCAAAATGTGAAAAGTTGATAGTCAATCATATAAGCATAAATAATTTATACCTGAAACAACTGTCACAGAGAGTTCCACCAAAACACATACCATTATGTTTTTTTCTCATTGTGCTTTTTCTGAAGCACTGATTGAAAAATATTAGATTCTTATGAACCATAAAAAATAACGTTTTTCCCAAGCTTGAAAACCCATTCTCCAACCGAGAGACACTATAGGAATTCCTATAGGTATCTCTAAGTGGAATAGAGGGATGGGACTGGTTTTGTTTCGTCTTTTCAAGAAAAAGACTTGTAATGTGTTTTTAAAGAATCTCGTTTTATGAATATAAGGGCCATGAAAAGGGCCAATTTGAAGCCATAATGGTGTTCAGGAACACACCACACGCATCGGTGCCTCTCTGGGGCACTCTTCTTCCCAGTTTTTTCCCGAATGGTCGTCTAGCCTCGTTGATAGTGGGGGTGGGGGGGGGGGGGGACTTCTTCATCGTCTCTTGGTATTCCTGGATGGTTAGTGTTGCTGACCATCACCCCTTTAGAGCGAGCAAAATTCGTCATCAGCCCTCCTATTCATGGTTTCCATATAGGTGTCTACTGTAGAGTAATCCATACATGTTAGTTCCACAGTCTCTGTAGCGAAAAATAGTCAGGCTAATGATGTTGACGAAATAACCCAGCTTCAGTTGACAATCTTATACTTACTCCGTGGACTTGATAGTAAACGTTGTAAATGATTGTTTTTTCCCCCGCCTTGTTAGTAAAATAGCATGTGAGCATTCTTTGGATATATTTTGATCCGAATGACATTTTGTTTTGTCTATAAATACTATGTAACAATAAAAAGTGATGACTGTATTTGTTTTGTCAGGAAAATATAGTTTTTCGACGTTTTGAGAACACACCGTTGCTATCGGTATTGAATGATTTTTGGTAATGACTGTTTTGTTGTAACAATCAGAGAAGTTGAAAACAGTCTGTGCAAAATTAAGAAACACGGTTCCATCACACTCACTGTGAATGATTATTGGCATTTAATGATTGTTGGTAAAACGTGTTCTATCAATCAGAGAAGTAAAAAACAGTCTGCGTAAAATTGAGAAAACACAGTTCCGTACCACTTACTGTGAGTGGTTGTTTGTATTGGTATTGAATGATTGTTGGTAATTAACTGGGGTTTTTTTTGTAGCAATCAGAGAAGTAGAAAACTGTCCGGCGTAAAACTGAGAAACACAGTTCCATCACACTTACTGTGAATGCTTGTTGGTATTTAATCCTTTACCCAACGTAACGATCAAAACTGGCCAGCGCTATTCACAAAAATCGCCAATTAATTTTTTTTTTTCATTTTTTGCCTCAGAAACATAGGTTATGCCCCCCTCTTCGGAAGGAGCTCAGCTCGTTCCGAAGAGGGGGTCATAACCTATGTTTTTGAGACAAAAAATAAAAAATATTAGTTATTTAAGAATTTTGTTTGCAAGTGTCGTCTTCTTTTCATGTTAGGTAAAGGCTTACTGATTGTTGGTAAAGCGTGTTCTATCAATCAGAGAAGTAGAAAACTGTCTGCGTAAAATTGAGAAAACACAGCTCCATACCACTTACTGCTGTATAATTCAAGCTCGCTCCAGGTATCTTGCTGTATAATTCAATCTCGCCCCGGGTATCTCCGCTGTGCATGTTGGGGAGTGTCATGACATCACCAAAACTCAGTCAAGTTGGCTCTGAACCAGGAGACATAAATGAGAGATAGAGAGAGGAAGAGGAGGAGAGGAATGGGGAGGGGGCGAGAGAAAGAGAGAGAGAGAGTATGGAATAATTATTTATCATGCTATTTTGTCACGGACATGTGCTGCACAATATATAACTGTTTTTTTCTTCGTACCATTGTAACTTCACTCCATGGAAATGGAAATAAGTGAGAAAAATAAATCATGTACTGTGAGTGATTGTTGCTATCGGTATTGAATGATTGTTGGTAATGACTGTTTTGTTTTAACAATCAGAGAAGTAGAAAACAGTCTGCGTAAAATTAAGAAACACGGTTCCATCGCACTTACTGTGAATGATAATTGGTATTTAATGATTGTTGGTAAAGAGTGTTCTATCAATCAGAGAAGTAGAAAACAGTCTGGCGTAAAATATATTCCACCATTGAAAAGCAAAGAAGTAGAAACAAAATATCCTGAGGGCAGTGTGGCGTAAAATGTATTCCCTTACATTTAACAATGATTTTTCCATAGACGACCCTGGATTCACGTGAGCTTAATTACACCAGAGTGCATCCACGATCGTCTATAGGGAAATCAGTGTTAAGAGGAGAGGGTCATATGGCGTAAAACGTATGACGTAAAATTTATTGCGTAAATTTTTTAATGATGAATTTCTCATTGATAATGTAAAGAAATTCAGTGTTAACATTTTACGCCATAAATTTTACGCCATATCCCTCCCCCACACTACTATAGTGCTCTAACGGAAGGCAGGAACGGGTACAGGAAAGGCATGAATGTGTACAATACATCACAGCTCACTCACTTTTGTAATGACACGCCCAGGCCAGTAATCCAATTCTCTAAAAATCCGATGTTGCTGTTTGTTCACCTATTTTTCGTGGTATTTGCGCGCAGAAATCGTTGATGTAATGTGAGGTCATTTTACTCACAAAGGTATACAGGTATTCTTTCGTGCTCTAGTTATATATTTTCCAATCAATAAAACTTTATTTTGCCTTGGAAACATCAATATATTAACACAATTGGTGGAACAACGCAGTGAGTCTTCATTCATAAACTATCAGTTTGCAAACATGCACAAAAGTATTGTAATGTCATTAAATGATTCGTTCAACCCAATTATCGATTGAGAAACATTTTTTGCGTTGATTCAAAGAATATGAATGTTCATGGTACTTTTAGATTCAATCGTCGGGAATATTTTAGTTGGTCTTGAAGGTGAACCGTAGATTCGCTTCTCCGACCAAGTGAAATATGCCAGACGAATGGATCCAAAACATAGATGGTGGACTATCCAATGGCAAGACTAGTTCCAAGCCATAACACCAACGAATTCCTTCTGGTGGCTTGAGAACTTGCTCCATAATATAAAACTAGCAATAAGGATATAACAACTCACGATCGAGGTTTCTGGCGTAGTGATAAATGTGTTCAGACATGGACGCTGGGGGACATGCTATACCTCCTACCGAACATTCTCCACAACTTGATGAGAGAGAGAGATAGAAGGGGGGTACAAACTCTTGACTCTTCGGATGTGGCTGAAGAAAACTTTATACTGATGAAAAATTGGTTTACTTGGTCTTTGGAATTTTATGCTACAGCTCGATTCATTTCTCTTAATTGTTAATTCAAATTTCGCATCAATACTATAGAAGTATTTTGAAATAAGACTTCGGGAAAGCAATGGTTCTTACTCTGCAGATTATTTCTTAATTGTTAGCAACTTTAGACTTGCCTGTCTTTAGATGATCTTCCCAACGCAATGTATGGCCAATATATATCCCTAAAAAATGTAATCATATGGACCCTATCAATTACATTTCCACTAATTTTAATACTGATATTACCCACACTGTTTTATTCTCAAGGGTTATAAAATTTGTTTAGTGTATATTTTTTGACAATTTATTTATTTTGAACTAGGTGCCGAATTCGACTAATTCCTTAGATATCTCTTCACACAATTGCTTTATGATGTTCCCACAAGGAAATATATTGGTGTCATCTGAAAACATGACTTTAGTTGGAAAGATAAATTAAGTAAACATTTATGTATAAAATAAATATAGACGTACCAAGAATACATATCTGTGGCACTCCACATGTGGTCACCATTGAATCTGAATTCGTGCCATTGGATGATACATATTGTTGCCTATTTTCTATATATGATGAAAGCCATTGATAAGTCACTTCCAGATAGTATCTGTTAGTGTTTTTTATACTAATGGTGTCTTTCGACTGCTTTATTTCCAGTTTGCTGTCGTCTAACTATTTTTAACTACGTTATGTAAAAGGAATAAGGTGATAAGTTACTGACAAGTTAGTGAAAACCATGGAAAATATAACGGAACTTTGGGCATAACAGCCACTTTCCTTCATATGAAGTCATTCTACTTAGATGTTTCATATTGGATATTCGTTTTACAATTTCTTAAATATCAGTTCTTTTGATTTAAAAAAAATATTCAACCAGTTCCATGAACGCAGTTTTGTCAACTCTGGACCAGAAATGCCTTTACATGCGTGAATATATGAATTCTTTCTTTATGGTGACCACAGTTATAAATTACGAAACAATTATAATACAATATAAAATATGTATATGAAGTGGACTGCGAGGAAGTAGAATGGCACTGGTGTCTGTCTACATGTCTGTCCATGTTAGAGTAGGGGTTTCAGAATTGGAAGATTCAATGTTAAAATAGTGGGTGAGTGATAACGGGAATACAAAATCCGGTGATTAAGCTGTCTGCGTTGCTATGCGTTTGCAGAGAGACTTTGTTCATGTTGAAATCTTATGTTATTATTAATTACCTTCACGTTGTTCAGCCATTGATTCAACAGACGCAACTCTAATGAGTCGAGACATACTTTATAGCAATGTACTGGTATCACAGAACTAAATATTTTCCCATAGGCCACCATTATAACGTTCTGGCGAAAAAAATATGATCGCGTCACTTTAATTTTGGCATTCAAATTTCTTTGTCAAGTATAGCCCTTCAGACAACCTTTTCTGAGCCGAAAACAGGGGGGGGGGGGGGGGGGTCATGAAACAAATAAGAGAAAAAAATGACACGAAGGGAAGTACCAGTCACTTGCACATAGTTTTCAGGGAATTCCCTACAAAAACACCCAAAAAGTAAATTGTATTTTTTAGGTCCAAAAGTCATCAATTCACCCTCTTTTTTATCAGGAATATTCAACAATAATGCAAGATGTCAATAGAATGTTTCCAACGTTTATTGAAACAATATTTTTTCCCAAGGCTGTTTATTTTTGGAGACTGCATCATTTTTATTTTATTTTATTTATTTTTTTTTTTTTTTTGCTTTTTGATTTGTGTTTTGTGTATACAGAATAAAATGCTATCTTTCCCACAACCACATTTCAAGTAGTTTCGCTCGGACCTATTAATTATCCTCTTACATAATCCGCCTCCACGTGGAAAATTTCCACTTTGGTTAGCACAAACGTCGGATAGAGTTGTAGGTAATCATACACATGAACTCCTCGTAAGTTCAGAATAAAATATAAACCACGATCAATTACTTATATATTCTGCTTGTGGTATCCTATCGACCAATGTAGACAGTCAGAGTATGAAAGGGTTATAAAAAACAATGCTTATCCAATTGTTGTAATTGTTCTCGTTTGATTTGTAAATAAACCTATCAGATAATTAGAAATGTTTTGCGAATTTATATTTCTTTAATGTATTGTAACTCATGTTTGCAGTTTTGTTGTCTTATTCATTGTTGTTGAAACTTGTTGTTAAATATGGCTATTTTACATTATTAAATGTTAAAAAGGTATTTTATTTCCGTTTTACCAGAAATAGGTGGATTATGTTCAGTCTGTCCCGCTTTGACCAGGTGCATTGCAGACAAAAAGGGAAGGAGGTGGATGTAAACCGGATTTGTCCCGACTTTAGTCTCGACTGACAAAATACATGAAAATCAAATTCGTCGAAGGTATTACTTGGTGATGATGTTGGAATATTAGTCAATCGGAATTATGTTTTGAAAATAATTTATTTGTGGAAAAATATGTAGTAGTCGTGACGCATGGGCTTGCCAAATGATTACGCAATTAGCATGAGCAGTATAGAATCCTGTTTTAATGACATTTTTGCCAGCCCCTGTCCCGGACCTCTGGTGTAGCGTCATATCACGTGACTTAGTTAAGTCACGTTGGTTGCCGCGCTTGAACGACCATGTTGGGACGTGACACGTGTTTCCGTCGTGTATTTTGTATACTGCATGTCTACATCTTGCTTTCTACCGTGACACACAGTTACTATGAGCGTGAAGGCTTCAAATATTGTAGGAGTGTATTCGGAGGGTATATTTGATTGCACTGGAGTATATCTAATTGCCCAAATTGATCCGACAATTATTTTATTTGGCACAGATTCCTCAAAGATCCCTAGCTTATGCCTATCCAGAAAGGCATCTTTGACGTCACGTGGTTTCTACGAACTCAAAAGTTTCTAATATAGTGGGAGTCTTCGGTGGGTACATTCGAATGGATGTGAGTATGAATAATTATCGGAAACTGCCCAAGAACTCCTAAACATCTAAGAATGACTAAACGGACCAGCTAATGAGAAGAATATTAAGTGCTATGGTACTGTGGGTGTCGTTACATTGTATAAGAGCATGACTTATTACCACTAACTACCACTAACTATCACTTTCTTCCTATTCCAGAACTCATTCTCTCTTTTCCTTGAACTGTTCTGCATCTGTTATGATTTCCAAGTTGTGCCCACCTTTTCTGACTTTCCTAGGTATAGCTGTGCGCTGGTTTACAACGCGTAACAATGTAATCACAACATACACAGTACATAAATACACGTTTGAAAGACCGATATTTGCCTACGTGAAATTGCACAATGTGCGTACATTAATTACGACTCTTATCCTCATGTCGAAAAAAGGGGTTCCTATAACCACAGGGGCATACCAGAAAGGGATTCTCCCAACTGGATTCCATAAAAGGGATTCCATACTTGGGGTTCCAAGCGTCTATACACCACTTAGCTCCTAGTAGTCTTATCTGCCTATAGAATGGATTCGTTTTGGGGATTCCGAGAAGCGTGGTCGTTCAATTGACAGATGAGGTAATGGGGGCGATGACGATATACGATTCATCAACCGAGGTTTGTAATTTGGGTTCTGATCAGTAATGATTCACCATCACACCTGCAATGAATGTCGAAAAAAGTTTCACAGACGGGCCAACCGCGAACTTGAGCGATGTCAATGTTTCAAGTGTGAAAGGATGTGTAAAAGGAAAAACCACTCCACCAGACTCAAGAAGGTTCACTCACCAGTGGACGATCACAACTGGGTAAAAGAGAAGAACCGATGGAACTATTTCTACCGTACCAGATAGATATCTATGAAAAAAGCAGAAAGACATGCCAGTGGGACACTCCATCTCGAACAGAAATACCTCATACAGTAATGACCGGGACGGAGAATATACTGATACAACCATTCTACCTGCATAATCCAGTAATGGGGGTGCAAGAAGAGAAGAAGGGCGTCTTGGTTGAACCCACCCTCTTGAAAAACTTACAAGAAAGACAGCATGTACTAAAACGAGCTGGTGCGATTGACCAGTATGGAGACGAGAGAAATAGAATTGCAAACCATGAACAAGAACGAGACGTTTTATCAATAGAACCCAACCCGTTCTTTCAAAGATATAGAGAATTCTACAACTATTAACGTTCAAGATGTTTGAAACCAATTGTGACAATGCAGAGAATTGAACACAACGAAGATTGAAGAGAATACCAAATTAACTGAACAGGACAAGATCGAGAAATGTGATCAGTACGAGGTTTAAGGTGAAGGTCGAACAGGATGAAGAACAAACCCAGCTGTGGAATCCTTTCGATAGACTTCTATACCCATAGAGTCCTTTTTTCATCATATGAGGGTAAGTAGCATAGCATGTACCCGACCGTCCCCTATTGGCCGGACCTACCCCCGGACCTAGGAAGTGACGTCATAGTCACGTGATCTGGTGGCGCCATGTTGTGTTGTCATGGTAACCCGCGTGAGCGGCCATCTTGTGACGTCATCCCGTTACTGATATGTGGTCCTAATGCGCAGCGCGTGTTGTTTGGGTGATATGTGTTTCCGTCGGCCATTTTGTATACTGGAGGCCGCCATCTTGGTTTCTATGATAGCACGTGGTTGCTATGTTACCCAAAAGCTTCTAATGGGATAGGCTTATATTTGGACGGTATGTTCCTTTGTACAGAAGTAAATCTAATTACCACAAACAACCCGACAATGTCTCCAAATCACTAAAATCAACCCTAAACTACCGAAACGGACGTGTTTTCCCCCATTTAATCGGCTTAGTACGTAGTGCTACAGTACCGAGGGACCCTGGGTGAGTTCGATTGAACTAGAGTAGTTTTCTGGCTTGGATTGTCTCCAGAATCTATAGTGCTACGGGGCGTGTTCGATTGAATTGGAGTATACTCCCGAAGAGTAAAAGAGCCTATCGATTGGAACAATTTAGTTACTATACTTAGATTTTCTGGTTTGTTCAGGCTAGTTCTAAACCTATTCCAAGTACTCTTGTTCTTGTTTTCCTGATAATCCAGTCAGTTCACTTTACTGCAGGTAATTAACCAATTAGATTGCTTAATTTCCCATAATCAGTATGCAGAGTCATCTTCCTTGTGTATAACAAAAGCCTATATCATTCCCGAAGCCAATAAGCTATCGAGCAGTTACTAAAATGTCATTGCTCGAACGACTCGAAATCCCATCTAGCAAATGAGCTTTAGAGCAATTGCTCTACTGAGTGACTTCACGTACAGCTCGAACGACTCGAAGAGCAAATTAGCGATTGAGTAATTGCTCGTTCGAGTGACTCGCACATACGACTCTTCGACTCATTTCAGAAAAAGGGGTGCCGAAGGCCAGACGTTTTTTTCAAAAAAGGGATTCCGTAAGTAGGATACCTAGAAACGGGTGATTTTCCCTAATAAGCTTAAGAATCAAAAGAGTAAATGCTCCATGAGCAATTGCGCGAACGACTCGAATCCCAGCGAGCAAATGAGCTTTAGAGCAATTGCTCGAATGAGTGACTCCACATACTACTGGAACGACTCGAAGGCCATCGAGCAAATGAGTTATAGAGCAAGTGTTCGTTCGAGTGACTTGCACATACTGCTCTTCAACTCATTTCGGTATTTGAGGATACCTATGGCCTGGTATTGTATTATTTGAAGATACTTTTTATATGATACTTATCTGAGGATAATATTACTTGTTTGACCCAGCCTTTTAGACCACCCCAAGACATACCTATTCCAAATTCCTCTAATAAGTCATAGAGCAATTGCTCGATCGAGTGACTCGCACATACTGCACGAATGACTCGAAATCTATGGTGCAAATGAGCTATAGAGCAATTGCTCGATCGAGTGACTCGCATATACTGCTCGAACGACTCGAATCCCATCGAGCAAATGAGCATTTTCAATTCATTTCAGAAAATGGGATTCCATAGCCACACACGTTTTCCAAAAACAAAAAGAAGGGATTCCGTAAGTGGGATCCTTATCCGATTCCGTAAAATTGGATTCTGTGATTTAACATAAACACTCGAGGGTATTCCCCTTCCCTATTGGGAAAATTTAGTTCAAAGGGTGTTAATATTACTTACCTTCATTAAACTTATAGTTCAAAACTAAAGTTCCAAAGTTTGTTATGCTGGTTCAGTCATTGTTATGTTCTGTTCACTTCGATCTTGGTTATGTTGGATCGTCGTTTTGTTCGGTTCAAAAAGGCTAATACTATTTATACAGAGGATATGGAATGAGTGTTTTTCTCATATAATATTTATGAAACGAGTCTAAGAATTTTCCGTTTTGACGAGCCTCTGGCGAGCCCAAACGCAAAATTCGGACGAGTTTCATAAATATTATATGAGAAAAACACTCATTTCATATTCTATTTATCATATGACACACACAAGCACAAATTGGCCACTTTATATGACTTTTTAACCCATCACTTAACTTGAGTTGCAGATGGCACTTGGAAAAAACATCCTCGTATAACTAAAAAAATTCATTTTCTCGTCGAGCTCGTTCCAATGAGGGGTCATAACCTATGTTTTGGAAGCAAAAAGTGAAAATATAAAAAAATGAAGGGCGTTTTTCTTGTAGGTAAAAGATTAATACAATATAACCCACCCTAAATACGACAGATAACGTAAATTCTCCCTACTGAAATTATGCAAATGCAACCCAGTTGTATTTTGTTTAGCCAATCAAATTGTCCAGTTTTGAAATTGACCAATGAAAACTCCCAACTCTAATTATGCAAATTATGAAAATGTGGCCCAGTTGTATTTTGTTCAGCCAATCAAATTGTCTAGTTTTGAAAATGACCAATGAAATTGACGGAAGGCTTTATTTATCACTGATTAATATGAAAACAAAATATCAAATGTTTTAAAGTGAATAAAACGGACGAGTCATATGATAAATAGTTATATTATATAAAGTTCATTGAGGTGAAAATGTTAATGAATTTATTGGGTGTTAAGATTAAGTCAAACTTCGTAATGTTTGTTATGTTCACTTCGATCTTGGTTATGTTGGATCTTTGTCCACTTTGTTATGTGGAATTCACTTCGCCAACTTCATTGTGTCAGTTCTCTTCGATCTTGATTGTATTCGAGCAATCCAACTAGTTCGATCTTCGTGCACTTTGTTATGTTATGTTTCCTTCGATCTTGGTTGTGTTGGATCTTCTTTCATTTCGACTTCATTCGAACAGTTCAACCTTAGTTGTGTTGGATCTGTTCATAATTCAGTTCTGTCCAACCAGTTCATCTTCGTTCATGCTTCGTTTGTTCAGTTAGGTTCTTGCAATAGGAGTTTAATTGTCTGTTACGAATCCCTTTCTATACCCTCGAGTGTTTATGTTAAATCACGGAATCCAATTTTACGGAATCGTATAAGAATCCCACTGCGGAATCCCTTCTTTTTTTTCTTTTTTTGGAAAACGTGAGTGGCTATGGAATCCCTTTTTTCTGAAATGAGTTGAAGAGTCGAATGTGGTGTCATTCGATCGAGCAAATGATCTATAGCTCATTTGCTCAAAGGGATTCGAGTCGTTCGAGCAGTGTATGCGAGTCACTCGATAGAGCAATTGCTCTATAGCTCATTTGATCGTTAGATTTCGAGTCGTACGAATAGTATGTGCGAGTCACACGATCGAGCAATTGCTCGATGATTTATTAGAGGAATTTGGAATAGGTATATCTTGTGGTGGTCTAAAAGGCTGGGCCAAACGGGTAATAGTATCCTCAGATAAGTATCCTATAAAAAAGTATCCTCGAATAATACAATACCAGGCCATAGGTATCTTCAAATATCGAAATGAGTCGATGAGCAGTACGTGCGAGTCACTCGAGAGAACAGTTACTCTATAACCCATTTGCTCGATGGGGTTCGAGCAGTATGTGCGAGTCACTCGATCGAGCATTTGCTCTCACCTCATTTGCTCGATTAGCTTGAGTCGTTCGAGCAATGACTTTTCAGTATCTGCTCGATAGCTTATAAGGGGAATTTGGGATTGTTAATACTATTAGGTATGCCCTGGGATGGCCTAGAAGGCTGGGCCAAACAAAGTATAGTATCCTTGGATTAGTATCCTGCAAAAGGTATCTTCAAATAGTACAATACCAGGCCATAGGTATCCTCAAATACCAAAATGAGTCGAATTACAATTGCTCTATAACTCATTTGCTCGATGTCCTTCGAGTTGTTCGAGTAGTTAGTGGAGTCACTCGATCGAGCAAATGCTCTAAAGCTCATTTGCTCGCCAGGATTCGAGTCGTTCGAGCAATTGCTCATGGAGCAATTACTCTTTTGGCTCTTAAGGTTATAAGGGAAAATCACCCGTTTCTAGATATCCTACTTAGGAAATCCCTTTTTTGAAAAAACGTCTGGCCTTCGGCACCCATTTTTCTGAAATGAGTCGAATAGTCGTATGTGCGAGTCATTCGAACGAGCAATTACTCGATAGCTCATTTTCGCGATGGTCTTCGAGTCGTTCAAGCAGTATGTGGAGTCACTCTGTAGAGCAATTGCTCTAAAGCTCATTTGCTCGATAGGTTTCGAGTCGTTCGAGCAATGACTTTTCAGTAACTGATCGATAGCTTATTGGCTTCGGGAATGATGTAGGCTTTTGTTATACCCAAGGAAGATAACCCTGTATACTGATTATGGGAAATTAAGCAATCTGATTGGTTAATACCTGCAGTAAAGTGAACTGATTGGATTATCTGGAAAACAAGAATAAGAGTACTTGGAATAGGTTTAGAACTGGCCTGAACAAACAAGAAAATTTAAATATAGTAACAAAATTGTTCCAATCGATAGTCTCTTCTACTCTTCTGGAGTATACTCCGATTCAATCGACCACGCCCTATACCACTACGTGCTACTATTATAAGCCAAAGTATAGCGGTTCTAAAAAGGATTCGTGGGGAATCTGAGCCTAGTAAACAATTATCGGGTTGTTGGTGGTAATTCTGCGAAGTAAATATGGATTCTGGAGACAATCCAAGCCAGAAAACTACTCTAGTTGAAATCAAACTCTCCCAGGGTCCCTCGGCACTATAGCACTACGAGCTAAGCCGATAAAATGGGGAATACAAGTCCGTTTCGGTAGTTTAGAATTGATTTTGGTGATTTGCAGACATTGTCGGGTTGTTTGTGGTAATTAGATTTATTGCTGTACAAAGGAACATACCGTCCGAATATACCCATATCCTATTAGAAGCCTTTGGGTAACATAGCATCACGTGCTACCATAGAAACTAACATGGCGGCCACAGTATACAAAATGTCCGACAGAAACACGTATCACCCTAATAACAAGCGCTGCGCATTAGGACCACGTATCACTATGGTGATGGCGTCGCAAGATGGCCGCTCACGCGAGTTATTATGCCAACACAGGGCACATGACTATGACGTCACTTCCTAGGTCCGGGGGTAGGTCCGGCCAGTAGGGGAGGTCGAGTACATACTATACTACTAATTAGAAATACCTAACTGAGGTCCAACCACATGGCCCTCATATCCACACCTGGGTATCGAACGGTCATGTTTCGCGGTATCCCGCTTACGGAATCTCTTCTATTGTTTGCCGTTAGAATTTTTTTCATTTTTCATTGTATGTGGCTATGTGATATACTACCACATAAGCACGATCAATGGACCGTCTCATAAGTTCGACAAATTGTATAGATCGATTCAAGCAAAGATGGATGACGCGTTCTGATATAGTCTTGTAAGACTTGGTCGAGTGCAAAGAAGGAGACAGGGTCAGACAGAGATAGCAAGCTTGTAGTAGTGCTATAAGTTAGCAGTAATGGTTGAAGGCTCCAGCATAGGGCAGATGGTGATAGCCATGGTACAAACCATAAGTAGTGGACGGCTCTAGTATTGGATGAAGAATGTAGCAATTGGTCATAGGACAGATAGATGAAGACATTGCAGAAACTAATGATGTAGCTACTTGGAGCTGAGAGCCGTATAGGACCTTGGAATTCCACTTATAAGATCTCTTTTACGGCATTTCTTCCCGCTACATACCCCACTATACCGCAGGACCAATATAACAAGCGGGTACGTATAGCGCTCCCTAAATTACATCACTAGACAACCATACATGTCTCACAATACTGCTTGACCTAGCATTATGCACTACCTATACCATTTGTGTCTCAGCACAACACCTTTGATGATCAGTGGTATTAAAGGCTTACAGTAGACCTATATGGTACAGACAGTTCATCCTATACCACAGTACCATACAGCTATGCATACTACTACTTGATCAGGTATTACATATTACCCATTCCAACTATAGGACCATATAACGCCTTAGGTGGGTTGATAGTACTAAGGGCTAACAGAAGACCAGCAGGGGTACAGACCGTACACCATATACTACCACCTTAGACAACCCTGCATTACCAGCACCCCACAATACCGCTTGCCGTAGCATTACTTACTACCTATACCAGTTATAGAATAATATAACGCCTTGGCGGATCAATGAAAGTGCTAATAGTAGTCTTACAGAGGTATAGACCATACTTCCTATACTACCATTCAAACAACCAAGAACTACCTCGCAATACCACACTAGACGCATTACCTCCACCCACCCCATAAACAGCCTGGCATAGCATTACGTACTACTTATACCAATCGCAGGATAATATAAAGCAATCGCTGGATTAGTGGTACCAAGAGCTGGTATATAACCCCCATATTACACTACCATATCAGTATACTACGAGAAGCCCGCCACACCCTGACTCGAACAAATGCTGGATTGTACAGTTAACAACAACAGCGGCCTATGTTTCTAGACGTCGCGCGCGCATCATGACGTGACGACGTCATTGACAACGTCAACCGCTTCACCGGGAAAACTTTTCAAGAATTTCACCTTCCCCATCAATTTTCCAACATATTATATATACTATATATCCAAAGCCGCCTTACGAATACATATATCACTATACATACCATAGCATACTACTATAAATGCCGTACGTGTACTAGTTGCCGGATCTCGCTGGATGGTGCTGACGTTTTGCACAGGGAAAAGCTCCGGCAAAAGTCCAGTTCGAATGGGAACACAATATGATTCGTTCTGTCTCACTCTACTGTTCGCTTCATAAACTCAAATGCTCCTTGTGCGATTTTAACAAGCTACCATTCCAGATAGGTCAAAACGAAATGAAGAGTCTATTTTTTGGAGAAAGGTGAAGGTCGCGTTGACAATTGCATTAAAATTTGTTTTCCTTCTTCTTCTCTTTATGTCTCCGAACAAACGTTGACGGAACTCGAAGATTTGATTAGCAATAAAGAGAAACTCCATATCTTGTTTTGGCACGATCCAAGGAAAACGCTTCAATTTCCAGGGGTTAGTGTGGGTGGTAACCAAACTCCAAGCTGTGTTGTGAGTGTAGTTTTTATGGTAACATTGGATGAGTATCGGCAACACCCCCATGGCGAATTTTGGCCATATTTTTACAATTCTGATATGGGGAGGCCTGAAAAAATGCGTACGTGAAAATTTTTATTTTGCAAATAAAAATATTACAATAGCGGGCCATAGGTATCCTCAAATACCGAAATGATGCTAAGAGTCGTATGTGCGAGTCACTGGATCGAGCAATTTCTCTAAAGCACATTTGCTCTATGGGATTCGAGTCGTTCGAGCAGTATGTGCGAGTCACTCGAGGTAAGACGGAATCCCACTTGTGGAATCCCTTTTTGGGAATCCCTATAGAATCCCTTTTTAGGATATGTCTGTGGCTAAAGAATCCATTTTTGGTCGTATGTGCCTATGTGCGAGTGCACAATGTGTCATTTTAGAGTATTGAGACGTTCACCTATACCTCAACATTATTTAGTAAACAAACTGGGTCCAATTTGTGCAACAAATACGGTCAGCAATATCCAGAAATTGTATCCTTTGCCACTGGCCAAGCACTGGCCTATCCAGAATGCCGACATACTTCCAGATGTATGTCCTATTCAAACAAACTCAACTATTGCAGATATTTGTTTATCTAAATAAACTTAATTACACGACAAACAGCACTTATCTGATTCCAGTTTTTGAAATGAGTCGTGTGCTGGAATAAACACGAGAATTAGTCCTGGCGGAATACATCTAACCCAGCCACATTTCTATGCTCAGCACATTATAACCATATTGGAACTCCCACGGTTGCTTCCGACTAGCCAGTGGTGCCTGCCCTCCCACACCTACATTTTCACATAGGCACATATGGGCACATCCAGCATGTGCCTATGTGCTGCATGTAATGTGTACAGTAGAACATAAACACATCTAGGGAAGTCAGAATGAACAGAGCATGAAGTCATAACAGAGCTTGTAGATACATAGGTAGAAACCGAGAATTTACCGGGAAATCAGAGCCAAGTAAACGATTATGGGGTTGTTTGTGATAATTCTACGAAGTAAATATGGATTCTGGGGAAAATCCGAGCCAGATAATTACTCTAGTTCAATCGAACTTACTACTGGGGGCCTTCTCAGTACCAGAGAGACCGTTCGGTACCATGGAATGGTGGTCCTAAAAAGGCTTCTGCAGGAATTCATATCAAATAAAGTCGTTTTTGTGATTTGGGGGCATTGTCGGGTTGTTTGTGACAATTCTACGAAACGGGAAATTACTCTTATTCAATCGAACACATCGACATGACGTCACTTCCGGGGGACCTGCCCGGGGTCCTGCTGATAGGGGACGTTTCATCTCTGATATACTACTCTCCATTATTCTCTTTTCCAGAAACCTTTGATTTTACATCAAATTTAAAAGAGCTTTTAGTTATTTGATATGCACTCCAAACAGCCTAGTTTCTGTAAATCATGGCATATTTAGGCATATGTGAGCACTGTGCCTGTGTTCCAATAATTAATTTACTAAAGCTTATTCCGTAATCCTGAATATGTTGCAAATATTGGTTGAGAAAATGGAACTTGTTTTTGTTCTGGCTTAAAAAGAGCAAACCTTGTCTTTTTGGTTGTTGTTATGGCATCTGAATAACAGGGTAGCTATCAAAACTTTTTTTTTTTTTTTGATTGGGTTTTGTTAAATCAGATCTTTATTATTTTTGTTGAAATAAAAGTTAATAGTTTCATTTTTTCATTATGAAAAATCAGTCCCACCTATCTGTTATGAATCATTAGACAGTGTTATATATACTATGCTTCATTTTAAAAACGTTCCACATAAAAAACTCTAATATGAATTAAGTTGTGAATGGATATTTAGTTGACTTTAGGAGAACATTATCGGACTATTTTTTTTCCGTTTAATATCGGACACTCACCCCCATCCTCAAGTCATTTTTTGTTGAAATTCTTCAATATTTTTCATATGGGGGGGGGAGGTAACTTTTGATAATAATGCTTCTAAATGGACATTTATGGTCTGTTACTGTTTTGGACAAAATGGGGGGAAATTGCATTAATAGTTTACGCACATTTTTTGGAACTTTTCTTGACCAATCTTGACATCCTTGAATTTATTTTTTTTTATTGGGGTTTAACGACACTTTCGACAGCCACGGTTACTTCGTGCCGGACAATTTTACAGGTGGACGAAGCCGGAGTACCCTGAGAGAACCACCAAGCAACGGCGAGCAACTCTCATACTCCCCAATGTACTAACTCCACACATGCAGGGTTAGCATTGGTTGGAAGACAAGTGCACCGCCGACGTGCAGTACGCCTTAGCTCCCAACGCCACCGTGCACATAGTGGGTAAATGGGATTAATTGTCTTGCCCATGGACACAACGCGGTTGTCGCAGGTGGAATTCAAATCGAGGACATTTTGGTTTGCAGCCTGCATCTCCACCTGTACAGAGCCATCGCGCTCCCGACATCCTTGAATTAATAACTAATTACTTGGGGATGGGGGTGGGGGTTGTGACAGTTACGATTCCTAGTATGTTCTGGAAAAGGAAAACATGGAAAGGTATAAAACCATCCTTGATCTGTTGCCAAATCTGATGTCGAATTGATTTTGTCCGGCTTCATTAAAACTCATTTCGACCCCTGAGGCAGGGAAGGATTTCTTAAATTTGTTGCCTTGAAACATTCGTACTGAAGTTAGTATGGGGGTTAGGGGATGAGTGTGGAATGGGGCGAATCCAGAAATTGTGATTATAGGGAAGTCAGGCTTCACCGCGGGACACAGAACAGCTAAAATACCAAGCTAGGGTTCGGTTAGCCTCCTGAAAAAAATAATTATTGTACATGATGCAATTGTCCCAAAATACCACGGAACAGGCTATTGGCCTGGTATTCTCGGGTATTTGGGTAAAATGCATGGTGTACCATGATACGCTTTTACAACGATCCTTTGTGCATGCACAGCTGTATTTTCTCACGTGAGGTATGTACCATAAATGTTAGTAAAACTAATTGTGAAGATTAAAATACGGAGTGTACAAAAGAAAATAAGCAAAATGTTTGATTTTGTACACGAAGATTTCAGAGGGGGTGTACTGATTGAGATGGTGGTCCTTTGGCTCTCGCCACACACCTATGATATGACATTACGGTGTTTACATTTCTCTAACCTGTTTTTGTGTGAAAAGAAGGTACATGTAACATTTACTGATGCTTTTGGACGTATTTTATGTAAAGGATAATGCACGAGGCCTAGGGTATCTGCCACAAAAAGGTCGAGGCCGAATTCCGAGAAATTATTTCGCTGAATATCCTGGGTCGACAATATAATCTGACTTAAAACCCACTTTATATAAAATGCATGTTTTGAAGCGAAAAAAACTAATTCATTTCAACAAATTGGGGAGAATTAAAATTGAAAATGTGCCAGTGAACAATTTGAAAATTAATCCCTTGAACCCTGGTGGTATATTCCACGTTAGTTCAATGGCAGAAATTAGAAAAGCCCCATATTCATTAATTGGGACAAAAACAATTAATATTTTCAACGTGCAGCCCCATGTTGAAAATATTGACTGGTCTACTCCACACAATAATTTAGCAACCATCTCACTTAATAAAATTATGAAGTGTCATGTTCCTAGGGGTGCACAGTCAGGGACGTAAATCCTGGTGGCTGTGGGGCGGGGAGGGGTTACATCCGCCCAAAATATTCAGATCTTCTGTTCGCAGGGCAGCGAGTAGGGCAGGATACCCGGTTACCACGGTCCGCGACCCACGCAACTACTTCTCTGCCAAGGAATTATTTACCAGAATGTTGCCCTGACTAACCGAATAGAGCTGAACATCTAGGGCACGCTGGGAACTTGATATATCATGGCCTTGTACAATTTCCTCTCAGTTCATATGCCCTGCTGCCCATGAAACAGGAGGCCAGGGTGTCCGAGTAAATTCAACAATTCTATTTAGAATGTATTAATTTATCTTCCTGTCAGCTCGGGCTGAATGTTTGTATCAGAACAATGAATGTGTATTATTCAGAAAGAATTTACTCTGGATCACCCTTCTGAGAATGTCTGGTTATTTTTAAAAATAATACACAGTTATTGTTCGTGGGGGGTCATTCTTTCAAATAACAGCCAAGTAGAATCAAAGGGAGTTGTCAGCTGTGTAGTGGGTTTTCATTTTTTTTTATTATCTACACACCCCACTTCACTCAATTAAAACCACTTAAACGTTAAATACGTGTTTGCCATTTCCTCGTATCGTTTTCGATCACTTGACTGTATTTACCCAAAACCATGAACTGGTTTTAAGCCAATGTATACCAGCTGACGAATATTCATTAGCGGCATACATTTTCTGAATTAAAAATGGGTCAGGGTTATTAGAAGATAAACATATCGTTGTCTGAATGCTGTCCCATAGGGGACATAGGACACTCTAGCACTCAGGCGACGATATCTTGTAAACCCTTTTCAGCTATTATTCCCAGCATAGTATCGTTTTCAGCCGATCTGACTGAAAGTCAGGGTGAGTTACACTGATCACTTCGTCCGTCGTTCGCCCGTCGTAAAGGTAGTATTTGAGTCCCCCCCCCCCCCCCCATCATGAGATGGGATTGGTGAAAACTGCCCCAAATTGGGAGAAAAAAAATCTGCCCATGATCCGATGGATGGACAGTGGCGTAGATAGCTTTTCGTTGGCGGAGGGGCAAGCCCAAAATTTTCCGACAGACCGAAAATTTTCCGACAGTGTAACAACAACAAAAACCCAAACAAACCGAAAGAATCTGTTGTTTACTGCAAATGTACTGAAAATTGGTCTTTTTTACCCAAAATTTACACAAAATGGCATGTTTTTATCCCCAAAGCCAGCATTTTAATGTTATTAGGCATAAATTCACCTAAAAATGGTCCCAAAAAATTTCCGACTAAACTTCTGGTGGGTGTGGGGGGGGGGGCCGCGCCCCCCCCCCCCCCTTTATCTACGCCACTGTGGATGGAATAACTTGGTACTTCGTATTCGGCTTCCTTTTGAGGTCTGAAATAATGTTTGTTCAAGAGACGTTTGAGGACACGATTTTGGCCCCGCTCTAAATTTCTATTTTCAGGGCCCGTTTAGGAGAGTCAGTTCAAAGTTTGTTGAAATTTAGGCCCTGGGTCCATATTTGGGCTCAATGACCCTAATTTTAACTTAGTGCATTCCGAAGAATATTCTTCAGTTTAAAAATTATTTTCCGCAGAACCACTTGTCAGAATCTTTTGATATAAAGTTGCTGTATCCACATTCTTGTGGAGGTCTGATTCAAGGTTGTTGAAATGAAGTCCCCGTGTTCGTATTATGGGAGCACAAGTGTTTACTCATTACAATATAGAGAATATTCTTTTAACATATTCTTCTGTGGATCCACCAGTTAAAATCTTTCGATATTTGATATTAGGTGCCCTTAGGGGATCAGATTCAAGTTTGTTCAAATCAAGTTCCTACCAACCAATCAAGTCTCCTGTTATTTTAAACTTTTCAGTTTTAGTAATCGGTATTTTGTGGAATTTGGTAATTTTTTGTTCATATGACGTATTTGTAATAAGACACTTGTTTCTTTGGAACTCTGAGATGTTTGACAGTGTTTGTTATCTCAAACAACTTCCTGTTATTATTTTTTAAAATGCTTGAATTGTCTTTATGAATAATCAGTGGGTCTTTGTCGGGTGAGCGTTTCAGGCCCCTTGGGGTCTTTTGTTTATTATACGACCACAACAAATATCCTCTTAACTGGTTGAGTGCTAGAAGCCACTATTAGGGCTTTCAACAAAATGACGATACCAGAGCAAAAGCCAATATTTTCCTTGCTCATGTTTGATATTCAGTCAAACGCAATTAATATTTTGTTTATATACCTTTGTTCTATTACAAATTATTGGAGAGTGCCTGTGGGCACTCTCCAATAATTTGTAATAAAACAAATTTTGAATAACAAATTCAGACAACCCAAAATTATCTAGCCCTCAACCAGTTAATACCGCAGTGGTTTGCCTATCAATTCTGGCTCGGCAGAAAACAAGAGTCTCAGCTTTTACAAATCCGTATCAAGCCCGTCTCAAACGAATCTCTCCTAACGTCACTGACGTTCTGAGATTTCGAAACGCCGCTTTTACAAACGAGAAATAAAAACTCGCGTGTCTTCGCACTGAATACTCCTAATAAACATCCATACATTCCGTTTTTATATTTCTGGTGTCGTATTCAGTTCTTTTTGGGCATATAATAAACAAATTATTACAACAGTTAGTTAATCCGAGTTGTCACATTTCACCACGTTGGCGAGACCAAATCGAGCGAGATCAAACACGACACCAGCGGCGTCTTATTAACCCTTTGAAACCGAGAGACCCCTTTCCAGCACAAGAACATGATGCGTCATAATTTAATTAAGTATGATGGCTGGTTGGCGAATACACCAATTAATATTGTCCACATGCAGCCACAAGGCTGCACGTTGAAAATATCAATTGGTCTTTCCCCCAATAATGAATATGGACTCTTCCAATTGCTGCCATTGAACTGACATGGAAGATACCACCAAGGTTTTCCCCGTCCGAGACCACCCGCGTTGTGTTCTTGGGCAAGACACTTTATCCCGATTGCCTACATGTGGGACACGATGACGCCGTGTACTCAGGCGTACTGCACGCCGATCGTGCACATGTCTTCAACCGCTGTAACCCTGCTTCAGCGGAGCTTGAACAGAGTTAGAATTTTGCGAAGCTGACAGTTGCTCATCGATTCTCGGTGGTTCTCTTCGGGTACTCCGGCTTCCTCCACCGGTAAAACTGTCACGGTCACGATTGGCCATTGTGCATAAATATGCGACCTTAAACACCAATAAATAAATAAATACCACCAAGGTTTAAAGGATTAAGTCATCCAACGAAGTTGGAATGACTCATTTATAGCGCGATCGTCAGCATCTTCTTTTGCAGATAGCACCTTTGGCACTCAAGGGACAATTTCCTCTTTGTGTACACGTCATGTATTTTCGAATATCCTTTGTCACAATAAACAAATTATTACCACCGTCAACCAATCTGTTGAAAAAAAGTTGAGTAATGAACCTGTGAAGGACATTGTCGGCCGACTCTCGCGCCCGTGGTCCGAAGGCAGGGAGGGCAACTGCTTTCCGGCGTCAATGGGCCCGGCACGAGCGCGGTTAGAAGCGATGGAAAACAAATCAAACATCGTCGTGCCCAACGTCTCACACAGCATCGTCGTGATCCCACATAGGCAATCGGGATGAAGTATCTTGCCCAATGACACTGACACAACGTGGAAGACACGGATAAGGATCGTACCGTTGACTGTTCGACCTCAAGTTCAATGTTCTAACGAATGAGCCACCGCCTTCTCCCGCCAACCTCCTCTCAGTCAACAAATTAAGAAACAGCTTCTGCTTTTCTTCGAAGCCATGAAGGTGGCCTCCCTCTCCCGTTGGTGTGATCGGGAGAGATATTTTTAAAGCATTTAATGTCTATGGACCCCACGGACAATTTTTGGAAAAGTGAGCTCCAAATGGCGCTACTAGGAGATATTTTGTAGAACTGAAACGGTTAAGCGATTAATCGATTAATCAATGATTAACATCTTCATCGATCCAAAAAGTCATTGTTCGATTAACCGTTACTTTTGAACTACAGTATTATATGGGTTAACAAAAGAACAAACTTGCTCCAAAACAGGCAAACATTGTCACACTGACTCACATCAATTATATGAGACAGAGTAAGAAGGCATGCAAGTTACTTGCTGACATACTTGTTTACTTGCATGGTCATCATACTGTATCAGTAGCTGGAAATGGTCATTCTTAACCCTTTACCGCTTGCGGGTAGCAGACTATACTTGCAGATTCACGAATTACTAAAAATTTTCAATTTTTGTCTCAAAAACATAGCTTATGACCCCCTCATTGGATCGAGCTCAACGAGCTGGTTCCAATGAGGGGTCATAAGCTATTTTTTTTAGACAAAAGTTGAAACCATAATAAATTTGAATGGAGATTTTTGTATATAGGCCTAGTCGGTTTTTTGTTTGTTACGTTGGGTAAAGGGTTCATGCTGTAAATCATTAACGGCATGGCAGTTATTCAGATATCTATTTGGACAAGTGATTAATCGGTTAACCAAGGTTAATCCACGTGATTAATCGATCAAGAAAACCCCTTAACCGTTTAGGCTGTAATATTTTGAAGCTTGAAAGAACTCCAGTTTCACCAAGCGTGGTATGTTACGTATAATTTCATAAATTGACGTCCCATGCAGATCTCAGAATTCAGGACGTTTAGTCGTGGGGATTTTCTATGGGTCATGGTTCCTCCACCCCACCCTTACCCCGATATTAGAGTCACTAATGTTGTTAAACGTCACTTTGCATCACCCAATGTTTGGGGATCTATCAAGCAGATAAAAATAAAACAAAAAGAATCAAGGGCAGGATATATTTAGGTAACCTGTATTATTTTTTGTATTTTTCATTTCAATGGACTTCTCAGCTATTTTTCACGAGAGTCACTTTTTTCTGTATTGCACATTAAATTAGTAAACAACTTTACGGTAATACTATTTTATTGTCTTTCCATAAGCATGTTTTCCAGTAGTGAGGAATATACAGACTTGGACTATAGAGTGTAGAGCACTATCCCTTCTCCCACATATGCACAAGCTTTCAAGTAAAGAAAACGCCCTTCGTCATCTTCAATACATCTCTCTTGTCACGGCGAAGGAAGATTGTTATTTCTGTTGTAATTTACCTTTTATCCAACGCATACGATATCAAAATTTATTATTTTAATTATTGTTTTGAGGTCTTTGTTGTTGTTGTTGTTGTTGTTGTTGTTGTTGTTGTTGTTGTTGTTGTTTAAACAATACCATATCACGTGACCTCTCATTGGAACCAGCTCGACGAGTGAGGGGTCGCATGATATAGTTTTGTTAAATTATTGTTTTTAAATATATTTTTTCAACAGTTTAATTTGTAAATTAATCGGGCGGATGCGGCCTATTCGTTGGGCAAAGGTGGAACCAGCTCGACGAGTGAGGGTTCGCATGATATAGTTTTGTTAAATTATTGTTTTTAAATATATTTTTTCAACAGTTTAATTTGTAAATTAATCGGGCGGATGCGGCCTATTCGTTGGGCAAAGGGTTACACACTGTTTCCTCATAGTCTGTAGACTCCCAAAATGGCAAACTAGATCGAGTTATTTGTGTTCAAAGCACACAATGGTGTATCCCCGCATTTCCTTAGCAACACCTTAGCATAGTCTTAATGTTTCGAATTAATACCCAAGCTGCCTTTCGATGAAACTGATTTTCAAACGATAAAAGTGGTTCCACTGAAACCACCTGGGGCAAAATCAAAATTCCAAAACCTTAATGCAGATCTAGAAATGTTACCTGAACACATTAGCATAGTTTAAACGTTTTAATTGAATACCCTAAGAGCCTTTTGATGAAAACTGATTTTGCAACAATAAAAGTGGTTCCACTGGAACCACCTGGGGCAAAATCAAAATTCCGAAACCTTCATGCACATCTAGAGATGTTACCTGAACACATTAGCATAGTTTAAGCATTTCGAATTAGATACCCTAGGAGCCTTTCGATGAAAAATGATTTTCTACCGATAAAAGTGGTTCCACTGGAACCACCGGGGGCAAAATCAAAATTCTGAAACCTTCATGCACATCTAGAGATGTTACCTGAACAAATTAGCATAGTTTAAACGTTTCGAATTGAATACCCTAGTAGCCTTTCGATAAAAACTGATTTTCTAACGATAAAAGTGGTTCCACTGGAACCACTGGGGGCCGAATCAAAATTCCGAAACCTTCATGCACATCTAGAGTTGCTACCTGAACACATTAGCATAGTTTAAGCATTTCGAATTAAATACCCTAGGAGCCTTTCGATGAAAACTGTCGGATTTTCTAATTATAAAAGTGGTTCCACCACTGGAACCACCGGGGGCAAAATCAAAATTCCGAAACCTTCATGCGCATCTAGATATGTTACCGGAACACATTAGCATAGTTTAAACGTTTCGAACTGAATACCCTAGGAGCCTTTCGATGAAAATTGATTTTCTAATGATAAAAGTGGTTCCACTGGAACCACCGGGGCAAAATCAAAATTCTGAAACCTTCATACACATCTAGAGATGTTACCTGAACACATTAGCATAGTTTAAACGTTTCGAATTAAATACCCTAGGAGCCTTTCGATGAAAACTGATTTTCTAACGATAAAAGTCGTTCCACTGGAACCACCGGGGGCAAAATCAAAATTCCGAAACCTTCATGCACATCTAGAGATGTTACCTGAACACTTTAGCATAGTTTAAACGTTTCGAATTGAATACCCTAGGAGCCTTTCGATGAAAACTGATTTTCTAACAATAAAAGTGGTTCCACTGGAACCACCGGGGGCAAAATCAAAATTCCGAAACCTTCATGCACATCTAGAGTTGCCACCTGAACACATTAGCATAGTTTAAGCATTTCGAATTAAATACTGTAGGAGTCTTTCGATGAAAACTGATATTTTCTAAAGATAAAAGTGGTCCACTGGAACCACCGGGGGCAAAATCAAAATTCCGAAACCTTCATGCACATCTGGAGATATTACCTGAACACATTAGTATAGTTTAAGCGTTTCGAATTAAATACCCTAGGAGCCTTTCGATGAAAACTGATTTTCTAATGATAAAAGTGGTTCCACTGGAACCACCGGGGGCAAAATCAAAATTCCAAAACCTTCATGCACATCTAGAGATGTTACCTGAACACATTAGCATAGTTTAAACGTTTCGAATTGAATACTCTAGGAGCCTTTCAGGGTGTGACGTACGGACGTACGGACGGACGTACGGACGGACGGACGGACGGACGGACGGACGGACGGAGATCACGACAATATCCCCGCATTTTTTAAAATGCGGGGATAAAAATGACAAAGCCTTTACTGTTAATTGGAGTTGGATATAAATTGACCATCACCACGTTGGCGAGACCAAATCGAGCGAGATCAAACACGACACCAGCAGCGTCTTATTAATCCTTTGAACCCGAGAGACCGCTTTTCCAGCACAAGAACATGGTGCGTCATAATTTAATTAAGTATGACGGCTGGTTAGTGAATGAGTGGGGTACACCAACTGATATTTTCCACATGCAGCTGCAAGGCTGCACGTTGAAAATATCAATTGGTTTATCCCCCAATAATGAATATGGACTCTTCCAATAGCTGCCATTGAACTGACATGGAAGATACCACCAAGGTTTTCCCCGTCCGAGACGATCCGCGTTGTGTCCTTGGGCAAGACACTTTATCCCGATTACCTACATGTCGGACATGGTGACGCCGTGTACTAAGGCGTACTGCACGTCGATCGTGCACATGTCTTCAACCGCTGTAACCCTGCTTCAGCGGAGCTCGAACAGAGTTAGAATTTTGAGAAGCTGACAGTTGCTCATCGATTTTCGGTGGTTCTCTCCGGGCACTCCGGCTTCCTCCACCCGTAAAACTGTTACGGTCACGATTGGCCATTGTGCATAAATATGCGACCTTAAACACCAATAAATAAATAAATAAATACCACCAAGGTTTAAAGGATTAAGTCATCCAACGAAGTTGGAATGACTCATTTATAGCGCGATCGTCAGCATCTTCTTTTTTGTTAGCCCAACATGACAATGTCAAATATGAGCGATTGGAATGGGTTTCAATCCGTTGTCCGCCCGTACGTCTGGACGTACGGCACCTTGTTGTACTTTTAGCATTGCAGACGGCACCTTTGGCACTCAAGGGACAAATTCAACTTTGTGTACACGTTATGTATTTTTAAATATCCTTTGTCACAATAAACAAATCATTACCACCGTCAACCATTCTGTTGAAAAATGATGAGTAACGAACCTGTGAAGGACATTGTCGGCCGACTCTCGCGCCCGTGGTCCGAGGGCAGGAAGGGCAACTGCCCCCTCAGCGCATGTGTTTCCGGGCGTCACTGGGCCCGGCACGAGCGCGGTTAGAAGCGATTGAAAGCAAATCAAACATCGTCGTGCCCTACATCTTACACAGTGCGGTCGTGATTCCACATAGGCAATCGGGATGAAGTGTCTTGCCCAGTGACACAACATGGAAGAAACGCGTAAGGATCGTACCGTTGACTGTTCGAACTCAAGTTCAATGTTCTAATGAGCCACCGCCTTCTCCCGCCAACCTCCTCCCGCTCAACAAATTAAGAAACAGCACCTGCTTTTCTTCGATATAGCATACAGTGGGTCTGTCGTAGACTGGCCATTTTTCACGGATGGACAATATTTCCACGGACGCAATAATATTAGATTAAAAACACAAATTATAGGAATGATCATCAAAAATTTAATTAATGAAGCACCGGGTACAACCCGCTGCTTCATTAATTAAAATTTTACTGATGATGAATTTTATTACCTGGTAAATGCATGTACGTCACTGTCAGGCGTGGATTACGACCACTCCACGGCGATTGTACTATACAGCAAACTGAACGAAACGATTGTGTAATAGCGGGTACAACATTTGACGTCCATTCTTCTTCTTTTCGCAGAAGATTCCCAATGTATAACCTATTCAAGGGATCTATGGTGTAGCCATGGGGAAGGGTGTGGAGAATGGGCCCCCAAAATCGCACCCGCTCCATAAATAAAAAATTTTGAATTCTACGTCCTGCATGGGGCGCCATCTAATGAAACTGCAGATGATATACCACGCTTGAGTTCCTTCAAGCTTCAAATGTTGCCAAATATCGCCATTTGGGGCTTATTCTTAAATGTTTCGAGATCGGCTAACGCCAGCCCCCCCCCCCCCCCCCCCACCCCCGCAGAGAATTATTTTAAAATATACCTCAAATGACAAATTTAAAAATATTTATTTTATATTTTAAAAATAACCACATTTCTATTGACTGAATCTTATACACGTGATGGTACTCAAAAATCCATATACACCGGTTTTCCAGTGAATATCAGCATTCCAAACATATCTTTTGGAAATCTCCGCTCTAGTTCTATTTCAATCGACGTAATCGCTATACTATTGGTTATTTAAATGTTATTCTGCAGATGATAACTATTTTATTGTTAAATAAAAGTATTTATGTTTGATATAATTAAACTTTTAATTGACAAATAGAAGATTGTTTTTGGTGGGTTTTTTTAGGATGGTGAATATAATAAAACAGTTATGGACTTTTGTCGTGGTAAATATAATGTGATATGAACCTAAAAACTTACATTGACCGAGGCGTTAGCCTCGGTCAATATAAGTTTTTTACGTTCATATCACATCATATTCACCACCACAAAAGTCCATAATTGTATAACATACCCCCTCAGTTCACCAACGTGAGGGGGACACCACCTTTACCATTCTCTAATTCAAGACTTCGTGTTTTGGGGCCTAAAAAAGTCCCTCCCCCCCCCCCCCCCCCAATAAAAAGAAGATCCATACGTCCGCACCTCCTATTATAGATATCTGGCTACATGGCTGCAAAGGGTTAAATGCCCCAGATAAAATAACCATCCAGGAAGAGGTTTTTTGCGAGATCATTCATTCTTAGTTTAAATGATCTATTGAGAACCCGGAAAGAACCCGAAAAGTATTTGTCAAGACATTAATTCCAACACATCAAACTGATTTGTCGAGATTCTCAAATAAAGACATGAATTATCTCCAACATTCAGAGCGAATCGTTTGATAATATCCCTCACTTCCTCAATCTCGATAACCACACTGGGCATATGGACACCCTCACCCGTGCCCCTCTTACGATTTTTTTATTCGTTTTCCCATCCTATTCATGCACCACCTGCATGCGCCCAATGAATCATAGCTGAGACTCATATTATGATATTTTTCTGATAGTAATTGCTCTAAGGTCTCTATTGCCCCTGGAGTACACAAATTTGGCAATCTTTATCCCTGCATTTTTCAATTTCTCCCAAAGCGACAGTGGGCCTGCTCTCAGTTTGGGAAGTCGTGCACCCCCCCCCCCTCCACCCCCCCTCCCCCACATGTGCCTTCCATATAGCTAGTCTAAACCACTGACCTCTCTTTATTCCACAACCTGTCCAAATTCCATAGACCTTTTTGTTCTGACACTTTCTCTACAATTTCGATTACAGTCCGTCATGACTCTCTTCCCGATGAGATTTTTTTTTCTTGGCCAAATTCACTTTTGTGGACGCTGTTCAGCAGTGCACTATTTTCTCTCGCTTGTCTTCTCCATTATCTCCAGGTCAGGCGCGTAGCAGGGTATTTGTATTGGAGAGGGGTGGAGTTGGGGAGTGGTTCCAGGTATTTGTATGTTACAGACATTCCCCAAAGATTGAAATCTTGAGTTGGGGAAGCCATGAAGGTGGCCTCCCTCTCCCGTTGGTGTGATCGGGAGAGATATTTTTAACCCTTTACCTAACGTAACGGCAAAAACCGGCCAGCGCTATTCTCAAAAATCGCCAATTAATTTTCATTATATTTTTCATTTTTTGTCTCAAAAACATAGGGTATGACCCCTCGGTCATAACCTATGTTTCTGAGACAAAAGGTGAAAAAAATTAGTTATTCGAGAATTATTTTTGCAAGTGTCGTCTGCTTTTCAGGTTAGGTAAAGGGTTAAAACATTTAATGTCTATGGATCCCACGGACAATTTTTTGACAATTTTTTGAAAACTAAGCTTCAAATGGCGCTACTAGGAGATATTTTGTAGACCTGAAACGGTTAACCAATTAATCGATTAATCAATGATCAACATCTTGATCGATCCAAAAAGTAATTGTTCGATTAACCATTACTTTTGAACTACTGTATTATATGGGTCAACAAATGAACAAACTTCCTCCAAAACAGGCAAACATTGTCACACTGACTCACATCAATTATATGAGACAGAGTAAAGCATGCAAGTTACTTGCTGACATACTTGTTTACTTGCATGACCATCATACTGTATCAGTAGCTGGGAATGGTCATTCTTAACCCATTACCCATTGCGGGTAGAAGACAATACTTGCAAAATAAATTCATGAATTACTAAAAATTTTCAATTTTTGTCTCAAAAACATAGCTTATGACCCCCTCATTGGATCGAGCTCAACGAGCTGGTTCCAATGAGGGGTCATAAGCTATGTTTTTGAGACAAAAGTTGAAATCATAATAAATTTGAATGGAGATTTTTGTATATAGGTCTAGTCGGTTTTTTGTTTGTTACATTGGGTAAAGGGTTCATGCTGTAAATCATTAACGGCATGGCAGTTATTCAGATATCTATTTGGACAAGTGATTAATCGGTTAACCAAGGTTAATCCACGTGATTAATCGATCAAGAAAACCCCTTAACCGTTTAGGCTGTAATATTGTGAAGCTTGAAAGAACTCCAGTTTCACCAAGCGTGGTATGTTATGTATAATTTCATAAATTGACGTCCCATGCAGATCTCAGAATTCAGGACGTTTAGTCGTGGGGATTTTCTAGGGGTCATGGTTCCTCCACCCCACCCTTACCCCGATATTAGAGTCACTAATGTTGTTAAACGTCACTTTGCCTCCCCGAATGTTTGGGGATCTATCAAGCAGATAAAAATAAAACATAAAGAATCAAGGGCAGGATATATTTAGGTAACCTGTATTATTTTTTGTATTTTTCATTTCAATGGACTTCTCAGCTATTTTTCACGAGAGTCACTTTTTTCTGTATTGCACATTAAATTAGTAAACAACTTTACGCTAATACCATTTTATTGTCTTTCCATAAGCATGTTTTCCAGTAGTGAGGAATATACAGACTTGGACTATAGAGTGTAGAGCACTATCCCTTCTCCCACATATGCACAAGCTTCCAAGTAAAGAAAACGCCCTTCGTCATCTTCAATACATCACTCTTGTCACGGCGAAGGAAGATTGTTATTTCTGTTGTAATTTACCTTTTATCCAACGCATACGATATTAAAATTTATTATTTTAATTATTGTTTTGAGGTTTTTGGGGGTCTTGCTGCTGTTGTTGTTGTTGTTGTTGTTGTTGTTGTTGTTGTTGTTGTTGTTGTTGTTGTTGTTGTTGTTTAAACAATACCATATCATTGGAACCAGCTCGACGAGTGAGGGTTCACATGATATAGTTTTGTTAATTTTTTTTTTTTTAAATGTATTTTTTCAACGTCTTAATTTCTAAATTGATCGGGTGGATGCGGCCGATTCGTTGGGCAAAGAGTTACACACTGTATCCTCATAGCCTGTAGAGTCCCAAAATGGCAAAGAATGACAAAGCCTTTACTGTTATCAAGGTGGAGCTTGAAAACCCAAACGTGTAACCATCAATTTAGAATGCATCGGCGGATCTAGGGGCGCAACCGCGAGCCAACCTCCCCCCACCCCCCACCCCCACACACACAAACACGCTTCTGGGAAACTCTTTTTTCCTTTGCTCCCTTGGTCAAAGGACATGGGTGGTAGTGGATGTCCATCTGTTAGACGGATAATACCGTAATCCCTGTATAAGCTATAGGTCGTCTCATGAGTTCCAGTGTGTTCTATGTGTCTACTGGCACATAGAACACATTGGAACTCAGGAGACGAGGTGTTGACCGCTATCCTGTAAACCGCCATAAAGTGGTGGTCCCTTTTTCAAAATTTTAATGAATTTGTACAAAATTGCCGGAATATTGTGGCTGGAAAACATTGTGGTAATATGCAAAGATGTCACCGGAAGGCCAAACAGACACACCATTTTCCAAACGTTTTCTCGATGAGGGCCCCGGGCTCCGTCAATGAGAGTGTTCGCTCTTTACCTTCCGCTACGCTGGGAATTCGACGCTGTTCCATGGTCTGGACCCAGTCTAGCCCTTAAATAGTTCCATCGCCTATATGTTTAGATTTACCCGTCAGGACAATTTCATTTGGTCGGAAAAGCGAACTTGGTGTCGATCGAAACTAAAAATACATTAAATATTCATTTTCGTTGGTTCAACGCAAGAAATATTGAGGTTCAATCGAGACTTGATTTGACCGAATTGTCATAGCATTACAAGGAACGAAGACTCACCCGAGCTGTAGCTTTATGTTTACCCACTTCACTTTACAGTACCAGTCAAAATAAGTTGTAGGATAACCACTATAAACTATGTATCTTTCGCTTCCTACACCGATAAGATCAGAAGCTGACATCATTTTCTGGAACGCTCTCACTGAGAGTTTTTCAGAAAATGATGTCAGAGTCTGATCTTATCAGTGCAGGAGCAGCAGTATACTTAGTTTATTGCGGTTATGCTTCAACTTTTTTTGACTTGTACTGTGAAGTGAAACGGGTAAACAGATAGCCCATAACAGTATCAGATCTCTAAGACTAGTGGCCTGAAAGCTTGATCATGACCCTTGATTGAAATGTGAAACTCATTATCGCGAAAACTGTACTGGAATGTGAACCTTTCGCACCTTCCCTGTTCTTAGAACCTTGTCCTTATAACATGGAAAGGTTCAGATAATGTAGTTTATCATTCATAATTACTGTGTATATAAATAAAGCGATTTTCGAGTTTTTTACTTCATGATCTATTGCAGGCTTCTCCGAATGGTTGACAAACCCTAAATTGTTATCAAGGTCATGGTTGGAAATCCAAGTTACCAACAATCTTACCTTTGGGGAATGTAACCTTTTCGCACCTTCCCTGTTCTTAGAACTGACAAATATCTGGGTGTGATATTAAATCGTTCATGAATACTAGGAATCTAGATGAGGTGTTTTACGAGTGTATTTCGTGTCTTGATTTATTTCCGGCCTCTACATGTTTCGAGACTTTGGTAGCGAAAAGTCTAAACTTTTGAACTCTGATGGCATCTTCCTGCTAGTTCGGTGGCACCAAGCAAGTAATACGGGGCTGTCCGTTATGAATATTGATTGGTATTCTGTGAAGTCATTTAGACATATACTTTCAGAAACGTCGACGTATCATGATCGTAGCTCGTCCTTTTGTTTTCAAAGGGTTGAGTTCCACACTCGTTACTTTATTATCTGTCCTTGATTCATCGCTATTTTAGCTTATTCTGGCCTCTCTTCTTATAATGAAGAAACCGCGGCAGAATCAATAGTTTGGTTTCCTCGCCTCGGAGAGAGATTCCGTTTTTTAACCCTTTACCCAGTGTAACGGCCAAAACCGGCCAGCGCTATTCACAAAAATCACTATTCATTTTTCATTATTTTTTTCATTTCTTGTCTCAGAAACATAGCTTATGACCTCTCATTGGACGAGCTCGCTGAGATCGTTCCAATGAGGGGTCATAAGCTATGTTTTTGACGCAAAAAACTGAAAAAATAGCTATTCAAGAATTCTGTTTGCAAGTGCCGTCTGCCTTTCCTCTTTGGTAAAGGGTTAAGCAACTTCCACAGATACCTGGAGGAATTTCGAATTGCGGGGAGAGGCCATATAAATGAGCACTTCAACATGAATAATCTTTCAGTCAATAAAGGATTATAAGCTATGTTTGGAAAGAAAAATTATAAATTAGTTTTTTAAACTGACGTTGTTTATCCGAAATCTGTTATTGGGTGGATTTGTGTGTTATCTATATTTGTAGTGGAATTTATATGAAAAAATATGGAGCAATATTTGAACCTACCCTCCCAAGTATGTGTTCTGTACATGAAAAGAATGGGGGTGGGCTAACTAAGTACCAAACGTTTGGTTTCTTGGAGCACCATAGTATAGTTACTTGAGTTGAGTTCTCTGGAGAACCATAGTAAAGTACCAAACTTATGGTTTTCTAGAGAACCAAAACGAAGTACCAGACAGTTTTGGTTTCTCAAAGTACCATTACAGTTTGGTTTCTTGGAGTACCAACAATGTTTTTTGGTTTACTGGAGTACCATAATTTTGGTACCCCACACGGGACAAGTTGACAATTCCAGTCATTTGAGGGTTAATACTGGTTCGAGCTCGGTTATTAATTTCGAATAAATATTTCCTATAATCTATGCACAATAATTACAGTTCGTCTTCAACAATCTAAATACGTTGTTGAAGAAAAAATGTTTTTATACATCCAGTAGGGATGGGGTAGGAAACGGCCAAGTCACTCCATTTTGGATGATCTCTTTTCACATTTTCATGACGTTTGCAACTGGGATACTTCAGGAGATTTTAGACGCATTACTTGGATTACTATACCTAAACACGGGTTCTGAAATCTGTTGTTACTTTATAGATCATGCCAATAGATTAATCATTTGAACCCCGGTGGCATCTCCCATGTCAGTCCAATGGCAGCAAGTGGAAGAGTCCGTTTTCATTATTTGGGGTTAGACCAATTGAGATTTTCCACATGCAGCCTTGCTGCTGCATGTTAAACATTTTAAGTAATCAGTCTCACTCATTCAGTTCGCACCCATTCTATGTAATGAAATTATGACGTATAATGTGCCTGGGTCAAAAAAGGCATCTTGGGTTCAAAGGGTTAAGGGCCTACAAAATGTTACCGAAATTTAAAGCAGAAAATATTTCCCATACTGCTACTTTACATTTACCTAATCGGGTCTTTTTTGAAAGAGTCCAATAGGCTCTGTCAAACAAGAGTGAATTGGGTTAAATTTCGATTTGCATAATTGAAAGATTTGCAGCCTGAAATTTGGATATTTCTTCATCAGTGGGTAGAGGTGTAAAGAAACACCACACCAAAGATCCAGTAATAAGTCTCTTACCCTGCTCCTTCAGAGTGTCGTGTTTTGTTTTATTATGTAACCCCCAAACGGCATTCCAATGACGAAAACCTTGATAAAAGTAATAGAAAAACTGAAAGAAACATATCTTTCTTTATTATTGAACCAGAACGATTTCCCTTCGACTGAACCCAAACATTTGGGAGACTTTAATTCAAGGACGTTGGGAAATGACTTGTCGTTATTATTGTGGGACATAAATTTACTTTATAAGTGTTTTATTCGATGCGGTGGTGCGTTGTGTGTCTTGGAGAATCGGGGACACTATATTCAAACTTGTACAGGTGCTTTAATAAGTTTCACCGAAGAGACACTTCATATAATATTGTTCTCATTTTGTTTGTGAGTCTAAATGTTTATTATCACTGACGAAAATGTTTGAGGCGATAGGTGAAAGGGAAATTGGCGAAGTGCACCATAGAATGTTTGTACACCCCTTTTAGCTGTCACGTGATATTCTCATACACTCCGTTGAACTTCATACACCACGTTGGAGTAAAATGTACCGAACTGGATGCATTAGTTACTCACCAATCAGGAAGCCTGTATAATTTGAAAAGACTAATAAACAACATGTGTACACAACTCATGCTGCATATGAGCCTTTCCTAATCGTCCGGGGGTTCTGGTTCTTCTATCTATAGCGGACCCATATTATCCCGATTTCTCCTGTTGCGTCTTTGTGTTAACCCTTTACCTAACGTGAAAAGCAGACGACACTTGCAAAAAAAAATCTTGAATAACTAATTTATTTCATTTTTTGTCTCAAAAACATAGGTTATGACCCCTCGTTGGAACGAGCTCGACGAGCTCGTTCCAACGAGGCGTCATAACCTATGTTTTTGAGACAAAAAATGAAAAAATAGTGAAAATTAATTGACGATTTTTGAGAATAGCGCTGGCCGGTTTTGGCCGTTACGTTGGGTAAAGGGTTAAAGCATATTGTGTAACAGTGTGTACACATAGCATGCAGCACATGCGGCTCATGCGATCGCTGTCATAAGTCTTCTGCCACTTGCGCGAATCCTTCTACCGACAGCCCTACTATTTGAACTATTACCATCACCGCCATTTTACTGGGGTCTACTAATATATTAACTATTACCACCTCATCTAGCCCCCATCACTATTGTTACCAACACAGGTTCCTAGCACTGGTGTTGGCTTCTGCGATAACGACCACGGTCAGTTCCGTGCGAGAGGCTTCTACTATTACCACTGAGTGGTGACACAATTACATCCTTGTTACCTATCTCTGTCTCAGGAAGTCGCAGAGGCAATGTGGGGCTTAAGTTGTTACAAGAAATGCTCTACTTTGTGGTTTTCGATGTAATTTTCTGTGATATCACCAAGGGCTAATGCTATAAAACTTTTACAATTGAATTTTTAGAATTTAGAACTTTAAATGGGTTAAAATGAACCATGAGCATTTTCAAAGATATGGCAATTTGCCAAATGGCAAATTGTCATATCTATTAAAATGCTAATTATTCATGTAAGTCTGTTATATTAATATGTTGAAAATGTAATTCCAGAAAACACAGTTGTAAAAGTTCAAAGAATTGGCTGGTCTTACCACGGGTCTATGCACCAAGTCAAGCTTCAACCGTCAGAGCCTTGAACTTCAAATCGAAATATTGTGTGACGCGTCGACCGTGAACCGCGTAATCTGCGTTGTGTCTTTGAGCATGGCACTTAATTACGATTTCCCCAGTGGGAATACGGTGGCGCTGCATACCAATTGATGCACACCGCAAGTCGACGTTACACTTGCCTTCAGGCAATGCTAACCCTGCTTGTGTTCTGTTGTTGCTGAGTCGTTCTCCGCTTGTAAAAAATGTTCGGCACAATATGACCCTGGCTGTTGAAATTGTCGTTAAATCCCAATTAACAAACAAACAAAACAAGCATGTCAAATAACTCCTTCAGACTACCATTCTTGCTTACCTTGCGTGAGATACTTACGTGAAGTGTAGCCTAGCTCTTAACCCTTTACCTAACATGAAAAGCAGACGACACTTGCAAAAAAAATTCTCGAATAACTAATTTTTTTCATTTTTTGTCTCCAAAAATAGGTTATGACCTCTCATTGGAACGAGCTCGACGAGCTTGTTCCATAGAGGGGTCATAACCTATGTTTTTGAGACAAAAAATGAAAAGAATAATGAAAATGAATTGGCGATTTTTGTGAATAGCCGGTTTGGGCCGTTACGTTGGGTAAAGGGTTAAACGTGATCTGACGAAAGTGTGTAATCCTTTGACCCCGAGAGACCACTTTTCCGATCCAGGAACGTGATACATGTACGTCATAATTTCGGTAAGTTGGATGAGGGCTAGGTTCATGTGATGGAGTAGACCAATCAATATTTTGACCGCGCTGCGCGCTGACAATATTGATTTGTCTACCCACAAGTAATATTTTTGGACTTTTCCAATTGCCGCAATTCTTTTCCAATTGCTGCCATTGAACTAACAAGGAAGGTACCACCAGGGTTTAAAGGGTTAAAATGCCGAAACACCTCAAATCTAAACTATGAGCCATGTGAGAGTCATACGAAAGAGATTGAGAAAAGAGAGCGTGGGAATTATTTAAATGCCAAACGAGGTTGCCGAGGGTTCGACTTCCGAAAGGGGATCAGAAAAACACACACACAGGCCCGTGCCAATGTTCGTCTGAGGCCAACCACAGCACTTTCGTCGTACTGTAGCCAGCGCGCCCCACACTTTCATGCTGCTACCGAAAGGGAGGTGAACCAAGTAATCATGAGAACTTCATCTTAAAAGCTGGATTCCACCCATCGTTTTTAGACGGAGTGCATTGGTCTAATGGTTTAGGTACTGTACTCCTGATTGTCAGGCAGGACTACCGAGGGTTCGACTCCCGACAGGGGATCAGAAACCAACATTCTAAATTCCTCTAATACATGAATTTGTCTTGCGAAAATCACACGTATGCCTGTGTCAGTCTTCGTCTGAGGCCAACCACACGACTTTCGTTGTACTGTAGCCAGAGCGTTCTGCACTTTCATGCTGCTACTGAAAGGACCCGAAAGGAAGGTGAACCAAGTAATCTTGAGAACTTCATCTAAAAAGCTAGATTTCAGTCATATTTGAATTTGTTGCGCTCGGAAGTGATGCAATCTCTAGAAATGAACAGCCTTGGGAAAATAAATTGTTTCAATAAACGTTTGACGCATTCTATTGACATCTTGCGTTATTGATGAATATTCCAGATAAAAAAGGGGATGATTTGATGACTTTTGGACGTAAAAAATACAATTTATATTTGGTGTGTTTTTGAAGGGAATTCCCGGAAAAATATGTGCACGTGATCGGTACTTCCCTTGATGTCAATTGTTTCTCTTATTTGTTGTATGACCCCTGATTTGGGGTCAGAAAAAGTTGTCTGAAGGGCTATACTTGACAAAGATATTTGAATGCCGAAAAGAATAATGAAAATTAATTTTAAAATATATTTGAATGCCAAAATTAAAGTGATGCGATCATATTTTGTTTTGCCTGAACGTTACAATGGTCGCCTATGGGAAAATATTTAGTTCCACGATACCTTTAGGTGATTTCCCTGCACATTCATTTTCCTGTAGAGCATACCCAGCTGCTGAATGCTTATTGATATCAAGCATGTTTTAGATCTTGTACTGACGGTATGCATTGAACCAAAACTGGGTCAATGTAACCTTGTATCTTAAAAAATGAGAAAGTCATTGCGAGAAGCATTTGTGAAAATGTTTTAGCTTCGGGTCACCGAAGGTACCCAGTGATGCATCTTGGAATGGTTTGCTTTCAGGTAGCCATCTCTAGAATTAGTAGTTTTAGTTTTCCGTTCGTCCGACCGTCGGACCTTCCGCAGACCGTGATAAAGCGTTTTATTCGTGATCAAACGTCCATACTGCGTTACTTTTATAAACGGGAGTACCGAGTTATGGTCCCAGCTGGGTGTCCATCCGTCCATCCTGTCCATCCGTCCGTCCGTCCGAGCTACCGTCCGTTAATGTTTTCGTGCCCCGGCCATAACTTTTCAGTGGGGAGAGATATCATGATGGAACTTATACAACATATATACCACCATTCCTCCACTAGACGGTGTGTCGCGTACAAAATCCACGGCTGGCCAAGCGAGCTCAAGGTCACAGATAGAGAACAGAACATGGAATCAGCATGCACAACAACCTTTTCGTGTTCGGGACATAATTATCAGTGGAAGAATAGATCACAATGAAACTTACATAGCGTACGGCCCACCACTAGATGGTGTGTCGCGTATAAAATTCATGGTCGGCATACCAAGGTCAAGGTCACAGATAGAGGTCGACACATGGAATCAGCATGAACATCCACTTTTTCGAGCCCGGGTCATAACTTTTTTAAGAGGGAGATATCACAATGAAACGCATACAGCATGTGGGCCAACACTGGATTGTATATCCATTATCCAGTACAAACTTTGCGATTGACACGTCAAGGTTATAGATAGAAGTCAATGTCTAGAATCAGTATGCAAATCGGCTTTTTCGTGTCCGGGTCATAACTTTTTATTAGAAGATATCTTGTCTCTCTCTCGCCTGTACTATAGAAAATTAGGGCAATTTTCTAACAAAGTTAATAGCATGCACACGAGCTTATAAAAAGATGACGTAAAACATGACTTGCAAACACTTTTTCTGTATTTTATTGTTGCGATTTCCTGGTAAACGCTGAAAATGTTCATGAGGCCTACGGCACGTTCATGTAGAATTTCATGTTAAGGTTTAGAGAGCTGGTTTAAACAATGCACTTTATATAAAACTATCGAAATCGTTTAGTATGATTGTTTGTTTTAATGTTCTGGTTTTTAACTGTTCTTTTAGACAAACACGTGAGAGTCTAGACAGTATGAACTGTTGGAGTATTTTTTTAAAAGAAAGAATATGCAATTTTGGCAAAGGATATGCATTAAACGACGCATGTTTGTATTTTTTTGGTTTCTTTCAAGTTTTTGTAAGTTTTTTCTCTTCTTAAAAGTGGTGTAAAGACGACATCTTGGTGGGGGCTAAAACTATACTTGGAATGACGATGGTAGGATCACGCGAGCCTTTGGTTTGATATGATCGCGTGGATTCGATTCGATTCACACAATTTAATATCCATATATCAGATTTGAACCTTATTGTGCAGCAAACACAAATATTAATTTTCTGAGACCGGTGTAAAAGGAATGGAAGTCCGTAGGAACGTTAGTCCCTCTGGACTATTATTCCGCGGAATTATAGTCCTAGGTCTAACATTTCTAGGAATAGTAGTCCGCCGGACTACTATTCCTAGAAATGTTAGACCTAGGACTATAATTCCGCAGAATAATAGTCCAGAGGGACTAATTTTCCTACGGACTTCCATTCCTGTTACACCGGCGTGAAACTGAATCATATAGTGAACCGATTATTTTTGTTTATTATATAGCTACCATAACTCGTTCCTCAATACCGCTGTAACTTTCTCGTCAGTTCTGGGTCACTGAAAAACGGGTGTCTCAACTTTTCAAATCTTTTTCTTGCTCGTTTCAATCTATACTCACCTGACGTTACTGACGTGCGAATATTTTCGAGACAACAATTTTACAAACTCGAAATAAATGCTAGCCCAGGGCGTCAATCGCCAACACACTGAAGAAACTTCCATGTTTTCTTTTTATTTATATTTCAGGCTTCGAGTTCAATTTTGAAATACCCACTGTCATTATAATAAAAGAATTATCAAGGTGCTAAATAAGTATGAGAATTTTTTTAACTTTGACATTAACACCTCTGATATTCAATAACTGAAAGACACACATATTATACATCAAAATGAAGGTTGTGATGTACAGAAACCGAACTATATATGCAATCATCGCGCAGAGTTGACGGCAGGCACTAATGGTTCCTGGAAGTCTGCTGTCGCATTCGTACCAGACCTGATAATAAAAATATATTTCAGGAGAACAACTCGTGGCCAAATGTGCTTCAGATATATGAGAACAAAGCTGGGTATTACGATGCAGTGACAGGACTGCATTTGGGGAAAGGATAATATTGTCTGTATTTTTTTATTGCAGATGAATTCCACAGCCGATGGACATGCGCATACCACGCGATACCACGAATTTTCATCGGAAAACAATCGCGTAATTTTAAGAAATCCAAACAGGTGTCATGATACCTTACAAGTAATATGGCAACTGTACAGTTTCTATATAATAATACTGTGCAGTAAGAAGGCGATCATTCTCATTATTCGATTTTAGTCGGCAATGTGCCTAGATGCATTTTCGGCTCGATTACCTTGAAAATATAAACTGGTGGAGCAATGTAAACAAAGTCGAGTGTTTTGGAATTCACACCCACGCAGTCTGTCCCTGCGCTTTGAAGAATTTTGATGTCCTAGATTTGTTCGTGGATATCTGAAGCATATTTCACCACGAGATGTTCTCCTGAAATATTATTTTATTATCAGTTCTGGTACCGTCGGATACGGTAGCAGACTTCCAGGAACCATTGGTGCTTCGCATTCTATACGTCACAACCTTTATTTTGATGTGTAAGTTGTATATATTTAATTTGAATTTATGGAATACCAGGGGTAGGAATTTCAGAGCAAACAAATTCCTCTTACTTATATAGCACCTTAAGGGGACATTCAACTTAACTTTAGGAAAATTTTTGAAATTTTCACCGGTGCCCAAAATACTGATAAAAGAATTAAACAAATGTATATTATATATCAATAAAATGACTAAAGTACAAGGAAATGGAATATATCCACTTTTTAATGAAAACAAAATTTACGATTTTGACGAGAGACAAGTTACCAATGGAATAAGTAACGAATTGCAAAAAGCACGGATAGATCGGTAATATCAAAGACAGGGTTTTAAGTAAATGACTCTGAACTACAGACTCGGAGAATGCATATTTAACAGTGTCGTCTCATTTGTGTTACAAACGCCCCAACGAGAAACAAATAAGCTTCCATTTCAAAACTATGTGAAAAAAAATTGGTCACATGGCGGCTTGTAAACATATAAGTAAAATCGTGAACTTGCGCAAAAAAATATTATTTTCAAAGATCTGAGAACTGCAGAAACGGCCACATTCTTCTCAAATCTGAAGGGCGATGGAATTGAAAAAGTTAAATACATTCACGGGATGGAGGGGGTGGGGGGGTTACATGCAGGACAACTTTTCAATTTTCTTATCCAGGAACCATTTTTAGAAATGGATCACTACGCCTCTGTTTCTTAATGTTATAATTTGACTGTTGTCGATACGTAAAATATTAAACTCGATAAACAGGTTTCAAAACAAAAACAATATCCACACAGACATTATTTGGAATCGTCATACTTGAGCTTGTACGAAGATATCATTTCATTGAAGGTCGAACTATATTTCATCACATTTCCATGTTTGTCTTCTTCCCAAGTGATTGCAAAATAAGAGAACAACAATGCTTTTAGCTGTCCATCTTCAGTGAAATTTGGGAAAATCGTAACGTTAACCTCCTTTGCCACGCAATTATATTCAGTGTCAAATCAATCTACACCGATCTTATCGTTAAGGGGTCGTCCAACCTAACTTTGGTCAATTTTTTGACATTTTTCCCAATGCCTCGGAAATAGATAAGAGAAGTAAGGAAAGGCAAATTGTATATCAAAATAATGAGTAAAGTGCACTGAAAAGGTACATATAATTTTTTTCAGGAAAAAAAGTGAATTTCATGATTTTGAAGAAGATTAATTTGCAAATGGCATAAGTAACGAATCGGTAAAACCACAAAATAATCGGTAATTCGAAAACCTTCTCCTCAATATAATGATAACATACTACAGACTCGGAGAAAGCATTTTTTTGACACACACTCTGGTGGGTTTTGATGTTTGAATGTAATAACACCAACACAAATTTTGGATGTTCCGGATGTGGCCATGTTTCAATGATGTTTTTCCGGTCATGTGATTACGATGTGGTTCTTGCAGAAATACTCAATTTGGGCAATCGTAAGAATGCAAGGACGTGATCACGCCCTTTATTTGTTCGAGACAACGAGACAATGTATGAGCGGATTTGCAAACAGGTGACAGCAAATACTTGAGCTGTTAATGTCATAACTGCAAAATATGGTTTGAAATTCCAACTCGTGTTTACAGGCCGTCTGAACTTTTTTGTTGACAAAAAATCTGAATTATTGCGCACTAGAAAGACAACATGAACCACTTGTAAAAAAAATAACCGAGTGTATAAAATCAGGACAATACACATAAAATAAGGCAATATTCATAACAAAGTAAGCAGAATGCTTCGGAAATCACTTTTTCATGAAGTTTATTCAAAGTGACCTATAACTATATTGAGCGTGTTGACTTCCCGCGATGTTGCGAAGTTATTTACTTCCTAGTAACCATGGAATTTCTCGCGGATGTCTTTGATGTCTGTAAAGGACCGATTGAAGATGGGTTGAAAATGATGCATTCGTGCTTTTAAATAAGGTGCGCTTGGACGATGCTGAGAATTCAGATTTTTCTTGCAACCAACCATACTAACAAAAGCGTCGATCAGTGTCTTTTGTCATCGTTTTACACTGACAAATGTGACAAATCTCCTTCACCGGAAACCATCCCCCAATTTGCATATCACAATAAACATAACCGCTGTCACTGAGTGTCAGCGTGGACGTGTGGTCAAAACCGAAACGAATTATCGAATGCACGGTCAATATTAGCTGCAATTGGCTTTTAAACAAATGAAATACACGAAATATTCGCAATTTCTTCATTATCCATGCCGAGTTACTTTTTAACCAGACCACATGCGTTCAGTTTCGTTTGTCGGTACCAAACTGATATTGTTTGCGGTAATTAAATAGTACGAGAAGGCGAAGGAAGCCAAATATTTCCCATCATCTATTAATTAATTAAAATTGATAATTTCTTTTATTTTACTGAAATTATGAATTGATAAGGTGGGTGTGTTGCGATTATTATGCCCCAGACCTGGAAGTTGGAAAATCAAAGGTGCATCTAGGTCCGTGCAGTTGTGACGCCCTGTCCTCTTAATCTTAGTCTTACCCATTCATCATTACATGTACCAACATTCTCCCTTGTATCTCAACCATTGCTACTCCAATTTGAAGGATATTTGGTTTTGTGAACGAGCATCACGATGAAACAATGCCTGTGTAGCTGCTGTAGCATGTGTTTCTTCCCACATTTTTTCAGAGTTGTGGTACTTTTTCATTCTTTTGAGTTAGAAAATTTTGTTTATAACTAGTTGATTTGTTACAGTTTGTTGCAAAGTGCCTGCTAATACCCTCAATTGTATTGCTACAGAATTTGAAGATTTTGTTCCTATTACTTATCAAGCAACAACCTAATGAATATTCTGTATAAAGCCACCAATCTGATGTTTGACACCTTTATCGGAGTTGTTTTGAAGGCTTATGGAACTCGAAATGTTGATTATGGCAGGACTTTTCTATTCACCCATTAATCGATAAATTAAGTGTTATAGTTGGAAGTAAGAAGCATGAAAGGTCAAGAACTAAAAGTCTAAAAAGAATGTTTTGCAATGTAACATGATTTTTGCAGATACACTTATTTGGAGGGTTACCTGTCTGATAGTGTTTGGAACATATGTGGCCAGGATCTTCAAAAAGAAAAAAAGAGTTTGAGAAAAAATGCATATGCCTTGAGTGCCGGAGGTAGAGTCCTACAAGGAAGAGAGCCCCCCCCCCCCCCCCCCCCCCACCTCCGGGAATTTTTTTGTGTCAAATGGAGCTCACTTGTCACCTTTTGGGGATTGCTTTGTGTACTGCGTTCTTGAAAAAAATATGTGAGACCCTCTGGATGTGCCCTTCTGATCTCAATATGCCAATAAGCCTCCTTGGGGAAAGTACATGCAATAATGGTTATGTAAGGTTGATTTGATGTGTTTTGAATAACAGTGTACTTTTAAGTACATTAGATGGTTTATTGCAGTGACAGGTTACAGTTACCCTTATTTCTTCTCCAACAGATATCATGAGTGTATTGGTGTCCAAGAGTAAACAAAGCTATTATACTTATTGATAAACCAGACAAATTTAACAATTTAATCACTATCAAATTGATGCATGGGATAAAAGGAGTTACAGTGCAAGGGGTTTGTAAATATATTTATTCAACTGCAATGTATGACTTTGCAGTGCATTCTACACAGGGGAATATCATAGTTTCTTTCCAAACTACCACAGTAACACATACATTTTTATATTGGGAGACACTCTTTTGTCCTTCCATACTTCTTCTGCTGGACTCCTTCAAGTTGACCTTTGTTGAACTCCCCAAATCAAAACATAAACAAAAGAAAATGTCTGCCTTCAGTCAGTGAGCACTCCACTTATAACATTTGGTCTCAATCTTTATTATTTTCATGAATTAGGAAAAGATTTCTTCGAGTATGTACTTCAATGTTTATAGAATGCAGCTGTTATTTTATTTTGAGGTATTTTATTGTGAAAATTTTGTTCTCTTACTTATGCCATAACAGACTTTCAGGTGGTGCTATTTACACATGGCAGCCTTTCCATGGCAAATTTCAGTTTCCACATGTTCTATGTTTCATTCCAAGCATTTTGGAAAATAATTTATTGGGGTTATTCATTTTCGACCTTTTTTAGACTTGAAAGAAAATTGCATGAAATTTGACCAAAGTTAGGTTGGACGTCCCCTTAAGCCATGTAATGTAAAATAGGTGCTATTGAAGAACAGGTCAAACACTGTGTCAACAACAAAACAACAGCTCCGCATGGCCCGAACTGTTAGATTCCCGGAATGAGGTCGGAACCCTTATAAAATACAGATAACAGAAATCATTAATCGAAATAACCATGGTTTTGTTCAGACCCTTCTTTGACTACTTATCAAATTGGATTCAATCAACAAATAAGCTATTATTGTTGTAAAATCGGCCAGTTCTAATAACTGTCCGCCTTTCCAGAAAAGAACTACAGGAGGACGATAGTTTCAAAACAAATTATGCAAAGTAAAGCCTAGATTTTTCTAGAACATGGGATACGGCTGGCTTCGGGTAGGTAAAAACCCGTACCACGTGATCAGACACGGGGTAACGAATTTATCTATGGACTTTCCGTTTTAGAAGTACAATCTATTTCATGTGTGAACACACACAACATGACATATTTTATCTTCCATTGTTGAGCCATACAGGTTTCTGTGGAATTATTGTGCAAAAGAGTTTTTGTGAAAATATGCCGATATGACTAGTATAAAAAAAATTATTGAATTTCTTTTTTTCTTTTTTGTCTCAAAAACATAGCTTATGAACCCCACATTGGAGCGTACTCGACAAGCTCATTCCAATAAGGAGTCATGAGCTATATTTTGGAGATAAAAAATTAAAATATAATACATGTACACTGTAAAACTGGAATGACGCGTCTTCTACGGGGTATGGACAATTTGTAGATTTCGGAACGAGGCTTCCACTGGGTATGGGAAATTTGTCAGTGGCTGGGCGGACGTATCGTGGGTTTCAATGAATATGGTCTCATACCACGTATCTATCAACCAATCAAATCAAAAAATTCACTTTAGTCAATAGATAATAAACCATCTTCAACAGAATTATGAGGTATAATTAAGTACAAATGTTCACATTGCGCAGTTTTTATTTTTCATTCATGAAGTCGCATGTGCCTCTGTTCCTGTTGCTCTGAACTATATGGAGTTGACCCCTGCTGAACTTTCTTCATCAAAACAACAACAAAACAAAATGGCAGCATTTGGGAACTGTAGATACCATGGATTGGAATTTGTGTTACTGATCATTCTTCTCATGAATGACAAAAATATTCTTCTGAGTCTGTACTAGAAGGATAGCAAAATACAACCATTCAGATTTTTTAAGGTAGTTTATTGTCAAAATTTTGGCCTCTTACTTATGCCATATCAGACTTTTTGGCAGTGCTATCAGCGGCAACAGTTCCATAGCAAATGTCAGTTTCCACATGTTCTATGTTTCTTTCCAAACATTTTGGTATATAATTTACTGGGGTTATTTCTTTCTAGCAACTTTTGGACGTGAGAGAAAATTTCCTGAAATTTGACCAAAGTTAGGTTGGGCGTCCCCTTAGCCCTTTACCTAACACGAAAAGCATACAACACTTCTTGAATAACTAATTTTTTTCATTTTTTGTCTCAAAACATAGGTTATGACCCCTCATTGGAACGAGCTCGTTGCAATGAGGGGTCATAACCTATGAAAATTAATTGGAGATTTTTGAGAATTGCGCTGGCCGGTTTTGGCCGTTACGTTGGGTAAAGGGTTAGCCATTTAACTAACATGAAAAGCAGACGCCACTTGCAAACAAAATTATTGAATAACTATTTGTTCCATTTTTTGTGTCAAAAACATGGCTAATGACCTCTCCTTGGAACGAGCTCGTTCCAATGAGGAGTCAAAAGTATGTCTCTGAGGCAAGAAATGAAAAAAAAAAAACAAAATGAAAACTTAATGGCAATTTTGGCGAATAGCGGTGGCCGGTTTTGGCCGTTACGTTGGGAAAAGGGAGTTCAAGACCCAAGGAAAATTGATGACCTCTCGTTGGAACAAGTTCATCGACCTCCTTCTAACCCTTTACCTAACACGAAAAGCATACGACACTTGCAAAAAAAAAATCTTGAGTAACTAATTTTTGTCTCAAAAACATAGGTTATGACCCCTCGTTGGAACGAGCTCGTTCCAAAGAGGGGTCATAACCTATGTTTTTGAGACAAAAAATGAAAAAATAATAAAAATTAATGGGCGATTTTTGTGAATAGCGCTGTCCGGTTCTGGCCGTTACGTTGCGTAAAGGGTTGAAACAGGGTTAAAACAGACATCATTCTGGATCTTCATAGTCCGCCTCAAGGTCGCCGGAGGCACTGGTGGTGGGGACTGCTGATGCAGTTGTCGACTCTGTCCTCAGCCTACGGGGGCGAACGGGCAGGACATACCCTTTACCGCTGAGAGAAAACTTGTTCGGTCCAAATTTATCCTATATTGATACGCGTGGCCGACACTCTCTGCATGAGGTTTTCACCTTATGCGCTTGTCCGTCAGCGTTACCGTAAAAACGCGAAATCGGCATCTGATTGAAGGTTGTTTCTTCTCTGAGGCCTTGGCCGTGTCTATGGCAGGTGGGTATTGACAAAGGAAGTAACAGGTAAGTATATGGCATCAAGTCATTCGACATTACAAATGTATGCCGTATTAGCCATTGAGTTTCGAAAATGCTCTTTTATCGCACCTGATTCCCAGCCCCTTCTCCATGGCCTCGCATGCTTCCGGTGCCGCTGGTTCTTCTCGTTGCTGAGACCAGGTCAAGCAGATCAAACACGATACCAAAAGCGTCCTGTTTGATCTGGATGTTCTGGTCTCGTCAATTCTACGGATAGTTCTATAGTTTACTTCGGACATTGCACTCAGTTTAATTGACTGTTGCCTACGTTCGAGAGAAGAGCTCGGATCAGAGACGTCATGGTTTGGTGAAATTCCTAATGCCTTAAAGATGTATAGGAATATTTGTCAGTCGGAATTATTAAAATCTCAAAATTTCTTGGAAATGTATTTGTTGATAAATAAATATAGAATATACCCATAGTAGCTTGGTGTTCCAGATGTTCACCACGAGTGATGAACATTTGGTACACCAAGCTACTCTAGGTATATTTATTTATACCATGATCGTCAGATTATTAAGAGTCACTAATATTTTTTTTTTTTTCGATTTTACTGAGCAGCAGTCGTACATACGTGCGAATTTGTTTTCGTTTAAATGAGCATCGGTGGGCGATACTTCCGCTGTCAATTTTATCACCGAAACGAAATTGAAAACGAAACATGGCCTTTTTCATTTTAATAACATAATAACAGACTATTTCGAGTTATGGGTGCTTTATTAACATAAGACAGTGCATGTTTGTTAATTTCTGGTGTTTTATGGGGTCAGCTCATTTAAAAACGTAATAAATAATTGCCACTTTTATGTCACTCTTCGCGAGGAGACGTGCGATAAAGTTAGACAAGTTCGCATTCAGGTCGACGTCACCAAAGGTCAACTTGGATGTAGTTTCACTGTAGGTGTAAATTTTAACTATTGAAATCCCATTGCTGGCGTGTTCACCACGATTGGTGTACATGTATAAGGCTAAATTAATGTCATAGGCTTGCCATACATAGTAGAACTGTAGAATAGGTAATCATGGTATAAAATAAAATATACATATAGTAGTCGTAACGCAACTTTTTAACACGTACTGTACCAGTACTCCAAAAAATGGGTCGTGCTGGGGCCCTAACAGCCCGAATCGGATACTACATACCTCTATTAATTTTGTATTACCGACTGTGTGTGTGACAAAGTGTCAAATCGAGTATTTAAGAAAGTGCATACTAGCAAGGACGAAGAAGTGATATCGAAGACTGCAATCTAGAAGAAAACGACTCGAGTGGAAATATTATTGGGGCGGGCGTCCCCCCCCCCCCCCAAAAAAAAAGCCCTTGGCCCTATCACCCTACCGAAGATATCCTCATATCCCCATGTGGGCCGAAGAGTTGTAAGAGTCATGCGCAATTAGAGTCATTTGCTCTTCTCAGTTCTCGGCTGTGAGAACAGGATGAATAGTGAAACGAGCCAGGACTAACGGGTATTTTCTGACAGTGGCTAGTAGTGTTATCGATAGAAGGCAAAGTAGCGGCTGAATTTGCTTAAACCTAGTACACCGTAGATTAAACAGTGCGGAAGGAGCGAGAAGCGTACGTTTAAGCAAGGGGTAGTTGGCAGTGCAGTGATCGGAGTGATACTAAGGGCTGATCACAGGATGAATTGCTGTAACCATGTGTAAGCCATAGCAGTGGCAACGATAGAAGCCAATAGCAGCAGAAGTGATGTGAGTTCCTAGGTCCCACTGCTGGGTCAAAAAAGGTCGTCGATGGAACAGGCGCGTAGTCAGGATTCTATACTGGCGGAAAAAATAAATGCAAGTTCAGTTTGGGTAATATAATTTTTTTATCCGTAGACCAAATGCAGTAAAATTTGACACCAAGCTACCTCAGTGTACTATCCGAGGAGTCTTTGGTTAAAATTCAGTCAACCATGACCACGTGCGACTCTGCATGCTTTCAACAGATTTTTCGATAAAGCGTGCATCCAGGGCACTTCCACGTGCTATGGGCCTGAAAACCATACCAAATCGATGTTTTGAACGGTACACATCGATTGCATAACATTTCATTTCAACTCGATCGAAAAGCAAAATGCCACGAATGTCCGACGTTGAAGTGGGTAGGGCTATTGCTCTAATTGTGCTTGTCGCCCAGCAATTTGGGTCCATGAGTCAACGATAGCTCGTTTAGTTGGGTGTCTCAGAGCCACAGGAAGATTAGCTGACCTTCCCAGGAGCGGACGTCCGCGGGGTACATCGCCACGTCAAGATAGAAGCATACGTCTTCCACGCCTCCGTAACCGATTTCAGACGGCGACCGAGACGACGAGTCAAGTTGTAGGCACTCGTGGTTGCCGAGTGTGTTCAAGAACAGTCATGAATCGGTTGCGGGAGTTCAATTTAAGGCCACGATGTCCCTACGTTGGTCCGCAACTTACACCCAGGCGATGTCAACGTCGATTGCAATGACTGCGTGCACATGCACCAAATCGATTTCACTTGGCCCACTGGAGACGTGTGTTATTCACTAACGAGTCTAGTTTTATGCTTTACAGGTCAGATGCACGACAACGTTACTATCGACGTCGAGGTGAGCGATATTTTGACGCGTGCGTTAAAGAAAACGACAGATTCGGGGGAGGGTCTGTTATGGTTTGCGGGATTTCTCATGGCGTGAAAACACCTCTCGTGGTCATCCAGGGCAATCTTACAGCCGTAAGATATCAGAATCAGGTGGTCATGCCTCACGTTCTTCCACTTATCCATGGACGAAACCTTACGTTGCAGTAGGATAATGCGAGGCCGCACGTTGCTAGGGTTTGTCGTGACTTCCTCAACCAAACTAATGACCCAGTTCTCGATTGGCCACTCTACAGTCCAGATTTGTCCCCGGTCGAGCATTTGTGGGACGAGCTGGACAGGATGGTCATGAAGCGCGTCAATGTCCCGAACAACGTCGCCCAGCTTACGCAAACCCTTCTTCGGGAGAGGAATAACATCCCACAAAGGACCACAAACAACTTGCTGGGATCAATGGTAAGGGGAGTTAGAGCAGCGACTGAAGCCTGGTTTGGCCATACCCGCTTCTGATTTTGATCAGGAAATGGCGTAGGGTACCCACGTTTGGACGTTATCCATGCAAACGTCGTTCACCCTGTCTCGTCAAAATTTAATAAGTAATGAAGAAATAACATCAAAATCCAAACAATGAAATAATCATCCATAACATATTTGAAATATTTACCACAGAAAAAAACTTTTCTTTTTTCCGCTAGTATATAATGGGGGTGCCCTAGCCAGTGTTTTTTTAGGGGGGGGGGATGATGAAGGGGCGTTGTAGTAGTGGGCAACCAACGGAGGGTCCTAGTTAGGACGAACCCCCACCCCCGAGACAATTTTTGTGAAATTTAGTGCTGTAAGACTGAACTGAGGAATTTGTAGCGTGTATAGCCGCTATATTGAAGTCCATTTTGGGGTCCTATGTAGTGTGAAAGTTGCATTGAGCAAATATTTTGGGGGACAGAGAAAATTTTAGGGGGGAGGGGCAAGCGCCCCCCCCCCCCCCTCCACAGCCATACCGAAGCTACCACCACCGTGGATGTAGATCGGGGATGGGGCTTCCGCGCAGAAATACCCCCTCCCCAAACGGATTTACCTGGGCTCATTGCGAGGCTTAATAGAACAGCAGTGTTTACTAAATGTGATAAGTTGTCACTGATTACATTAGTTGACGTTCCAAACAGTTTCCAGAATTCAGGATTTTAGGACCCTCTCCACTAGCATTATTTTTTTTATATTAATTATCTTTGTCATACCTTTTTCTAACAACTGGATAAAGTATAACTCCATTTACAATACAGTTACACGCCTGCCTACTGTCACGCAACTTATATGGATTAATTCGAATATGTGTGCCTCATGTCACGCACTCAAGCGCAATGACTGAAACATGTGAAATCTCACATATTGGCATTTATTTATTTATTTATTGGTGTTTAAGGTCATATACTTATGCACAATGGCTAATCAGGACCGTGGCAGTTTTACGAGTTGAGGAGGCGGAATACACGAAGAGAACCACCGAGCAACGATGAGCAGCTGCCAGCTCCCCAACATCGTAACTCCGCACTGCATCACAGGCAGGGTTAGATTGGTTGAAGACATGAGTACCATCGACGTTCAGTACGCCTTAGTACACGGCGGCATCGTGCCCCCATGTGGACAATCGGGGTTAAGTGCCTTGCCCAAGGACACAACGCGGGTGTCCTAATTGATCGCTCAGACGGTCACCCATCCGAGGATTAACCGGGCTCGACATTGCTTAACTTCGTCACATATTGATAAACAGATTATCAAAATTTAATACAACTTTCGAGAAACAACGCAGATAAGTGAGTGGTTTTCTGTCATCATTTCAGTAAATTATTAGCATAAGAGGCAATGATTAAAACAGGTGAAATCTCACCTGTTGACAAAAAGATTCTCACAATTTAACCCTTTGAATTCTAGTGGTATCTTCCATACCAGTTCAATTGCGGCAATTTGAAGAGTCCATATTCATTATTTGGCGTAGTCCAATCAATATTTTCAAGCCTCGGGGCTGCAGGTTGAAAATATTGATTGGTCTACCCCACAGATTTTCTAAACGGCCATCCTATTTAATGATGTTATGACTATGATGCTCTTGTCCTGCAAAACGGCCGCTAGGGTTCAAAGAGTTAATACAACTTTCGAGAAACAGCGAGGTTATTTTCCACTTAGATATGCGAGTAGGTTTTCCATCACTTGAGTAAAATACTAGCATAAGGTGACTTCAGATACAGATGGAAGTCGAGAAAACCATTCTTGGGACAGGGAAGGCCAATGGCAGGAGAAAAATATTTCCCTACTTTATTTCATCATAGCCGTTCCCCAAATACCATTTACAGTGGAGTCCTGATAATTGAATAGCCACTCTGCCGATGAAAATTATTCAGTTAACAGGAGTATTCAATTAACAGGCATTGTGCCACTTTCCTGTATTCGGGAGACAAACTTAGCTTTTATTCTATTTTATCTTGTTTCACAGAGCCCCACTAGAGGAAATGCCAGTATTGGATGCACTGAGGTCAAATTGGTCTATAAACAAAGGAAACCAGGAGAGAGTCAGAGTAATTTCTGGACAGGTTACAAGATATTTTATTCAATTAACATGTCGAATTTGTACTGGAGGAATGGTAAATAGTGTTAGGAAATTATATTCAGTTAACAGGGGTATTCAGTTAAGAGATATCCAGTTAAGTGGGCCCCACTGTACCACAAAAACAATTACCGAAATACCCGAAAATTGACAGAACCCTCACTTTCTGGGTACGTCCAGAGACGTTGCTAAGGGGATCTCTGATGGGGGAGTGTCCACCACTAGAATTCCAGTTGCACGCCACCCCTCCTTCACTCCTCCGCCGATAGGCAAAATGCAGATTACCACTACATTGTACATAATTTTCAACAACTAGAAAAGTTTCATTAACTACCCCCCCCCCCCCACCCCACGGCCCATCCTTTACCGCTGAAACGGTTAACCAAATAATAGATTAACCAATGATCAACATCTTGATCGATCAAAAAAGTAATTGATCGATTAACCGTTGCCTTAAAGTACTGTATTATATGGGTTAACAAAGGAACAAACTTGCTCTAAAACAGGCAAACATTGTCACACTGACTCACATCAATTATTATGAGACAGATGAAAGCTTGCAAGTTATGTGCAGATATACTTGTTCACTTGCACGATCATTGTACTGAATCAGGAGCTGGAAATTGTCTTTCTTAACTCTTTGCCCATTGCGGACAGCAGACGATACTTGCAAAATAAATTCTTGAATTACTAAAAAATTTTAATTTTTGTATAAAAAACATAGCTTATGACCCCTCATTGGAACGAGCCCAACGAGCTCGTTCCAGTGAGGTGTCATAAGCTATGTTTTTTAGACAAAAATTGAAAACATAATAAAATTTTAAGGAGATTTTTATACATAGCGCTTGCCGGTTTTGTACGTTACTTTGGGTAAAGGGTTAATGCTGTAAATCATCAACGATATGGCAATAATTCAGCTACCTACTAAAACAAGTGATTAATCGGTTAACCAAGGTTAATACGTATGATTAATCGATCAAGAAAACCCTTTAACCGTTTCAGCTCAACCATCCTTGAGACAAAATTTCCAACTACAAGTTTTAAGATTCAGAATTCCATTTGTACAGCCCCTTGCAGAATCGGCGGAAGCTTGATAAAAGTGGAGAGGCAAAAACTTCAAAGACTATAGTGGTTCGCATTGCAGTGGGAGAAAAATTTCAAATAAAAATCGCCATATGTACGATTACCCGCTAGGCTCGCGTTTAGATGAGCATGCCGCATTGGGGTCACTGTCCGGTCAGTTTCTTCTACTTCAATAATCTTGCATCTCGAAGGTCAGTGTTCAGGTTGTAAGATGGTTGAAGTAAACCAGATGGACCGAAACGACAAAAAGTTGGATTCTTTAGCCAAGGGCAAGAGAGTTTATTTGGATTTGAAAATAATATAATACAGGAATGCCTGTGTATTGACACGTCTGCATGTGTCCATTTCAACTCCTTGTGTAACCGCGTAACATGTCTGAGGAAAATATGGAGGGGCAAGTGTCTTCTGTGCCCCCCCCCCCCCCCACCTGGTCCTGCCGCCTCTTATCATTGTTTGTAAGGAGTCAGTAAGAATGTAGTCTCATCGCCCTGCAGAGGGGTGGGGGGAGAGGCGATTGAATTAGTAAAGATCCCATTTATTACTGTTCGCTGTGTCTTCATAACATGGTGACTTTAACTTCACTATAAAATTATGCATACTGGTTTAAAAAAAATTGAGCATTCAAAGGGTAACGAATTGAGTATGAAGATCTACTTGTGTGATAACTGTATTACATAAACGATTTTGAGACTCGAGTAAATTGACGAATGATTTTCGATAAGGATGTATGAAGCAACAGGATATCAATTACCGATGCTACTTCCCTGTACAAACATTTTTCGAACCCCCGTGCATAGAAACTCGACGACATGAAGCATGAATTGATTACTTTACAAAGAACTCGTCCCCTGAGTTCTAATGTGTTCTATGTGCCTACTGGCACATAGAACACAATGGAACTCAGGGGACGAACTGAAGATAACAACGACAGAGATGATACGAAAACAGGGTCGTATGTTGCGGGACGAAAAGACAGAGGTGACAGCTGAATGGACACCCATAACGTATAGCTTCATCACTGTGGCGAACGTGGCGTTGGTCACGCGAGTGTGCAACACGTGTTGGCAAGGCGACACGAGCTTTTTCAGTCGCTTATTTGATGTTTTTAACAATCTCATTTTACTGTTCGTGTACACGACCCAAAAAAGCATTATCGCCCTTAGGATTATTTTAAAAAGCGCAAGAAAAGTTTCCGCTGAATGGCGCTGATGGAACTCCGGATAACATCCAGATGTCTTTAGTCAAAACCTTACTCGTGCCTCTTAAAAATATTTAGAATTCCATTACCCTGGTTAAACTCCATTATGAGTGTGTGTGTGGGTGGGGGGTGGGGGTGGGTTCTTAGCAAATTACTATATGTTTACTAAGTGTCACACGTATCCCATTAAGATATTGTCGTTCACCTAAGCACCTAGCTAGATATCTATATTACGGGGGTGGTGGGGGGGGGGGGGGGCAAGCATTTTTAGTTTTAAGTTGGGGAGAGGTATGATGGTAGCGTCCCTCTCGCTTTACCGTGGCTGGGAGTTATAATTTTGAAACCGGAGAAATTCTGTTTAAATGTTTTAAAAGATGTGCTGTGCCCTGAAAGGCGCTCTTTGATGACATTTTGAGGCACGGAAGAATGTAAATTTATCCCAGGCGTGGTATGTCATCTGTAATTTCATTCGTTCACGCATCATACAGATCATAGAATTAAAAATCTCGTCAAAAGGCCATGAATAATAAATTTAGACAAGTTTGCATTCAAGGCGAGTTCACCAAAGCTCACCTTGGATGTAGTTCCACTGCTGGTGTAAATTTTATCTATTGCAATCCGATGGCTGACGTGTTCACCACGGTTGGTGTGTGAAGCTAAAATTTATGTCACAGGGTTTTTATATACAGTAGAATAGGTAATCGTGGTATAAATAGTGATACAGTGATACTTGGATTTCAAGCATTATATTCTTTCTCAGATTAGAGCCTTGCTGTAAAAGGAACACAATTGAGACCAGTCTGCAACTGAAACATAAAATCACTGCTTATAATTTGACGCAAAGAATCGTTGCATCAAAATTATATTCATTGGTTCCATGTTTCTCTTTGAAAAATTGGACTCTGTTTATTTTGTTGCTGTCATTGTTCAACACGGAAGCTCAGCTTAAGAGGCATCACACGATGACAAAATTTCCGGCTTACAAAACAGTTAACTATCAGTTGTCGAATGCACCGCAACACTAACGTCGCGTTCAGTGTGTAAGTAGTAGGAGATAGTGGCCGATTCCCGACCACCATGGTCGGGGTGGTCCACAAATGATGGTCCAGAAAAATTGAGGTATTTTTGGCAAAATTGGGCTATTTTTAGAAACAAATTCAAATTTTTTCGGAAAATTTTAGGTTTTTCCAGAAAAGTTTTGGGTTTTTCCAAAAATAATTCAACTTTTCCAGGAAAATCCCTGATTGTTCGAATTTGGCTTTCTGGGACAAGGAGCTTATAAAAATACGAGTTTTTGGTATGACCCTTGTTTGACAGATTAACAGGTAGGATTTCGGACAGCGAATTCATCGACATATTGAACGAAAAACAAAAATACGAAGTCATGAAAGCAAAGATAAGAATCAAGAGTCGTTAGATTCTCAAGGAAGAACTGAAGGATTCTCTCGTGGAAAAAGGTAGGGAAGAAGCGAGACAATCGTTTCGAAAATTATTGAATCCCAAAAAGATTCCAGAAGCAATCGATTGAAAAAAAATGTATCTATAAAAGAAGAAGAAAAATTATATATAAATTAAAAAAAAAAATAAATTACTAAAATATATATATATGAAAAAACAAAAGAAAAACAAAAAAAAAATGTATTGCGTCAAATGCAAGAGAGTTACCGATACGGATAACATTAAAAAAGTACGGACGAAAAATAAAAGTCCCATGCTTCGTGGAACGTGTAAAATGTGCGGTTCGACAAAATCGCAATTCGTCAAACGTGGTGCTGGTTTGGCAAATAAATTGATTAATAATCTACCTGCTGAAATGCATCTGCCAGGACATCAATTCATGGGACCTGGTACGAAATTAAATAAGAGATTGAATCGAGATCTAACACCTAAATCTTGGAGCAAACCCATCAATAGTGTGGATTCGGCCACTTACACTCACGATCTGTGCTACGCTAAATATCCCAACGTCGAGAATCGTAATCGAATCTGCGATAAAAACATGTTGACGATGTTGAAAAATATACCAAATCCCACAAGAAGAGAGAGACTCGAACGTTCATTGGTCGGTAAAGTGATCGGTACCAAACGTCGATTCGGAAGGCGGTCATAAAAAAAAAGTATCAAGAAAACATTATTAACGATTGCATTGGCGAACGAACTACACAAGCCCGTCACGTGTAAATTTCGAAGAAGAAGGGTATTCGTAAAGGGTCTGGATCAGATCTGGTCAGCCGATCTGGTCGACATGAAATCGCATTCGAAACGGAACAAGGGCATTAAGTACATACGGACGGTCATCGACGTGTTTTCGAAATATGGATGGATGAGACCTCTGAAGAATAAATCGGGAGCTTGCGTGGCCGAGGCTCTGAAGAGCATATTTGCAATGTCTTCTCGAAAACCGGATAAATTGTGGGTGGACAAAGGGAAGGAATTTTACAACAGTCACCTTCATCCATTGGTCGACCTCTATTCCGTCGAAAACGAAGGGAAAGCTAACGTGATCGAACGTTGGAATAGAACCATGAAGGAAAAAATGTACAAGTATTTCATGGCTAATAAGACCAAGAAATATATCGACGTTCTAGGCGAACTGGTCAAAGAATACAACAATACGCGACACAGATCGATCAAGATGACTCCCGCGGAAGCTAGGGATCATCGAAATGAAAAACGCGTCTTTGCTAATCTCTATCCCGAAAGGATCAAGATCAAGAAGGAGTAGTCAAATCACCAAAATTTGCAGTCGGCGATCGAGTGAGAATCACTTCTGATAAATCACTCTTCGCAAAAGGTTTATACACTCCTCGATGGACCGAAGAAATCTTTAAGATCGTTAGAATATTTTACACGAATCCGGTGACTTACAAAATAGAAGCGTTAGAGGATGATGAAGATGACAGCAGAGAAATAATTGGAACGTTTTACGAACAAGAATTGCAGAAGACGACATTTTGAAGAACCAACCCTTCACTTTTATTTTTTTTTTGCATATATATAGTTAAAAGGAGAAAAAAATAAAATAAATAAAATTAATAATTAAAAGAAAAAATAATTAATAATAGAAATAAGGGAATTAACATACACAAACAACAAAAACAAAACATGACGAATATATTAGATACAACCGAAGGTATATTGAGAGACAAAAACATTCAAGAATATGAAGTTCACGAGTACGAACCAGTGACTGGAACCAGTCTAAACAATGCCGTGAATTAAGAATCAACGTTGAAACTCAAGATCCATTCGTTAAACCCAGCGAAAGTTACATAGTGTTACAACAAGGAAGACGGAAGCGATTATGCCGATGATGATGTGGTCACTCTAGCCAATAATGGTATTATGCATTTGTTCAGTAATATAAAATACATGCTCTCGGGACAAGAGATAGAATGAATGGATGAATGAATGAATGAATGAATGAATGAATGAATGATTTATTTGCCATATACAGTACATATACAATATAACAGTGGAAAGAAAATACCGTTACAAAATTTATTTATTTTTTTTTATACATGTAGTTTGCGGTTCATTGTCACCCTATTGTATATATTGTATATTCCCACATGGGTAAGCAACATGCGCCAGCCTGAGAATTGCGACAGTCATCTTTCAAGATGGGTTCTAAAGTACGGAGCCATCTCCGTCGGTATTCAGGTGCCTTATTTTAGAAACGAATACCACAACAGACCCTTCAAGATATAGTTAATTTTGTTGTCTTTCCCATTCCCAGTTTTTCGCAAGTATTGGGTCGGTATCCCAAAAAGTTCTTGGTATAAGCTGGGATACTTAGCCTGGTATACGATAACGGCAGCTCGTAATGAGCTTGCCGTGGACTTAGAAGGACACGAGGGAGGGACACGAGTGACGTAACCATCTATGATTAACTTAGATATGTAAATATTAGGTCCCATAGGGGATCAAGTTGCGGGATATGAGATTCAGTTTGTGAAGGCAAAGACTAAGGTAGTCAGTGATTATAAGTACCAAAGCCGGAGGAAAGTCGATTAGTGAATAAAGGCACTGGCCACGGCTCTCAGTTGAAGAACTCAAGTGAACACATTATCATAATTCCGTGAACCTGCATGTGTGTACCCAGTTTATCTTGCGGTAACATCCCAGACAAGCCACCACGATGTATGGACTCTTGACGTATCTGGACGATTTTTCGAAATCTAAAGGACCTCCTAATCAATTGTGGGTGAAAGATACCGTTGCCGACATGAGTGCAGCCAATACCGGTGCCGCCCTGAGATTTCATTACGTCATCAAGACATCGAGACCCAAAAGATGCTAGTGTTCGAATGTTCCTTCTTCATCTTTTTGACACTGTAACACGTCTCACATTCCACACCATTCACCACGAGATTGACGATTGCTTTTTTGCTCAAGTCCGTAGAAGTCAGACTCATTCGAATGATATCGCCTCCCACAGGCATGGGATATCCTATCAGACCGTGCAATGGTCCGCTATCCCCATTTCCGAAAGACCATTCAGCTTTTCCCTCATCTAACGTACCACTCTCCTCGGCCCAGATGGTGATCAATTGTCTGGCGTATTTTATCTTTTCCACGACGGAGATCAGATTGCAGGCATCCGTCATGTGAGTGGGATCCGACAGATTCGTGATTGCGTGCCCTCCCATGTCTATTTTGCCTTCCGTGATATCACCTTTTCTCCAAACCGTATTTTCTTCCAAGAACTTTCTACTGACTGCACTGGAATCGTATTCCGGGTTGTCATCGAGACCGCCCTGGATTATTTGTTCAGATATAAGTCGTTGACTTGAGATTCCAGATAGGATTGAGAATCCTGTATGGCAGAATGCACATAGCCTTTATTGACTACCGTCGAGTCTTCGTCCATATCATCGATCACAGACACATTCAATATCTTATTGAATCCCGCATCCAGATCCGATTTAATTTCTAGCTCGTCGACGTTATTCTTTCTCAGTTCCAAGTCTACGTATTGTTTGGTTGCCGCGTCATTGGGATTCGTGGGATCTGATATGTTAATTATCTTGTTAAAATTCGCGTTCAATTCAGACTGTATCACTTTAGGAACATACCAATCTCTCAGATGTTTACTGAATCTCGTGTGAAAGGCGTCCGCATATCTTTTAGTGGCAACATCAGTCAAATCTCTAGGATCCGCTACATTTACCACTCGTTTAGATCATAGAGACGCCACCCCTCGGGGCCTTTTCAAACATGAGCAACATGTCTACATCAGTTAATAACTCCAATTGAACCTTGGTCGTTTTCAAGAGAGCATCCCAAGTGAGTCCGGGTGCAGTGAAATACCAAGCCGGATCTAATTCGTAATGTCGACGACACACCGATCGAAAATTTTCAAACACGTCGGCTAAGAGAAGCACGTCATTTTTCAAATAGAGGTCGTGATATTCTCTCGTGGATTTCACTTTTTGTGCACGTTCGTAATCGTCATCAGAAATGTGAGATTTGTATAATTTTGAATAAAAATCTTCTTTAGGAGGTAGAGCGACATCGTCGAATTTCTAGAGATCACTCATGAAATCGTAATGGTAGGCGCCTTTCCTCAACATGACGTCAACCAAAATGTTTACTCCTGATTTTAAATTTCTCCCTATTCAAACTGTCCACTAATTTTTCCAGACCGGCCGACATGAATTTACAACTGTCGATGAAACGTATCGCTCTACGGATGGGAATCGTTTCATCGTCGACCTTCTTTCTATCGATGACCTTCCATTTTGTGAATGAAATGTATTTTTCGTCATTTTCCGCGATACAGCTCAACTCTTCCTCGCTAACACCCATATTTTTCACGAACAGATGATATCGTAGCCTGAGAGATTGTGAAATATCACTGGATAGAATTCAGTGTATCGAAATCCCAAATTACATTTGTTGTGAGCAGCGCCGCGAAACAGACCAGTTTTGTGATCGTGATCCTTAACTTTTTTAGTATTTTCACAATCATTATCGAATGGTCGTCTACAGATGTGACATTCGGTGGTTTCCTCGTATACTTTCCTTTGCTCTGGCGTGGTGATCACTTATTTGGAATTTTTAAATTTGTCGTATAATCCTTGTATTTTCGATTCTAACTCTTCCACGAATTTTTTAGCCACGTCGTCGTCATCCGAACGTTTAGAGTAGACAAATCGACCTAACGATTCTCCATCATCGAAAGAACATTTCACGTAATAACAATAACCCGAAGGTACGTGCTTCTGAAGTTTTTCGACGTAACTCCCACGCTCCTCGAGCTGGCAAGAATTTATTTTCGTGGTGAAACATTCGAAATCAGCGTAGATGACGAATGGAGGCATCACTCTTCTTTTGTAGTTGCAAAAATTCACGTGACTGTTAACTTTAGGCATTTCGATGGTAATGTGCGACGGTTCATTGCAATATTCCCGATGATGCGTCAACGATTCTTGACTTCGGAACGAATTCATGCAGTTGAGACAGAAAAATCTCTCATGCTTATGTTTAGAAGTCTGATTCGATAACAATCTACTCTCATATCGTTAATCCAGCAATAATGTTCTTTGTTGCCCTTTGAAATCAACAACATCGCCCTTTGAAATCAACAGCAAAGTTAGTCTGAGAGGATAGACTATTCCTTTTTTTATCGTCTCGTCTCCGTATCCTAAGACGTTCACAGCCATGGGGAAATTTAACTTTTCAAAATGCTTGATATCTTTTAATCCCATTGGGAAAATCACTCCCGTCCAGTCGAGATTCCCACAAGTGTCAGTGTACTTGGAAACTCTATCGCTATGCTTTTCTACGGGATACAAGGCCGATGTGATCGCCCATTTGAAAAATTCGCCATCCGCTTTATTTTTCACGTTAATCAAAGCTTTTTTATTATATAGAAAATGAGGCAATTCTATATAGGAAGGCATTCTCAAAGGATTGTGTCTGTCCACGCGAATCTCGAGATTCAATATCTTCTCGAACGTCCAACAACTTCCCCTCTTATGATAACTGGACATAGATTCTAACATTTTGTCTTCCATCACTTCATAAACATCGAATAGTTCATCGTCTTCAAACACAGTTTCCATTTTGGATTGGAAATAACAATCATGTAGCACGCTGTCACTCGTTTTCGCGTCGACCTTTTTCATCAGACAATGCAAGGTCATCTTTATTTTTAAACCCCAATCTAGTTCTCTTCGTAACATATCCAATACTCCATCCTTCGCCCATTCCATGAACGAGACAGGATCGAGATTCGTGAAACCGGAAACCACGTCGAAAGTTTTAAAATATCCTTTCATTGCTTCTTCACGTTCAGTCAGAACCAATAATTTTTTTCACTGCCTTGTTCACGATCGCTCTTATCGCTTCAACTCCCTCGTCCTTCGTTTTGTTTCCTGATGAATCGTCATCTCGAACTTCGTTGCTTTTCATTTTTTTTACTTCCACTCCCTTCCCGCAGTTCAAGTTTTCATTTGAAGTCTCCTTCTTCTTAGTTTCTACGCGTCGAGGCTGTTTCGTCTCATCATTTCTTGCCATGATTCGAGTTTTCGCCTCCGTCATAGGCCTTTCTTCCTCCCCCTTCCCGCAGAGTAAACAATCGATGTGTTCTTCTCTCTTCATGCATTTGACACCTTTCAAATTCAAATACAACCGACGCACTCTGGCTCGTAAATTAACTAGAGTTTTGACATAAGTGTCGGCACGCAGAAGGTTAATCATTTCTTTTTTGGTCTTTTTTATACCACCATCGCGATTTTTAATTCCTAGATTTCTACAGTACCGTTTTAACTGGGATACGGTAGAGAAATATAACATTTTCACGTCGGACGTTTTTGTTGTTTTGGCATTTTGAATGTTAAATAATTTCTTATTTTTTTAAAATATATATATTATTATTTCGAGTTTTGTGAATTTTTTTTTGTCGAAATATATATGGATATAATTTTATTTTGGAGAAAATCAATTTTTTTCTCGGAATGCAAATTTTGTTTTGTTTGTTTTTTCAAATGTCGGAATTAATTTATCTAAAACGTAAATATCATACGACATATTAATTTGACGAAGGTGGTTTCGATTTAATAAGAAGCTTGTGAGATAGTCAAACTGCTTCTGACTTGAGGCAGACTGCTCCCCTTTTTATACTTTTCGGAGGTACATATGGGTTTTCCCCTAGTCAGAAATATCTTGTTTGAGATTGACATGCATTCATGGGTTTTCCTCTAGTCAGAAATATCTTGTTTTGAGATCGACACGCATTCAGTCACCATTTCATTCTCACCGACGATAATAGCGAGCAAAATTATTCATTTGACTTTTCAAGTTCACTGAAGAATAACGGACGACACATACCGATCATAATTATACATTTCACACAGAAAAACACCTGCCTAATGGTTTATATAAAGAGTTCATTCATGAAATTATAACGGTCCTTTCAGTAGAATAGAAACGAATAAATTTTTGTTTACCTTCCTTTAAATAGTCTAGTCAATTATTGAAATATTTATGATTCATAATTCACATTATAAATTCACATCACAATCTGCCTCACTATAGGTATAAATTGCTTCGAGTACACTTTCACACACTAAATACAACCTTTAATAATGTCAATACAATACTTTCAATTATCAAAAATAATTGAATACCTGTGCTTGCAATTATTTCAACTTGCGGGTTTGAAAAAAAAATTCTGTGAAAAAAAAATTGATTCCGTCAATCCAAAAAAATCAAATTATATCCATCTACATTTAAATATTAACCCCCAAAAAATCTACTACAGATTTTCACGCAACGTCGCATCCACGAGGTAAACATTCATTTTGAAATTGTTTCCCTTTTGATTGACCCATCGAAACGCCATCTCCACGGTCTTTAACATCAGTCGCTGTTGTTTTCCAACGATCAAATTCAATCTGCAAACCAACGCCTCGGAAACGCCGGGAAAAATCTTCCTTCCATAGAACATAGTGGAGACACAGTCTGGATCAAACCCTTCCACGTCCGCTGAGAAAAGGTTTAATAAATCGTCTTGGGATTCGTACATCAAATCCAGATCGGTCTCGCTCAACTTCAAAAGCAGAACGCATTTATCGAATTCGCTCGTCAAACCATCACATTCCACGTCCGCCAATCGAATGGGATCGTGACATTCTAACCTATAATTTTTACTACCAAACTTCGGGTATCTTTCGACCCTCTTCAATTCGAACGAGGATTTCTTTTTTTCAGGTGCCGCTCTCAGTTTCATCATTATTTTTATTTTATTGTGAAATTTCTAAATTTTGTGTTTTTTGTTTTTTTGTTTTTTAAATGATAATAATTATAAATTGTAAAAAATATTTTTGGTTTTTTTCTTCTTATATATATGTGTAGAAACAAAATAATAAACTTTAACAGTTTTTTTTATCTTTAATGACAAAAAATCTCACTTCTTCAATTCGAACGAGGATTTCTCATTTTTTTCAGTTAACTTTTCCAGTTTTTTTTTTCTTTAATGACAAAAAAATCTCACTTCTTCAATTCGAATGAGCATTTCTTATTTTTGTCAGGTGCCGCTCTCCATTTCATGATTAGTTTTATTTTATTGTGAAAATATCTAAATTTTGTGGGTTTTTTGGTTTTTTGTTTTAAATGATAATAAATATTAATTGTAAAAAATTTTTTTTTTTCTTCTTCTTATATATTTTTTGTAGAAAAAAAATAAAACAATTTTTACTGTTTTTTTTTCTTTAATGACAAAAACAATCTCATCCATCATTCGTCTAACAACACATAAATTATACATACATACACACACAAACGCACAAACACATTTTTTTCCAATCGCGATCCTCCTCCTCGTCCATTTCCCTCCCCAATCGGATTTTTCTCCCTTCTTCCCCATCGAGTCGAACGACGGAAAAAAAAACCCAAAACCCGTGGCGTATCAGGGTTTTTCTGGACCCGGATCGAGGTCCTTTTCCTGCCACAACACTGTAAAAAAAAAACCTAAAAAACCCGTGGCATATCTGGACCGGTTGATGTCAACAAGAATTTACCCAGTCCGATGCGTCGTTGTATTTCCCGGGATAAAATTCCAGTTCCAGATCGAGGGTCCTTTCCTGCCACGACACTGCCTTTTCGGGCCTTTTCGTGATTTTCTCCGAAATAAAAAATCCACCCCTATGTGAAAATCATTGTTAATCTGTCAAAAAAGGGTCATACCAAAAACCCGTATTTTTATAAGCTCCTTGGCCCAGAAAGCTCAAATTCGAACATTTTCCGCGAAAAATCAGGGATTTTCCTGGAAAAGTTGAATTATTTTTATAAAAACCCAAAAATTTTCCGAAAAAATTTGAATTTGTTTCTAAAAATAGCCCAATTTTGCAAAAAGTACCTCAATTTTTTCTAGACCATCATTTGGGGACCACCCCGACCATGGTGGTCGGGAATCGGCCACTATCTCCTACTACTTACACACTGAACGCGACGTTAGTGTTGCGGTGCATGCGACAACTGATAGTTAACTGTTTTGTAAGCCGGAAATTTTGTCATCGTGTGATGCCTCTTAAGTTGAGCTTCCGTGTTGAACAATGACAGCAACAAAATAAACAGAATCCAATTTTTCAAAGAGAAACATGGAACCAATGAATATAATTTTGATGCAACGATTCTTTGCGTCAAATTATAAGCAGTGATTTTATGTTTCAGTTGCAGACTGGTCTCAATTGTGTCCCTTTTACAGCAAGGCTCTAATCTGAGAAAGAATATATTCTCACTTTATCGCATGTAACATTTCAGATGCGCCTAGCACGGAAAAGCCTGAACTCCTATACAATAAGTCAAGCTCTCAAGATACCAGACGAGTTCTGTAAGGAATTCGACGGTGTTGTGACCTATTTGTTCACCCACTTTTCGTGAAGTTTTTACGCAAACATTGTAAGATGTGTTTCTTCAGTCACAAAGATATACAGATATTCTTTTGTACTCCAATTATATATATTCCAATCATAAGTATTTAATTCGCATTTGAACCATCGAGATGTTAATACAATTACGCGACGTAATTATAAAACAACGACTGTGGTGAGTGATCATTCCTAAGGACAAAATTTAAAGTTTTCGTACCAAAAGAACGCTGCATCTGAGGGATCAAAGACAGCCCACATGGAGGGCATTTCGGACGGCGGCATTTTTGTATCATCTTTGTCGCTTATTTGGCAAAAATGGTTGCACAAAAGGGGGTCCCGAACTCATCAAGCCGACCATAGTTCCGCACAAAGTGAGAAAATTTAGATTTTTCGAACCGAAAGAATGCTGTTTCTTAGCATCTGACCGACCAATGGCAGACTAGACCGCTGATATATCGAAATGCCCTTTATGTGACTGCCAATATGCCAATGTGATGTCTATATGCAATCAGATCCATTTCGCCTTTTGGTTATTTTCACGAAATTGTATGCGCCAACAGGCGTTGGGCTGCGTAAAAATCCCTGTGGGCCTCCCAATAGGGGGGGAACCGCAAAATTTCCCGGTGGACCCTACGGTCAGTCCTCCTCTGGTTGGTCGGAAAAGCAAACCTTAGGTTCGCTCTTCCGACCAAATGAAATACTCAAAACAAGTGAATCTGAACATGGGCGAATGACCATTTAAGGCTTGGACTGGTTTCAGCCATAACAGTGTCGAATACTCCACAGAATTAGACGGTGGTCAGAGACCTGAAGAGTAAATGTTAGGAAATTGGTATTGATTGTTGTGGCACCTCGTCACTCGAATTTTCGAACATGAGATTGATAAATGCGTGATAACGCAAAACTCCTCCAAGTCATGCGCCGTGCATGCTGCATCGCTGAACGTTTTCGTGTTTTGATGAAAATTCGCGGCTTTCCTTACAAAAATAATAGACTTACCCAGGCCATGTATGTATTTTATAAAGAGGCACTTATATGCAAATAGTGGTCATACCAACTGAAATAAGTTGTTGGAATACCACAAGCAAAATTTTTAGCCTAATTTAATAATTCCAAGCCTTGACATTACTTCTATGGAAGCTCTCGGTGAGAGCGTTCGAAGAAATGCTGTCAAGTATTGAATTATAAACAATTAAAAAATATAACAAACGTCATTGTTATCATCCGTGAACATATTGCAGCTGTTTCGGTAGCACGACGATTTGAAAAATCCCGAAGTACATTGCAGAATTGAGACATGTATTTGGATGGATCGTTTGTTGTTCATGTTGAGATCAAAGTCACTCGAGTTGAGGGGAAAAATCGAAGATAGAGTGTGTCAAATGTGTAGCTTCGAGGTAACGGAGACCATGGCATATTTTTTTTTTTTTTTAGAATTCCCTAAATGCGTGCCTTGAAGAATAAAATTATTTGCAAAAACTAATGGAAGAATGTGATGAAAGCAAGAGAGATAAGTGGATGGGGGAATGAGTCAATATCGTAGTTGGGGAAATTGAGAAAGCGTCAGTGGGGGAAATAAAACAGTTTGTGTCAGAATGCTAGGAGATGAGGAGGGAGGGATAATATTAGTTATCCTTGTGTTTTCCAGGGTGTATGGGAATTTACACCGGTTTGGGAACTTATACACCCTGAGGTAAAGCCAAAAAATAGCTTATGACCCCTCATTGGAACGAGCTCAACGAGCTCGTTCCAATGAGGGGGTCATAAGCTATGTTTTTGAGAGAAAAAATTGAAAGCATAATAAATTTGAATGGAGATGTTTGTATATATGCCTAGTCCGTTTTGTTTGTTACGTTGGGTAAAGGGTTCATGCTGTAAATCATCAACGGTATGGCAGTTATTCAGATATCTAACCAAGGTTAATCCACGTGATTAATCGGTCAAGAAAACCCCTTAACCGATTCAGCTCTAAGATACAGTCAAGTTTAATCAATTATTTATGCCCAAGTTGCTCATATTAGAGGATTTCAGCCCCGATCATTGGAGAGTGTGTCCTATTTTACCTGTAAAACAGTGCTTGTTTACCACAGTAAACAAGTACTGTTTCACTTCCCGGTGACCCGCGGGGGACTTTTCTTTTAGACAACTGGCGTTTGCGGGTGGTTACTCCAACGTCTGATGGGTGAACCGATTGTCGGATATTTGATCGATACCTGGTCGTATACCAATTATAGCGTGATCGCCACATGGAGATAAAGTCCTTTTTAGTCAATCGTCTATACCCATATTGCTTTTTAGAGGACTTCCACCCAAGCATTACTGACTGGGTCCTATTTTAGCAGTAAACCAGAACTTGCTTACACTTCCTGGGTGTCCCACGGGGGAAAAAGAGTTAAATATCTTCTACGTAACTTGGACAGGGACATGAAGAAAACAATTCCTCTAATAACACACACGATATACTTTTCTGTGAAACTGCAAAGACGTTGTATTTCTGGTAACAGTTTCAACATGAAACTTCCCCTGATTGCAACACGCAAGGTCAAACGTTCCCCGATTACACACAATGAAAAGTTAGACACACATGGAAACAATCATCAATGTTTCACGTTTTCTTCACGCAAATAATATGTTAAGGTAAGGACAGTATTACGTGCCGCGTGTACAATGAGAAGTTATGTTTTTGGATGTGCACATCGACCTGAAATTTCCCGTTGTAAACTGGACTTTCACACAGTGCTAATAATAACAATTAAAACATGGTTATGACGTCACCTTTTGTTCTTTGCGTACTTTATCTGGTTTATTGTCCCGCAAGAGTCTATTGTCCCGAAACTGTGTGCACTATTTTTCATGTGAACGTCCAATAAGTTGCAGAAAACTGTCCATTATTTCAATAATGGACACTTTTTTCAGCTTATTGGACTGTGACATACAAAACAATAGACTTTGACACCAAGGCTTATGTAACAGCAGCGCGCGTATTGAAGTACTGTTTGGGACAAAGAATAATGCATTCAAGAAATATTTTCTCAATCCATGTTGGTGCATTTTTAGTATTATTCACCATACAAACACACTGAAGCTAAGAAATGAAACAATCATTCATTTCAACAGTTTTTCCATTTTTAATCCAGAAAGAAAAACAATCACAAGTCTGCAGAACATAATTTTGATTTACGACAATTTATCAAAATTTGAGCTTTATGCTTACACTTCCACTTTCGATGTGGAGCTGTCTTTTACTGATTTCTTCGTCTTTGTCTGGTGAATTTTCTTTTAACATTTTCGCACTGGATGGTTTTGAATGAAAAATATCACTTATTTGCATGAGCTGACTGTCATTAGTGCGCTTATAACATCTTACGGCTGTGGATCTGTGTCCCGTTTTCTCTGAAATTAACTGCTCGTCGACACCCGCTGTGTAAAGGCGTGTAGCGGCTGTTGCGCGCAGTGAGTGGTTGGTAAAGTGCCCAACAAAGCCTGCATTTCCACAGAGTTTAGCTACAGTTTTCTGTAAAACATGCACTCCCACTGGTGAATCTCCGTACCACATTTTTGGGGTTGGATTATTGAGGGGGCGTAAATATAGCGCATCCGCCTTGCCATTTCGTGGTCTGGAAAGAAATAACAAAAATCTATAAATTGAGGTAAAAGAAAAAAGTTAAAAATTAAATTCTCAACTGGGATCGGATCTTTAAACACCATAATGTTAAAGAAGTTAGAAATATTATTTTACCGAAGGAATGAATGACATCCATCCAAAGTTATAAAAACGCGACTTTAACATGAATGACTAAATATTTTCTCTTTTTTTCGGAGGGGGGGGGGGGGGGGGTATCATAAACATATTTTAAGGCCCATCATTGGAACGAGCTCAATGAGGATTTTCCAACAGGGGTCATAAGATACGTTGAGGAGACCAAAAAATGAAACATAATAAAATTTGAATGGCAGTTTTATTAATGTCGCTGCACTGTTTTGTTTTTAAATTACGTGGGTGAGGGGGGGGGGGGTTAAATATGTAACTGTTAACACAGTGAGCGCGCCAGGTGTTAACTCTTTACCTAACACTAGTAGCAGACGACACTCGCAAAATATTTTTCGTATAACTAAAAACTTTCATTTTATGCTTCCAAAACATAGGTTGCGACCCCTCATTTGAACAAGCGCGTCGCGCTCGTTCAAATGAGGGGTCACAACCTATGTTTTGAAAGCAAAAAATGAAAATATTTAAAAAATCGAATGGCGATTTTCGTGTATCGCTCTGGCCGGTTTTGGCCATTACTCTAGGTAAAGGGTTAAAGAAGAACATATCTCTTCGACAACTTTGTTTTACAACCCCAGCACTAAACACGTATGCACATTATTTATTTAATGGTGTTTAAGGTCACTTTCATGCATATGTGTTCAACTATTAACACAACAAAGGCTGAAAGTAAATTTTATCAAATCGTTTTTAGACACATTCAGCTCCATTGGCGACAAAGGTTTCATTTTTGTCTTGAAAACATACCTTATGGCCCTTCATTGGAACATGCTTAACGAACTTCTTCCAAACAAGGGCCATAAGGAATATTGTGGAGGCAAAAACTGAGAACTTAATCAAATTTGAATGGCGATTTTTGTGAATGTCGCCGCACTGATTTCTTTTCAATTACGTGGGTAAAGGGTTAAATATGTAACTGTCAACACAGTGAGCGTGTCAAGTGTTAAGGAAGAACATATCGTCGCCTGAGTGCTATAGTGTTCTATGTCCCATAGGGGACATAGAACACTATAGCACTGAGGCGACGATATCTCTTCGACGACTTTGTTTTACAACCCCAGCACTATACTCGTATGTGCAATATTTCTATTCATTCAATGGTGTTTAAGGTCACTTTTATGCATATTAGTCAACTATTAACACAACAAAGGATGAAAGTAAATTTTATCCAATCGTTTTTAGACATATTTAGCTCCAGTGGCCACAAAATATTCATTTTTTGTCTCATAAACATACCTTATGGTCTATCATTGGAACGAACTCAACGAACTTCTTCCAATCAGGGGTCATAAGGTTTGTTGCGGAGGCAAAACGTGAGAACCTATTCCCATTTGAATAGCGAATGTCGCTGTACTGTTTTTTTTTCATTTACGTGTGCAAAGGGTTAAATATGTAACTGTTAACACTGTACGCGCGTCAGGTGTTAAGAAAGAACACATCTCTTCGACGATTGTGTGATACAACCCCAGCACTATAATCGTGTGAACATAATTTTATTTATTTATTGGTGTTTAAGGTCACTTTCATGCTTCTTTGGTCAATTGTGACAACAACAAAGGTTGAAAGTCAATTTTATCCAATCGTTTATGCATATTCTGGCGATGCCGAAATATCATCCACAGGCGCGAGCGTTGAGGGATGCTTTCCAGGAAGGCCGGTGTAAAAGAAATGCAAGTCAGTAGGAATAGTAGTCCCCCTGGACTATAATTCCGCGGAATAATAGTCGTAGGACTGACATTTCTTGGAATAGATGTCCAGAGGATATCTATTCCTAGAAATGTTAGACCACCGACTATTATTCCGCGAAATTACAGTGAAATGAAATGTAGATTTTCCTTCATTTCATGCAATTTCTCACGAGGCGGGGGGAGGAAGAGGTCATATGGTAATTTTCCCGCATGAACTCATTCGAAACCCTTCATACGCATTTTTAAGGATTTACAGTGATTTTATGCGACAAAAAATACACCATCACCAACAACTAAAAATGACCCCCCCCCCCCCCCCCCCCCCCCATCCCCGTCGGTACAATTTGCTAATTTTTTTTGTCTTTTTTATGCGAAAAAAATAATCACTCCATTACAAAATGTGTAGTGCAGATAAATTGATCTATAGTGCAGATACATCATTATATCTCACTAATTGGCAACGAAATTTCTCTATTCTGATTTCATCACATGCTATCGTATTTTTGGGGATAGCATATAATAAAACCATTTATTTAAATTGTGACGGATCAGTCATATCAAAGCCAAATGGTCGAGAGGAAGTCCAAGTCGCCGTAAGCTCTATACTTTTTTAAAGTACCTTATTATGATATGTTGATTGACTTCCTGAATGGGAGAACATTTGGATAATAAAACAGCTTAGCGGTGTGGCTTTTTTTTTTAAATTTAGCTTCCGGTCAGGCTCTAACTAATGGGCTACCACGCGCACCCAGACAGGTTACGTGGATATACACTGACAGAAAAAAATATGAGAAATTTAATTCGCTTCCCGAAGATCATTTACACTAGTGGGGGTCACATTGAGACACCTTGCAGAAAAAAGAAGAGAAGCCTGAGCACATTGCATTTGTTGAAGGTTCAATACTAATTTAATTCATTGACCCATTGGGCTCTAGGATGAAAGTGTTGTCAATCACAAATGACTCGATTGAATTGTCCAACTGTTAGTTACTTTGAATGGACGTTAAGCCTGAGGCCAGGAGAGGGCTGTCTACACGCCTCACCCCCAGCCCTGAGTCTGTAAAAGTTGCATTTTTACACAGTTTAACATTTCTTCGAGACACGTTTGGGTTAGAAAATGTTAAAATTATTGCCCTAAAAGTAGGTCTTTAAAACGCAACCTCAGACCTTTACCACCCAAAGCTTTTCGAACAAATTAAGCCAGGTACTTTCGAAAATGTGACCGGATTCCTATCCAATAGGTGATTGTTCTTTTGAATCTGTCATAGACAATCGATTTTTTTCAAAATTAACCCTCGAATACCCATTGGACCCTAGAAGTGTGTGCGTGTGTTGGGGTGGGGGTGGATCATTTCACACCCACGCCCATCTTGACGCCACGCGACTTGGTGATGCGCTCGGAATCACTTTTCAAGAAAAATCTTTCTTCCCCTCCCCTGTAAGTAAGTTGTCCTATACCGCTATGAAGAAGGAGTTTGGTGGTTTTCGAGTGAGTTACTTGCATTATTTTATTAAAAGTATTATGTTTGACAAACTTACCTGAGACTTAGGTATATCTCATACAAGTTGACAGGACATCTGTCGGGTTGGTGTTTATTTTCATAAGCCCTTGTCGTTATTGGGTCCATTTTTCTGTGTTGCAATCCTCCATAATTTGTCTTTGAAACATCCTCGGTATACAGTAGATATTTATTCCCCTCGCTGTCGGTGTGTACAGTAATCTGGCCTAAAGGGCCAACTCTCAAATTGCGATGTTCCTGGCCGGCTCGCAAGGCGAAATGTAAGCCAGGCTGGTAAATAAGCGTATCCAGGAGCTTTTGTGGAGTGTCACGACCAAGAATATTTTTCTGCCACATGATTTCCTCTTGCTCCTCAGAAATAACTTCGGCCTTTTTTCGTTGAAGGCCTAATCCGAGACTCGACAATTCCTTCATTTTTGCGTCTAATACACGTCTTAGTCCATCAAATACCTTATCGTCCAGAAAGCTAATAAGGCGCCCACACTGTCGCAAATGATGTTGAATGGAAATGACTATTTCGTATAATGTATTGGGACGGTAATCACCCCCATTTTTGTTTTTCACTTCAGCAACAAAATAACTGAGGGATTCGTTTAAATTTTCGTCCGTCATGGCCATAATTTCTTGATTCTGTAGTTTAGAAGAAACGTTTGTCACATTTGAGAGTTTGGCAGATCTTTCGATCTGCCATTTGCGAAACAAATCTACAGCCCATTTCGATTTATTCTCAGTCTTTTTCGAGAGACCTTTCTTTATCAGTTCGTCAAGATCTTTTTGTTCCATTGGTTTCGAAAACCTTTCTGTTAATTCTTCCGTTATTTGTGAAACTTGAATGAGTTCATCGTCGGAAACATCCGAAAATAAAGAACTTTTTAACTCAAAATTGGGTTGATTTCTGACAGGGTTTTCTGCAGCTTGCGAAGCTTCAACAAGTTCATCATCGGATATATCCGAAAACAAGAAGCTAGTTGAAGGGAAGTTTTGTTCATTAGATTCCGTTACTGGTAAAATCACCCGTGTTTTTGATTGTGTCAGAAAAATACTGTTCTCATCGGAGGATGACATTTTCACATCGATAATAAATGACGACTGACCCGTTCTAATTTGTTTCGGGGACAAAAGAGCACGCGGGTTCATGGTCACGTGATGGACATTTCCCATCACTGTCCATTATGTTAACAATACAACCAAAAAGCAACTTTCATTATGACACACTGGCAAACTGTCCGTTATTAAAACTAAGAAATCCATGCGTTCTCACTTGATTACCGTTTCCCGGGAGTTTGCGGTATGTTCCGCCAAGTTGATCACACCCTGTGGGAGTGTGTTCAGTTGCAGGGCAATTTTTATTATTTCTGCGATACTGTCCATTATTTGAACAATGTGGACCATGTTTTAAGTAGGAGAAAAGCCTCACACTGTCTAATATGTGAGAGAATGGATCAATATCGGCGCTAACGCGCCTCTATCGATCCATTCCCTCACATATTAGACAGTTTTCGGCTTTTCTCCTTTACTTAAATAGAATGAAAGAGATGTGGACGATAACAAGAAATTTGCCTTCAGAGACATGTAGTACATTTTTTACTTTATTTTTCGAAACATAATTCACAACCAGTAACGGGGGAGGATTCCTTAGCCAGGGGTATACTGGCCCATGAAAAGTTTCCGAGAAATACAGGTCTGGAGTAAATTTGGATTTTCCGGACTGAACAAACGCGGCTTCCTAACATCTGAGCGATCAATGACAGGCCACATAGAGAACATTTCGGTGACATTTTTGTGTCATGTTCACCGATCATTCGGCAAAAATGGTTCTACGGGAAAGGGTGGGTGGGGGGGGGGACCCATAGGGAAGATCATAGTTCGGTCCAATCGGAAAAAATTTTTGATTTTTTCAAATTGAATTAACGCCGTTTCCTTTCTTCTTAGTGATCAATGGCAGACTAGTCTGCTGGTATATCGAAATGCGTTCTATGTGCCTTTTGGTCATTTTCACGCATAAATATGTGTTGGGCTGCATGAATTTTGGGGGCCCCAGGGAGAACGATATGGCCAGCCCACCTCTGTCTTTAACTGGTTGAATGCTACAAGCCACTATCATGACAATATCAAAAAGTGCCGCAAGCCACTCAGGGGCTTTACACTGTATGCCTTAGTTTGTAAAATCCCTCGCCCGCAAAGAGAGAAGTGGATCAAAATGTTCATGAAAAACAAATAAACAAGATCTCTCATAATGAATGCCTATGGCAAGTTTCGAGTATGTATGATTGCATTTTGTCAAGTTAATACTCGGGCTGTCTGGTTGATCAAAAAATCTATTCGGTGTCGGTTATCGGAAAAAAATAGAAAGTGACAACCCTGCACGTCTCAAAAAAACGTACTTTCGGTTTTATATATTTACATTCAATTCTCAGCCATAGCGAAGGAAGTTGTGTTTATCGATGATGAAACTTAACATACTGGAAAGGACGTTAAATGTTCTGTGTATATATACTGAGAAAGACAGAGTTAACAGGCTATTTGTATAAAACAAATATCAACCAAACAAAATTCAGAACACTACAAAAAAACGCCATTCTGTAGAAAATTGCTGGAACAAGCTAATCGCGTCCACAATAGTATCAATTTACGAACTTCAAGAATTATGGAAAAAGGGGGCACAACTCTCACAAAATGGGCAAAATTCATCCGAGATATTCTCATAATGAGTGCCCATACCGAGTTTCATAAACATCCGATACTTGTTCGAGTTATCACATTTACAAAATCATTAAGACCCAAACACCGAGAAATATGGAAAAATGGACATAACTCACACGAAAATTAACGAAATTCACTGAATGTCGCACTCATTAGGGAATTTCTCATAGTGATTGCCCGTACCAAGTTTCATCAAAATCTGATAATATTTGTTTGAGTTATCGTGTTCACAAGATCATTAATTTCCAAATGCCAAGAATTATGCAAAAACGGGCATAACTCTCACAAAAATTGACAGAAATCATTGAATACAGGGGCGGCGGAACGATTTTCAAAGTGGAGGGGGGTGGGGGCTGGATTAGAAACCCGCCAGCTAAATCAGACTGCATGACGCTATCTGTTCCGAGTATCGATCAAATCACTTCCGCGTATCAATGATTCAATGCCCTGTTTACTTTCAAGCATCAATTCAAGGTTGAAACGAGTGTAATGATCAGATTCGTCTAAAAAGCGTATAATAAAAAGAAAATCTAGTGTTTTTGAGTGGATACCGTAAATTATCTCACTTGAGACCGAGACAAGGGGTTATTTTCGCTCGCACAAGCGCTCGCGAAAAATAACCATTTTTATCTTTCAATAAACATGCATTTTGTCTGTATTACTCCGCAACTGTCGTGTATCCCCCCCCCCCCCCCCCCCGATACAGATGTTTGTATCAGGGGGTCGGACAAGCACGTTCCTTTCGCGTGAATTCCATTTTTTTTTTCTTTTTGTTCATCCGTATGAATAAATAGTTCGTTATATATTCGTCTACATTCTTGACTTATCCCCAATATATTGTAAGATAAAATGATTATTACCATTATGTGGATGTACAAAATATGTATCCTTGTCTCGCTCCGGGTTCTAAGGGTAGATCACGACTCGTCTTAGACTCGTCGTGATCTGCCCTCGGAACCCGGAGCGAGACTCGGATACATATTTTGTACATCCACATGATGGTAATAATCTCTTTTTCTCGGTCGCTCATGAGATAATTTTCGGTATCCACTTCAAAAAAAAAATAGATATCCTTTATTTATTTTGAAATGCCTACCTCTGATATGCCGTAAATTCAACTTAAATATACACAAATTACACATCAAAATGAAGGTTGTGACGTATACAACACGAAAAATACATGCAGTCAGCTCACAAACTTGACAACAGGCAACCATGGTTCCTGGAAGTGTGCTACCGTATTCGCACCGGAACTGATAATAAAATAATATTTCGAGAACTCGTGGTCAAATATGCCAAATGAACATTTTACGAGAATCAAAATTGATTCCCATAGATTTCCTTACAAATATCATTTGCACGAATCGATTCTGATTCTCGCATGTTTTTTAAGCCCTGCCTTTGGGCAATATGAATTAAATATTATTGTTATGGTGGTAGGATTAAATTATATTAGTGACCATCCTTAATTGCTTGTTGTTGAGTGTGCTGTCCATCTTTTATATACCGTTCGTTGATGGCCAGTCAACGCATAAGCCTGCTGGCCTTCAGTCTGAAAATCTCTCGATCTACCGTCCACCAGTTTGTTTACTGGCGTTTAACAACATTTTCAACAGCCAGGATCATATTGTGTCTGATAGTTTTACGGGTGGAGGGAGTCGGAATTCTGGGAAAGAACCACCGAGCAGGGGCGATTAACTGTAAGCAACACTCACAAACTTCTTATCCCGACACGAACAGGGATAGCATTGTTTGAAGGCAATTGTACCATCGACGTGTTGTATTCCTTAGTATACCGCGAAAAATGCTTCTATTTGTGCAGCCGGGATTATGTGTCTTGACCCAAGGACACAATGCAGATGACGCGGGTCAGGGTTGAGCCGTTATCCTTTAACCCTTTACCCACGGTAACCTTCAAACCAGCCAGCGCAATTCTCAAAAATCGCCAGTTAATTTTAATTATATTTTCATTTTTTGTCTCAAAAACATAGGTTATGACCTCTCTTTGGAACGAGCTCGTCGAGCTCGTTTTTTCCGACAATTAGCCCACACAAAATAAATTAATTGATTCTCAGGCAAAAGGGAGGGTTTTATTTTTAATTTTATTTTTCGTTTGCAAAAAGTGAGCAAACATGGAGAGGATTTCGGCTGACTTTTTACATACAGAAATATAGAAAATGCATATTTATACAAATATATTCATTTTTAATTTGAAAAATAAAACATTCCTCTAAGAACAAACTGTAGGTAGTGCAATTTGAGGCTTCATAATCTTTCGATGCTCTTCATATTATCTATATTTGAAATAAAAGTATTTAATCTATTGGGATTTGTCTTGTTATAATTTACGGGAGAGTGCCAAAAGACACCCTCCCACAAACTGTAATAAGGCAGACATATTGGAGACGAAACTAAATAAATATGCATCAATCAAAAAATGTAAAACGTTTCGGGTCTCCCGGAGTTTGTACTAATATTGGAAGACACTGAAAGGCAATAAAAATATATATAATGGGAGGGGGAGGGGGTTCAAATTCAATGAGGGATTGCCTGAGAATCAAAACATTTTTAGTTTTGGTTTTAGCCTTAAACTCTTGTATTTTGAAAGCGGCCAAGTGCTGTCATTTAAAAACATTCGGGTGTAGCACCATCATGTCCATGTATATACATGCAGTCGTATTTCTTGCGCAAAACTTTATTCCTAATGTTTGGCTTTCTGTTTAAAACACTCTAGTAACACAATTTAACAAGTAAAAGATAACGGACGGACAGGTGGGCAGACAGACATGGCCATACCATAATATGGCCTGTTGCAAAGCGGCCGTTTGATGAGTTTTGAACCGTTGTTTAAATAAAAATTCCGCTACTGAATGCTTCAAAATATCTACATCATTTGGGTCTTATTCTTTTGGAATGGACACTCTGACAAACAACGCATTGTGTTTCAAGACGTAAATCGGGGCCGTATAAGAACTGTTTGATTTTTCGATTTCTTGAGGAATCTTTTTATAGGATTTGGAACAGGTAATAAAAATAATCTTCCATTGTCAGCACAAAGGTGCCAACTGCAATGCCTAATCATCCCTGGAAAGCGTAAAGGGTCTGATCGTTTGTTCATTTTAACACTTAGGGTCAATTCACTAACTTTGAAAACGGTTCCCCAATAAGCAGCCATTCGGTAAACTTGAACGTTCCATTCATACGGACAGTCAAAACCAGGAAACCATTGCATAACAAAAATGTGTTCATCTTGAGACACGGGGAGTGGGTAAATCTCCAGGAACATATGATGATTTTTAACTTTCGACATGTTAGACCACCCACACACACACCCATCCCTTTCCCCAATTTGTTTCCATTTCCGACAGTTTTTTTCCGACCCCCCCCCCCCCCCCCCCCCCCCCCACACACACACACTTCCCTTCCATGGTTACTCGAAGTCCAACTCTCGGTATTCACTACGGTTTAAAAAGGTTGACGGAGTGATTTCTAGTGATATATACACAGAACGTCACGCGCGTGTCACGCTCATATCGTTCTGTGTTTATTACATGCCTTCACGTCTACAAAAGCAATTTTTAGAAGGACACCCAGCAATTCATTTGACAACTATCAACACAGAGCACATTTTATCGCCAATCAAATTTACGAGGGGAACTATTTTCGTTACTATTTCGTCCCCTGCGTTCCAGTGTTTTCTGTGTGCCAGTAGTATAGGATGCCGAGATCTGCCCTTTTTACCAGGATCTCAGGATCCGACCTCGACCGTCTTTTGGCACAGAGGACATTGATTTTGTCGTGGACCGGATGTAGTATGAACTTCCATATCGATTCATGGACCCCCAAAAAGGTTTGTTTTTTTGTTGTTCTGGGATATTCTCTAGTCATCATTTGAATCTGGTAGCACATCCAGAAACGAGAGCACCTTCATTTGAGCGCCTTTAGCACCTTCATAGTAGCACCTTTAGCACCTTCATATTAGCGCCTTTAGCGTCTTCGTATTATCGCCTTTAGCACCTTCATATTAGCACCTTTAGCACCTTCATATTAGCACCTTTAGCGCCTCGTATTAGCGCCTTTAGCACCTCTTACCAGTTACTGAATACGGTGTTTCCCACAGACCCATACACGCTTTCTCACACACACACACAAAAAGAAAAAAAGGGATTCTGTAGGTACCTGCTTGAATATAAAATAGGTGGATTAGTATGTAGTTATATTAACCAATGAGTATACATGTTTGTCAAAGTTGTAGGGAGGGGGCAGGCCTTCACAAAAGTACCACACCCGGGGGGTGTTTCCTGCCCTCACCTCCTCCTGATTTATCCGAGTCGGTGAAGACAGCCCTTCCTGGTAGAAGGTCACAGCTGAGCCGTTATTACTGCCTGTTTATTCACCTTCTCTTTCCCAGTTTGTGTTTATTTTATACATTAAAATATTTTAATGGTTTAGCTGAGTCGGCGAAGACAGCCCTTACTGGTAGAAGGTCACGACTGAGCTGTTATTACTGCCTGTTTGTTCGCCTTCTCTTTGTCCTTAAGAGTACCTATATGGGCATATGATACTTGTGATAATTTAAGGTTGGTGAGTTGGTCGCGTTTTGTACAAGAAATTATTAGTTTGAGTTTGTGCATGAACATGACAGAGTCCGCACAGATAGCTTACGGCTGTCTGCAAGGCTGCAGACAGTCGCCAAGCATCCGCGCCGACTCTGTTCTGACCGGCAGTTGAGTGGAGTTTAAGTTACTGCGTTAGATGTGGGTTTATTTCTAGCTAGTCGCCATTTCCTGTTATCCGACAGGGTCGAGATTCTTTCACTCATTAATTCGATGTTGCCTTGTTCGTGAAGGCTAGCTATGCTGGTGCCCCACAGGGCACTGAGAGCCGTGCGTAAGGCATAATTTTGAACTCTCTGGAGCTAGGTCATATTAGTTTCGGAAATGTTTTCGGTTATAATGGACCCGTAGTCCATCACTAGGCGTACGAAGGCTTTAGAGTTTCAGTAGGGTCTTGCAATTAGCGCTCCAGTTGACACCGCAGAGTTTCCTCATTAAGTGAATCCGTTTGGTGGCTTTGCCTTAGGTTTCCGCTAGATGGGTTTTAAATTTTAGATTTTTGTCTATTGTTATGCCTAGGAATTTTGCTTCGTTTTTGGTTTTTTATTTCGGTTCCGTCTATTTTTGGTTTGATAATTGGACAGGAGACCCGACTTGAGAAAGTGATCATTTGTGTTTTGGTGGCGTTTAATTTAACTCTCCATCTGGCACACCATGTTTCCACATCGTCGATAGCTTCTTGCATTTTTTTCTGACAGTTGCTCGAATGCCATAGGTCCACATACCCATGTCATCAGCAAATTGGGACATGTCAATTGACTGGTTATGTCGGATTTCTATGTCGTTCACGTAAATGACATAGAGAAGGGGGCTAAGTACTGATCCTTGGGGGTACCCACCTCGAGTTAAACTACAGGTGAAATTTCATTTTTGACTCGAACTTTAATAGTTCGATCCGAGAGGAAAGATGACAGAAGTCTGACAAGTTTAATTGGAAGTTTTAGGTCGTTGTAGAGTTTATATCTTAGGCCATTGTGCCAAACCGAATCAAACGCTTTCTCCACATCAAGGAAGATGGCTACACCTGTATATTTAGTTTTCGGGCATTTTCGCATGTGCTCACATAGGTTGAACACATGTTCAATGCCCTCTTTGTTTTGGCGTTATCTTTTCTGCCTATCCTTGAAAAAGTGTTCTGGTTCCAGATGATCCCAAAGTCTGGAGGTTAGCGCTGATTCAAAGAGTTTCCCTGTACAGTTTAATAAGCTGATGGGGTGATAGCTTGACGGCAGGTCACTGTCCTTTCCTTGTTTGGGGATCATGATACCTACGGCCGATTTCCAACAAGTGGGGAAGTACCCTATTCTTAGGCAGCTGTTATAAATAGAAGTGAGTTTGGTCATAATTATATCTGGACAGTTTTTGAGGATTCTGTACGATATGTCATCCTCACCAGGTGATGAGGTTGATTTACATTTGTGGAGAAGGTGTTTTAGTTCCGAATATGAGAAGGGTGAGCCTAGATCATGACCATCGCCCGGTTCGATTTTGATGTCAAGAGCAGGTTTGGCGAATATGTCATCATGCTTGTTGATAAATTCATCTACCTGCTCTTTCCAATCTTTATCGAATTTGGGGTCCTCCTGTGTGCGGTGAACTTTACTGAGAGTTTCCACAAATAGGTTTGCATTTTCGATGTCGTCTTTGGTCATGCTCCAGTCAGGCTTCTGAAGATTTTTGTGGCTGTCTCTGGAGGAATTTTGACCGGTCAGTCATTTAAATGTTTTCCAGAATTTACGGGCATCCCTTTGTGCATTAAGGTTGTCAGTCGCAGATTCCCACGCCATGCCTTTCTATTTTTACGACTTTCTTGACTTCAGTGTGGGCTATATTAAAATGGTGTTTGAGCTCGGTTTTGCGGTCTGGGTCTTCCTCTTTTTCCAATATCTGAAGATTTTGCGTTTCTCCCAAATTAGGTCTCTTGTTTCTCAGTTGTGAGAGCTTTAGTTTGAAGGTTGCCTGCTCTTTGGGCGGACACTCTTCATCTAAAGCTTTCGTTATGGTTTCTTTGATGTTTGCATTCCTCATTTATTTCTCGAGGCGTCTTAGGGGTTGTGACCTCTGAGATCATGTCTATGATATCCCTGAACAGTAACCAGTTGGCTTTGCTGAGATCGCGTTTGAGCTGCGTTGGGGGTTTTTGAGGGTCTTTGTTGCTAGAAGCGGTGAGGTGTATAGGAAGGTAGTCACTTCCAATGTGGCCTCCCACTCTGAAGTTTTCAATTTTACTTGCAAGATTTTTGGTGACTATCGCAAGATCCAGTATCTCCTCATAGTCATGGGTTAACGGTGGAGTGGTACGTAGGTTGGGTTATGTCATTTGCGACAGAAAGATCAAATTCTTCAATTATATCAAACAGAACGTCTCCATTTCGGCTGCTTTTTCTTCACCCAAAGAACAAGTGTTGTGAGTTTAGATTGCCGAGTAGAATAAAATATTTATATTTTTCTGAAAAGTAACGGAAAGTGGCGGGGTCAGGAGTTTGGGATGATTCGTTGTACAGAGATATGATAGCGTGAGGCTTGTCATCCATCAGTATCTCTCTACCCACAACCTCGGCTTGTAGGTGGTTGGTCGGTATTACTGAAAACTTTAGAGTGTTATTTATGAGAAGTGATACTCCACCTACCTGTTGGGTCAGACGGTCGCGTCTAACTATTGAGTATCCGGGAATTTTGAAGTTATAAGACTGTTTTAACCAGGTTTCATTAACTGAAATTACATCCGGTGATGTTTCATCAATGTATTGAATTACCCATGGTTGGATGTTAATTAGTGACGGCTTTGTTTACGCTTTACTGGTTTGTTTTTACAACAGCTTGACTGCAGTTTCAACCATCCTTCCGGAAGTTTGTTTTCGGAAGAATTTGCTGGCTACTTCACAAGCTATTGTACAAACATCTTCTATATTTGTGTTGTTATATTTATGTAAGCATTTCTAATAATGACGGTTGTTAGGGTGGTAATTGTCTCCGGGCAGTTTACTTTGCCGGTATCGGCATATTCTTTGTTTTTTAGATGTAGCTTGTTTACGGCTACTTTGTATTTTGGGCATCCCCTGTAATTACTAGGGTGAGCTCCTTCGCAGTTTGGGCACGTTAAATTCTTTTCTGGGTTTTTTTTTTTGTCGTGTGGCCTTTGCCACAGTTCATGTATCTTAGGTCACTGTGTCATTGCAGTGCTCGATGACCAAATCTTTGGCACTTTTGGTACTGTATCGGGACAGAAGCGGCTTTGTAGACGTCGGCAGAATGGTGCTTCTGGCCGATTCTCAGACCATTTCTGAGTATTTTGGAAGCTATCGTTTCATCTGGACAAGATACCTTGATCCTCCAGGTTCCTTTTCCCGTGGCATTGGACACGAACCTATTCCAGCTGCACTTTGGAAGGGCAGCTGAAATAAGATCCTGTTCAGTGTCAGGGTTAACTCTGGTTACCAAGACGAAGTATTCCTCGCTCGTGGCTTTTTTCCACCATTGAGATTTTTTTGATTTATGTGATTCCCAGTTTTGCTGGATTTTGCTGAGACCGGTTTTGCTGGCTTTTTAGCTGCAGTCACATAGGACTGCTTGGGCTTATCAGCGATCAGGGCCTCAGAAGGTTCAGGCTCTACTCTTTTCCGTTTGGGGGTTTCCTTGATTTAAACACTGCAACGCCGTTTTGGGGGGATCTGGGCGTGTTATGGGTAATAGAAGTGTGGATATTGACGTTTGGCACTCTGCCCTTATCTTTCACAATTGTAGAATCTAAGGTGTCCATGCTATCCCCCTCCGAAGTGTCAGATGTTTGGTTCAAGCAGTCGTCGCTGTCGCTGACGAAGCTTGTGGTTGATGAGTCTGCAAAGCTATCCTGGGTAGCTAGGAGTTTTGTGATAGAGGGGGCCGAAGTGGTGCTTAGATCAGCTATAGGTTCCTTAATAGGTGTGATTGGTGTCACTGGGATGTCTGTAGAGATTGGATGGCTGTTGAGTTTTCCTTGATACACCAGGAAGTTTGTGAGATTTGCAACTGTCTCATTCAGTTTTCGGATCTCCTCCTGAAAGCCCTTGATCTGGTCTTGAAAAACCTTGATCTCCTCTCTGTGGTTCCGCTTCACTTCTTCCATAGACTCTGTGCCCTGAAAAGGACCCGAGTCTGCATGTGATGCAGAAGCAGAGCTTAATACAGAAGCTGATGTTTTGTTTGCTTTCTCCATTTTGGATTTCGATCGAGCCATAGTTGTAACGTACAGTAATTGTCCGATAAAAACTTCCAATCTTGCTTGCCTTTTATTGTCACACAACGGATCACTTATCTATTTGTCACCTCGAAAACACTGCGAGGCACGATCTGATTGGGCAACTGTTTGACCAATCCGAGCACGTCTGCGTGGGGTAATTTTACAACACGCTTATCTATTGGTCCCATGGAAAATACTGCCGTGTGGTATGATCTGATTGGACAACTGTTTGACCAATTAGACACCGCCTTGCTCTCACTGGATACTTGTTTTGACCAATCAGGCACTGCCGCGACCTTACTGGGTTATCAAAAAACTGCGACGTGATACCATCTTATCTATGACATAATCAAACAGAGTACATGGTCTTTATCAACATAAGCCTCTTATCTATTACGTAATCAAACATCTGCGTCGTGACACCATCTTATCTATGACATAATCAAAAGAGTACATGGTCTTTATCCTATTAAGCTTCTTATAAACAAAGGAGACCTTTATGATAATACCTTTATCTTTTGACATAATCAAACATACCAGTTGTCCCTTATCTATTTGCATAACTATACAACGTGACACTCTCATATCTTCTTATAAACAAAGACTTTTGCATGTACAAAACATCAGATGTTCCAGTATGGGCTTTATCGTAATCTTCTTACATAACTGTTTAGTCACTCCAGGTAGCCTTCAAATTAATCTTTTTGTTTGTATGTATTTACATGTACATGTCCTTGACAACCTTTACATTCGATACACCAAGAGAGCTCGAAATTTACGTGGGGAAGGGGAGGGGGAACTCTTTGTTAGTACTCGTTGGACGCCTCAGTTTGGAAGTCCCCCAGCTTTGGGCTAGCCCTGGGAAATGGGAAGGACAGCCCATACAAGGGCTTTGGGGGGGGGGGGGGCACTGAGCTTTGGGGAGGGGGAGCCCACATACAGAGAAAGCCAGAACAATGTGGGGGAAAGCCTAAATACATGTTGGGCTATACATAGCCCAGGCCCCTTTGGAGAGGCTTTGAGGCTGGGTAGATATGGACTTTGGAGGGGGGTAGCCTAAACAATAGCGTACACACAGGGCGGGAAGGGAGAGGAGGGCCTACAAATTGCCTAGGCCTAGTGTGGAGAGCAGGAGACCTAACGGACTTGAGCGTCGATGCCAATTACCTCGAGGTCGAGGTCGGATCCCGACATCCTGCTAAAAAGGGCAGATCTCGGCATTCTATACTACTTGTGCCTACTGTCACACAGAACACATTGGAACTCTGGGGACGATTTTCAGCTATCGCTAGGGATTCAAATTGTAATTGCGTTGCACGATTTGTAGAAAATTCCAGTGAAATTTCGCTTCTATTTAAAAATAGTCAGTCAACGATTTCCGTTCCGCACATACATGTATGTGGGGAGCAGATTTTCGTTTTCCGCATGGTTTAGTGTTGCTGTAATGGGGATTACATAGAATAAGCGTGTAATAAATCATTTTCTCTGGTATTATTTGTCAAATTATTTGTCAACATTATTCATTTGTCGATGGTGTAATCGATGACATGGATGGCAGCCGAATAAGAACGAGTCTTTGTACATCTATCACAAACTGATCATTATTCAGATATTCTAGTATACATTTCAGGGAGATTAAGAATTTTTTAATTTTATGTTTTGCAGAAGTCTATATATTTTAATTTTTGTTTTTTTGTAAAGAGTTGGAAAAACTAATATGTATATTATCAGTTTACCACTAATGACTTTCATTAATTTTGAGTACCTGTCCATTAACCTATCTTTAGTTCCTGCCAGTGCATGGTCATGACTCAAATCAGTAGTGTCAGTTGAAAATAATGAATCTGAAAGTTCTCTGATATGTATATACATGCAATTTGTATGTCTAGGAAATAAGTCTCTTCTGTTTATACTCACTTGTTCTACTGGGCGATATATATCAGATGTCGCAATACTGTTACAGTTAACATTGTTGAGTGAAAAGCTAAATGTATCACGCAACTAAATATTTCCCATAGGCGACCATTATAACGTTCAGGCAAAAACAATATGATCGCATCACTTTAAGTTTGGCATTCAAATATCTTTGTCAAGTATAGCCCTTCAGACAACTTTTTCTGACCCCAAAACAAGGGGTAATGCAACAAATAAGAGAGAAACATTGACAGCAAGGGAAGTACCGGTCACGTGCACATATTTTTCAGGGAATTCCCTACAAAAATACACCAAATGTAAATTGTATTTTTAGGTCCAAGTCATCAAATTACCCACTTTTTTTATCTGGAGTATTCATCAATAATGCAAGATGTCAAAAGAATGCTTCAAACGTTTATTGAAACAATTCATTTTTCCAAGGCTGTTTATTTTTAGAGATTGCATCACTCCCGAGTGCAACATTTCAAGGCGGGTTTTTCTAATTCAAATATTTAGTTCAGTGATACCTAAAAAAAAGAAAGCTCAAACTGGTTGAAGAAAGTGGCTAATGACTCATTGAATGATTGCTGCAAATTTAAAAAAAATGAAATCAACTTTTATATGGATGTACCTGTCCTCAAAGAAGAACCCATGAAAATCATTAACTGGTGGAGGGATCAGATTATTTTTGGTGATATATATATTTGGTCATCAACATTTGTTTTATTACAAACTATCGGAAAGTGTCCACAGGCACTCTCCAATAATTTGTAGTAAAACAAGTGTATATTTGAATTTGCCTGAATATGACCAACAACAAATTTTTGTGGGAGGTTTAATAATAATTTAATCCTACAGCTTTAGGATTGCATGACTGAACTCCCTGCAGATACAGATAAAAACAGACTCGACCGTGTTGTAATTAATATTCTGTGGGGCCTTGCCACCCAGACACTCGGGTCTGAAAGGGTTAACTGTCCAATTACCTCCTTGATGACAAAGAAACAATCATTCAGAGTTCAGAGATACTTGTTTGCAGGCTTTTGTCCGATTTTAGAACTCTTTATTGTCACCATGCTTTGTGGCAGTCATAGATAAATACAAAATGAAATTAGAGGAACTGTTAATGTTATCCCCTGTGTGAAATACGAAGGGCATCAAGTGTTACACCCTGTCCGTCCATAGGGTCGTACGTCCGCCTTCGGTCGTGCCATACGTCCGTCGGGTGGGCCGAATGTCCATCAAAGTTTTTGCTTTCCGGGTGATGACTTGAGTATGAAATACAGACATCTCGAACCAAATACCATTCGGGCCAAGACCAGTCGGACCCGTTTTGAAGACAACTTGGACCAGTTTTGACAACTCGAACCAATGTTTAAGACAACTCGGACCTTTTCTGAAGACAACTCGGACCAGCATCAAAGACGAGTCGCCCTGCCTTTCAAAGCTCCTCTTGCTAGAGATTACAGTATGAATTTTTTTAGTTGTTTCGGGACGCTTTTGATGGCACATGAGACGCAATCAAAATTTATTTATTTATTTGGGTTTATCGACACTGTAATAGCCATGGTCATATCATGTCGGTGACAGTTTTACGGGTGGAGGAAGCCGCAGTACCCGGAGAGAACCACCGAGAAACGACGAGCAGCCGTCAGCTCTCCAACATCGTAACTCTGAACTTGCACTGCGGCACAGGCAGGGTTAGATTGGCTGAAGACATGCGCACCATCGACGTGCAGTACGCCTTAGTACACAGCGTCATCGTGCCCTCATGTAGGCAATCGGGGTTAAGTGCCTTGCCCAAGGACACAACGCGGGAGTGCGAATCAGTCGCTGAAATGGTCACCCATCCAACTACTCACTTCGGTGATCTGATGAGAACCGGTTACCGCGAAGCCACCGCGCCCCCAACGACGCAATCAAAAGGCCAGAAAAGTAATTTGCAATTTTATTTGTTATTAACGTTGTTATATGCTGAAGCTAAGCAGCTTCCAAACCAGATAAAGGTAATATCAGATGTACAGTGCCACTGGAAATAGTTGTCAAATAAATGAAATTTAATTTTTTCCGTTATTGATAGAACCAAGTTGTGGCAACATTTTGGGGAAAGCTCTCAGAGAGAGCTTTCCGCGAAATGATGCCACAGCATGGTTCTGGCAATGAAGGATAAATAAAGCATAGCCTTCCTTGGCATTATTCTAGCTTGTTTTAAATTGCTAACTATTCTCTATTATTTCACATATTCTATATCTTCAATGTTCTTATTTCTTAAGCACATAGGTTGTGACACAACACTGAAATCGCCCAGGTTTATCTCACAACCAAACCGATATTTATTCATCAACTTTGATTTGGGTACATGTATACACCTGGAACGTACGCACCCCCTGAAATGTTTCATGGCAGTGAAGTTGCTGTTACTGATTATTATGTTTTAATGATAGCTGTGTCTTGCAGTATATTTCATCTCGTGAAACATGATGTTTCTGGTTGATTGCGTACCCCAAACGCATCCCTCTCGTCCACGTGAAGCATACTTCCCACGAATGACACAAAAAACACAATCATCCACATGCAATATCTGGGTATAAAACAAGAAAATTTTTCACCTCTTTTATCGATAAATGTAGACATGGCAAGGAAGAGACACTCAGAGGCACTAAGATGGCAAATCGTTGGCATGCAAGCAACCGGCATGTTATTCAAAGCTATTGGAAGGCAACTTGGCTGTAGTCATTCTGTCATCAGCAGACTTGTCCGAAAACATCAAAAACCAACGATGTTAAGGACCGACCAAGACCTGGGCAACCCCAAAAGACCTCTCCTCCAGAAGATCTGAGTCTGGCACGCCTCGTTAGGCGTGAACCCTTTACTTCAAGTGGGATTTTGAAACGCCTTTGGCTCCCCAACAGCTCTCTCCAATCAGCATCAAAGACGACGTTTGGAGTATTTCGATAGCATTTATGGGCAAGTCGTGGTAGCGAATGTCACGCTGCTGACGGGTGTTATACAGGCCATTCCGGGTACCCTCCATCTGAAAAAAATGTACGGTACATTGCTTCACGTCACAGCTTGTCGCATGAGAGTGTGGAGGCATAGAAATTTAAATGTTATAGTAAATTTCCTTTCGTATTATACCTACCACAATTGTTTACTACAGGCTTGCACTATAGTGGAAGTCCCTAACTCGGAAAATATACTCTCTATTTTGATCTTTCCCAAGCGTTTGGGGAAAGAAAAGTAGCGCAAAAGCACCAAGAAGAAATAAGCCAAAACTGGGTCGAGTGCTACCGGCGCACAACTAGTAGGGGACGCTCTTCTCTTAGTACAAATCCACGACTTCCGTCCCCAGTGCAGAGACACGAAACTAATGACTCATTCTTTTGAATCCGCCAACATTGGAGTTATGTGATCAGCGGGGAGGAAGGATTCTTACCTGAGTAAGAAGACGGGAGGGCCTCCATGTAAACAATTGTGGTAGGTATAATAAGAAAGGAAATTTACTATAAAATTTAAATTTCTTATCAACCTACCTTAGAATTGTTTACTACAGGCTGAATAGACAATAGGATGGAGGGAATCACATAACCAACCCCCACATAACCCAATTGCACTGGAACCGTGGACAAACCAGACCATCACAATCATTAGTAAAAGACAATGAGAGATGAGGCGTACGGTTCTGTGCGACGCACAGACAGAAAGGGCAGTAACAGCACAGAGCTGGAACTGGCCTTGTAATAAGCCTAATGGCTAGGATAGACAACAGCCTGAGCAGAAGAAAGAAGGCCTAAAGCAAAAAGGTCCTCTGACTTCTCATGCAACTGACGCAGAGAGGTGGAGAAATTAGAAGCATTTCTCCAGTAGGCTGCCTGTATAACATCCGACAACCTGACGGAGTTAGTATAAGCCCAAGAGGTAGACAATGCACGCACCTCGTGGGCAGAAAAACGATTGGCAATGCAATCGTCAGTCACTAGACGAGCGTAAGCCGCATGAATAGCAAGACACATCAATCGAGAAATTGATTGAGGAGAGATCTTCTGTCGACTAGGAATAAGAGACAGAAAAAAAAAAATTCCTGCCTTTCCTAATGAACTGAGTCCGATTGAGATAAAAGCGAATTGAGCAAAGGGCGCTTACCCTCAGCAGAAGGAAGAGCCCTGATACAGATAGGAGGTGGAGTCGCTTCTGGTATCTGATTCTTGGCCAGAAATGAGCAATCAGTGTAAACGTAACACTGTTGGGGGAGCTCCTGAAAAAGGCCGGATCAACCGAGAGGGCGTGAAGCTCACTAACCCGTCTGGCTGAGGCAAAAGCCACCAGAAAAGCCGTCTTGTATGTGAGAAAACGCATATCCACCTGGGATAAAGGTTCGAACTGCGCCCCCCCTCCCCCCTAAGCAAAGCAGCACCCAAGAAAGATTCCATCTTGGGGTAAGCTACAAAGTCCTAGGCCTTTTCAATGAAAAGTGCCGAACAAGCTTGGAGAGGTATGGATTAGTGCCGATACGACGCTGTCCCACATACTAAAAGGTCTCCGAAAGCATGGACCTGTACCCTTTGATGGTAACAGGCTGGAGTCCCCGAGAATCAAACAGATATACCAGAAACTTCGCAATCTGTGAAATCGAAGGAGTGGCATAATCAACAGAGTGCATTTCTTCTTTAAGTGGAGTGCCTCCTTGAAGAAGAAATGCACACCACTGCTCGTCTCGAAAAACCTCTACAGAGGAAACATGGCCTTACAAAAGATATGCGTGAATGGCACAATGAAGTCGGGTCGACGTGAAACCTCCACGGGTGACCTTGGCAAAGAAGGTCGCGACGTAGGGGGAGACGTGCCGGAACCGCCGCCAACAGAGAGCGGAGCTGATTGATCCACACCCCCTGAGGCGACAGGGGTGCGATCAGAATGATTCGACATCTGCAGGTTCGTATCTTGGCTAGAATCTGAGGCAGAATCGGAACCGGCAGGAAGCCGTAGCCGACAAGGCTGTTCCAATCGAGTGACAGAGCGTCCACGGCGAAGGCCAGAGGATCTGAACACAGGGACACGAAAGTGTCCACCTGATGGTTCCAACGAGTCGCAAAGAGATCGATGTGGGGACGACCCCAGAGATCGCAAAACGACTGGAACACAGCCCTGTGGAGCATCCACTCGGTGGAAAAGACCCTGCCCCGTCGGGACAGGGAGTCGACTAGGACGTTCAGACGACCGGGAATGTGACGAACCACCACTCCGGCGTTGCCGCCCTGGTTCCGAATGTAAGCAACCACTGTCGAATTGTCGGACAACAGAAGGACCTGGCAATTCGAAAGGTGGGGGATCCACTGCCGGAAACTCAGAAGAAGAGCAAGAAGCTCCTTCTGGTTGATATGAAGAGCTGCTTGATCCAGGTCCCATGCCCCGTGATAGAAAAGACCTAGAGGATCCAACGTCGCACCCATTCGAGATCGCTGGCGTCTGCTGTCAGAACACGTGGGTAAGTCCAACGGAACTCACTGAATAATCCACTGAACATCCGTCCAGGGGAGAAGGTGACGACGAAGAGATTCCGGAAACTGAAGCACCAGATCCAGACATTCGGCCTCCAACGACTGAGCAGAAAGTGTTGGAGAGGTCTGACATGTACCCGACCTAGAGGAATGAGATCCGTCACCGAACCGCAGAGACCAAGCAGCAGGAGAATACTCCGAGCTGTCGCGGAAGTGGACTGGAACAGAGTCAGGGCAAAAGCTGAGAGAATCACAGCCCTTGGGAACCGCCACCGTATTCAGCTGAGTACGGAAGTCCATCCCCAGATGACAAAACGTACTGAGAAGGGACCAGGTCCGACTTCTCGTTGACTCTGAACCCTAGCGACGTGAGCAGGCTCAACAGTGTGTCGGCATCTGACTCCAGAAAGGTAGTATTGGAATGCCTCTGGAGGATATCGTCTAGATATGACGACGTTGTCACCCTGGACTGTGTGCGATGGAAGGCTAACACATGCAACATCAGTCGGGTGATGGCCCAAGGAGCCAGGTTGAGGCCGTAGGGCATGGCCTTGAACTGGTAAAGTCGCCCCAGAAAAGCGAACCTGAGATACTTTCGCGATGTCCGATGAATCGGAACGTGAAAGTAAGCATCTCGCAGGTCGATGCTTGAAGCGTAATCTCCCTGGTGAATGGAGCGGCGAACCGACCTGAAAGTCTCCATGCTGAACTTAGGAGCAGTGATAGACTGGTTCAGGATACTCAGATCGATAACTGGTCGGAGTCGGCCGCCTTTCTTCGGCACCAAGAACAGGCGGGAATAAAATCCCACTGAATGAATGTTCTTGATGACCTAGATCGCCCCCTTTGACAGGAGATTGTCTATCTCCGTGATCAAAAGTTTCCTACGTGTAACGTCTAAAGGAACTTGTGTTGGAAGTGGCACTCTCGACAGAGTGGGATGCCTCCGGAAGGATATCCGCAGCCCGAACCGAACAACATCTAACACACAAGGATCGGATGTGATTGTGGCCCAATGGTCTGCGAATTCTGATATCCTTCCCCCAACCTGGGACGAATCGAGGCGAGGACCTTCATTTCGAGCCTCGGTGGGAGGAGAAACCACCTCCTCTACTATATGAAGAATCCCGAGTCCTCCCTCCCTCCAGTCTTCCGACGCTTACCCTTACCCCGTAAGTAGAAGCGGCGGCAGGAGGATCAGCCCTTGGCTTCGCAGAGGAAGCAGAAGGGCGCTTGTTAGGCTTTGGACGGCCCCTTCCTCCAAAAGAAGGCTGATCAAGCTGACGAAGCAGCAGCTGATCTTTGGAATGACGTAGGACGTCATCCCGGACCGTCGCCACGGAACCATGGAATAGCTGAGGACCCGCCAAAGAAGCAGATCGAAGAGGAGCGCGTTGCCCCCCAGGAAGGGAACGGCTTGTGTCGTCCAACACAGCATCCCTGTGAAGTAATTCCAAGTTAGCCGTGTTACACGCATGCGTGTGAGTAAAATGCATGGACGCCTTGGAAAGCACACGCAAAGGAGCTTGTATGTCGTCAAACTTATCTGGAGGCAGATAAGCAGCTAAAGCAGAGACGACGTGATCTGAGAGAGAAAGCATGCCCAGCATCTCTCTCGATAAGCCCAACGGGGACTCCAAAGTCGCCATAGGAATAACGGCCGACTTGGGCTTGGAAAGCCTGAGCGAAGTGGAGTCCTGATCCAAGACCGTCAAAGTCTGCAGACTGACGGATTGGCGGAATCGCAGTAACGATAACGCACTGGAGGCAAAAAAGTGTCAGCCCTGGTGGAGAACGAAGTCTTCATAGCCTTGGAACTCAGCTTAGAGTACAAAGCTGTAAACGCTTCAACCACTTGTACCGACTGGCACGGTCGAAGGAGCCCAGAAGCGGGTTGCTCCACAGGCTGTAGGCGTGCGACCGATGATCGCGGCCTGGCTGACACCACCGGCTGGTTTGACGGTTTGAGATCTGGAAGGAACTCAAACACAAAGTCAAGAGCTGCCCCAAGTCAGAAGACTGTTGGCTCTCGACGTCAGGTATGTCTGACTCATCCTGTGAGTCGGACGACACATGGCCCATCATGGGCAAACCAGCCGATGCCTCCCATGGTGTAGGCACACCTGAGGGATCAGAAAGCGGCCTGCTTCCAATCCCGGGAGGCGCGCCGCAGGGGGGCGCCTGGAAACCACAAGTAGCCTTGCTGAAAGCAACGGGAAGGCTCTTGGAAAGAACCTGAGTGAGCAAGGAGAGCGCCTCCCTAAGCTCACGACCCGTGTTGGCCGGTTCGACATGGGAACGAACCGGCAAAGTGGCTTAACTCCTGACCCTTTTAACCAGCGAAGGGTCACGATCCTCAAGTACACCTGACGCGGGGCGACGGGTGGCAGCCGAAACATCTGAAGGCAGATGCAAAAAGGGATAAGACATACCCCGATGATCTACAGAGCGGGAACTCGGGAGAGTCGTCGCGGACCTCTGATGGACAGAAGGTCCAGGCTGCACAAAAGGCGTTGGTCCCGCAAAACTGGCCATGGGACCAGAGTGCGTGGACGGAAACGCAACAGAGCTCATGGTGGCTGCACCATGAACATCCGAATCCAATGAGAAAACAGCTGTGCTCGACGGCTGAGAGACCACAGCAGAGGGTTTGGTCGGCAGCCCCTTCCGACTTCGCTGAGTTGAAGTCAGGGAAGGCTGAGGCGATACCCTACGTCCACAACCAGAGATCTCTGCAGACCCCTGCAGGGATAAAATTGCTGTGCTCGACGGCTGAGAGGCCACAGCAGAGGGTTCGGTCGGCAGCCCCTTCCGACTTCGCCGAGTTGAAGTCAGGGAAGGCTGAGGCCGATACCCCACGTCCACACTACCAGAGATGCATCTCTGCAGACCCCTGTAGGGATAAGCCGAGGTCGGCTGAAACGGTGACCGATGACGTTGCAGACGGAACATCAGTAGCAGCAGATACGGCGGGAGCTGTTGAAACTGGTGGAAAAGTGGAGAGAGCAACCGAGCTCGGCCCCAAAGGAGGAGTCACAACCCTAGTGACAGGCTCAGATGTCGACTGGAGAGGGACAACTGTCCCGGAACCAGGCATCTCTTCACAGGACAACTCAACAGCTCCCGCAGTATCCACCACAGAAAAAGATTGCGCATCCTCCACGGAGGGGTTATAACTCTGACCAGACATGGCCGTGTAGGGAGGCCCCGAACGATAGCGACCCCCCCCCCCCCCACCTCGCGGGTGCGGGAAGTACGGCCACGAGAACGCACCACATGCTTGGACAAAAGGCACTGCCCTCAAGGAACAGTCCTGGGCATAACAGAGGTGAGAGCAGTAGAAGAAAAATGTGAACTCAACAGATGTAGAAAGTAGAAGAACACCCCCAACTACGAGAGAAAGGTTACAGAAAATAAAGGGCCTGAGGGAACACAACTGAACCCAGACGGCCGACAGGGACCCAAAAAACAGAAATTCTGGCCTCAACAGAGAGGAGAAATCCTGTCCATACAGCCCCCCCCTCCCCCCACTGACACCTAACTCCAATAATAATAATAATATCCAAAAGGATAACACAAATTTATCAACCGAAAAATTTTATGTCCGAACCGCACAGTATGCGAAAATCGCACGCGAACACGCAGAATATATAAAATACAATGAAAATGTGGTTGAAAATAATAACAAGAATATATAAAACACAGTCCTGTTATTATACGATCCTCAGATCCAAAATTCCAGTCACAGGTAACCATTATCAACGAGGTGAATTATCACTGTTTCTCAATATAAGTATGGACGTCTAGCCACGCGGTCGGACGAAAAAAGAATGAGTCATAAGCAATGTGTCTGCACACTGGGGCAGGAAGTCATGGATTTGTACTAAGAGAATAGAGTCCCGTACTGAGTGTGCGCCGGTAGCACTCGGCCCAGTTTTGGCTTATTTTTTCTTGGTGCTTTTGCACCACTTTTCTTTCCCAAATCGCTTGGGAAAGATCAAAATAGAGAGTATATTTTCCGAGTTAGGGACTTCCACCTTAGTGCAAGCCTGTAGTAAACAATTGTAAGGTAGGTTGATAAGAAATACTGCTTACGTGCCCAGGAACATCAGACCTATTGTTCCTTATGGTGGAGGATCAGTAATGCTCTGGGGATGCCTCTCTCATGATTGTAAACTTGATATGGTGACTGTACGTGGGAATCTCAATGGTCATCAGTACATTCAGGACATTCTCAATCCGGTTGTCGTGCCTTATTTTTACAACCACCCATTGGCTACTCGCCCTGTATTCATGGACGACAATGCAAGGCCACATCGTCCCCATGCTATGAGAGTATTCCTTCAGAACAACGCTATTACAACACTACCTTGGCCTGCAATAAGCCCCGATTTGAATCCATTAAAACACATCTGGGACTTTCTTGGACTTCGTGTGCAATCGAGGGATCCGCCTGTACAGAAATTGGAAGCTGCATTGCACGAGGAGTGGCAGCAGTTGCCTCTGGACCGTATCAGAAGGCCCACTGGTAGCATTAGGAGGAGGGTTCATACTGTCATCCGAGCATGTGGTGGATACAGTCCGCTACTGACGTCAGACACTGCTATTGTTTTCAGGAGATCACAAGCTACATTTTCTGTCAGTAATTACTGGTATTGTTTCATCATGGACCGTTCCAGCACCATACATGTTGTGAGAACATTTTTCCATCAAAAACATTAGTGAGAGATATGAGTAATTAGCGCCATTAAAATAATGCATATTTTCATCATTGTGTTGTCTTTCATTTGTCAATAGACCATTCTTTCAGTAAACAATCACCTTTGGCCATTTGAAGGATAGCATGAAAGTAATTACAGTTTCTATTAACGCCACTGCTAAAAAACCAGGGGGTGCTCAATTAAGTTCCAGGTGTATAGATGGTCTACTGGAGCTGGGTGGTTTTGATTTTTCAGATTCAGCTTCTGTTCGGTTTCAGGAAAAAATCTCAGTCTCTGTTCAGTTTTTGTGTTAAGAACATATAGTGAACAACACTTCGAGCTCCATAACTTGGAAGTATCTTGCAGTAGTTTAAAAAAAATGCACTGTCTGTAAGTATTGCCATTGGGTTCAGCCTATCTTCCCTTTGATCATTCTTTGGGGTTCTCGGGGATCGGTTGCTAAGCCTTATAAGTCAGCAAAATTATAAATTATGGTAACGAATGAATAAAGTTCATCTATTCTATGTTGTGTTCTCAGTGTCACATTTTCTCTCTTATTGACTCATCCAGTGGACAATTCAATAAATAGAGATTATTACCATTATGCGGATGTACAAAATATGTATCCGAGTCAAGCTCTGGGTTCTAAGGGCAGATCATGATGTGTTGAAGATGGGTCGTGATCTACACTTAAAACCCGGAGCGCGACTCGGATACATATTTTGTACATCCACATAATGGTAATAATCATTTTATCTTACAATATATTGGGGATAAGTCAAGAATGTACATGTAGACAAATATTTAACAAACTATTTATTCGTACGGATGAAAAAAAATAAAAAAAATGGAACTCACGCAAAAGGAACGTGCTTGTATCTGACCTGATACAAACATCTGTATCAGGGGGTCAGATACATGACAGTTGCGGAGTTAATACCGACAAAATACATGTTGATTGTAAGATAAAAAAGAATATGTGACAATGAGAACACAACATACTCACCTTCTTGCCCAATATACAAAGTAACAAGAGTCCATATAGGCCAGTAGTCGCGTTCCCTCCATATAAGATAGTTTGATCAGTTTATGCATAAACACAGTTAAACCATTTGGTGGCTGTTGCTGGATTTTACAGTTTGGTTTTCTGGTTTGCCGGGAAAAAAAACTTCTGCCAAAAACCAGAAAATGAAAAACCTCCCAGCTAAATTGTCTACCACCAGGAGCTGAAATATAACAAGGTTTTTGGGCTTCGGGCCCCTGAAGCCGTCACAGTTGACCAATCACGACCAAAAGGAGATGTCATCATCTAGGCATTATATGGAGTCAAACTTACGGATTACAATGAAGTCCTTCCATAAATATGACCAATAGACTATGCTAAAGGTTTTGGGGTTTTGGGTTCGGGCAGCCATCAAGGCTGAATGATCGCGACCAAAAGGGGACGCTCTCATCTAGACATTATTTAGAGTCATCCTACCAAGGTACAATGAAATCCCTTCATAAATATCACCTGTAGACTGTGCTAAAGATTTTCAGGCTTTGGGCCCCTGTAGCCAACACAGTTGCCTAATGCTGTCCAAAAGGGGCTGTTCTCATCTAGACATTACATGAAGTCAACCTACCAAGTTACAATGAAATCCTTTCATAAATATGATCTGAAGACTGTGCTAAAGGTTTTCGGGCTTTAGGCTTGGGCAGCCATCATGGTTGAATGATCGCAACCAAAAGGGAACATTCTCATCTGGACATCATCTGGAGTGATCCTGTGTAGTTACAATGAAATCCCTTCATAAATATGACCTGTAGACTGTGCTCAAGATTTTCGGGCTTCAGGCACCTGTAACCATCACAGTTGACCAACCACGACCAAAAGGGGATGTCATCATCTAGGTTTATATGGAGTCCACCTAACAAGTTACAATGAAATCCTTCCATAAATATGACCTACAGACATGCTAAAGGTTTTTGGGCTCGGGCAGCCATCAAGGCTGAATGACCGTGACCAAACGGGGACGTTCTCATCTGGACACTATTTGGAGTCATCCTACCAAGTTACAATGAAATCCCTTCATAAATATGACCTGTAGACTGTGCTAAAGGTTTTCGGGCTTCGGGCACCTTCAGCCGTCAAAGTTGCCCAATCATGTCCAAAAAGGGACATTCTCATCTAGACATTATATGAAGTCAGCCAACCAAGTTACAATGAAATCCCTTCATAAATATGACCTGTAGACTGTGCTTAAGGTTTTCGGGCTTCGGGCTCGGGCAGCCATCATGGTTGAATGATTGCAACCAAAGGGGACAATCTCATCTGGGCATCATTTGGAGTGATCCTACGAAGTTACAATGAAATCCCTTCATAAATATGACCTGTAGACTGTGCTCACGGTTTTCGGGCTTCGGGCACTTGTAGCCATCACAACTGACCAATCACGACCAAAAGGGGATGTCATCATCTAGGCATTATATGGAGTCAACCTAATAGGTTACAATGAAATCCGTCCATAAATATGACCTTTTACCTATGCTAAAGGTTTTTGGGCTCGGGCACCCATCAAGGCTGAATGATCGCGATCAAAATGGGACGTTCTCATCTAGACATTATTTGGAGTCATCCTACCAAGTTACAATAAAATCCCCTCATAAATATGACCTGTAGACTGTGCTCAAGGTTTTCGGGCTTCGGGCAGCTTTAGCCGTCACAGTTGCCCAATCATGTCCAAAAGGGGACGTTCTCATCTAGACATTATATGAAATTAACCTACCAAGTTACAATGAAATCCCTTCATAAATATGACCTGTAGACTGGGCTAAAGGTTTTTTGGGCTTCGGGCTCGAGCAGCCATCATAGCTGAATGATCGCAACCATAGGGGACAATCTCATCTGGGCATCATCTGGAGTGATCCTAAGAAGTTACAATGAAATCCCTTCATAGATATGACCTGTAGACTGTGCTCAAGGTTTTCGGGCTTCGGGCACTTGTAGCCATCACAACTGACTAATCACGACCAAAAGGGGATGTCATCATCTAGGCATTATATGGAGTCAACCTAACAGGTTACAATGAAATCCTTCCATAAATATGACCCTTTGCCTATGCTAAAGGTTTTTGGGCTCGGGCACCCATCAAGGCTGCATGATCGCGATCAAAATGGGACGTTCTCATCTAGACATTATTTGGAGTCATCCTACCAAGTTACAATGAAATCCCTTCATAAATATGACCTCTAGACTGTGCTAAAGGTTTTCGGGCTTTGGGCCCCTATAGCCGGCACAGTTGCCCAATCACGTCCAAAAGGGGATTTTCTCATCTAGACATTGTATGAAGTCAACCCACCAAGTTACAATGAAATTCCTCAATAAATATGACCTGTAGACTGTGCTAAAGGTTTTCGGGTTTTGGGCTCGGGCAGTCGTCACGGTTGGCAGATCATGCCCAAATGGGGAAATTCTCATCTAGACATCATAAGGAGTCATCCTACCAAGTTACAATGAAATCCCTCCACATTAAACATGTCCTGCAGACTGTGCTAAGAGTTTTGGGGTTTCGGGCTTGGGCAGCCATCACAGTTGATAGATCATGCCCAAAAGGGGACGTTTTCATCTAGGCATTATACAGAGGCATCCTACCAAGTTACAATGAAATCCCTTCATAAATACGACCTGTAGACTGTGCTAATGGTTTTCAGGTTTTGGGCTCGGGCAGCCATACCAGTTGCCCGATCGTGACCAAAAGGGGACGTTCTCATCTAGACATGACCCCAAACCTGCATATGAAATTTCGTGATGATCAGACAAGAACTGCGGGGTGTAGCCCGTGCTAAAGGAAAATGTGAACAGATGTCACAGACTCACAGACTAACAGACTTCCGCACGCGTGATGGCAATAGCTTATCTTGACTATGTCAAGTTAAGCTAAAAATGACAGATAACCATGGGGTGTGCTGTAACATCTGCATTAACTGAACAAAAGATATGATTGTATGGTACTAACATTTCAATGCCATCTATGAGTACAGTTGTGCTATTCTGGTAAGATGAAAAAATAACAGAAATCTGACACAGCTCATATTTATTTTTTTCTGAAAATGTCAACGATTCACTCACAGGACACAAAAATAATTACATCAGAAATGCAAGAAATTTACACAAAAAAGTCAAACTAAAGGTTATGTTTTATCACATGTAAAAAAATTCAATAATTTACAAATAAATTTTAACACATCACAGTCTTGAAACAATACTGATTCCTAAACATGATGAGTATCATGGTATGATGACAATGAGTATTTTCTTGAAATTTTTTTTTATACAAAAACCAGTTGTGACAGATGTAAAACAGCCATGAATGGACTTTATATAAAAAAAAAATGAAGAAAACAAAAGTCAAGAAGTCATGGGTAAAAAGGATTGATCGAAGTTTACATGAATAAATTTTGTTTACCCTGAATGACCATTTTCCTACTTTGACAAACTTTATTGCCTCCGCACAGGTGATCTGTGATGCAGTAAAATAGGAAATCTTTAAGACTAGAATAGACTTTGCTTGGCAGTGGTTTCTAGGGAAGTCTTGGCTGTCTAAAGAGGCAGTCAAGACTTGACATGAAATCACTGATCTACACAAGACTTACAAAGTCTGCAAAAACACACAGGCCTCGTAGGGTTAAAGGAAATATATACCCAGGGTTCTGGCACTTTCATGAGTAGTCAATTTAACGAAATTCCAGGACCTTTCCAGTATATTTGCACAGGTTTTCATGGAGGAGCTTGAGATGAAAAATCAAAGATTTTAATAATTTTCTGAGGCAAATACACCACAGACAATAATCTAGTGGAAATCTGGCAGAGCAACTAATGCATTATTAATGCCATGTGTTACCATATGTTACATAATATGGCAATATTAAGAAACAAAAGCTTTGTTAAACACTTGCAAAACAAGAAGTAAAGGAGTACAGAATACACTTTGGAGTATGAAGATATTTTTAAATACATGGAGCAATTCATGGGAAAAAAATTACCGGAAATTATTTTTTCTGACGACATCTAAAATCATATGAAATGCAAGAATATCTTCATAATGCCAGATTTTTGTTTCATTATTGCCAGATCGCAATAGCAATAAAAAAGCAATAACCTGCATTATTAACTGGTAGAGTGCTGGAAGTATATTAGTATGGGTTTTCATGGAGGAGCTTGAGATGACAAAGTCAAAGATTTATAATAATTTTGGGGGGCAAAAACATGTACACCACAGCAGTGTGCAAAATTTCAAATATGACTCAACCGACTGACCATTCACATGCTTTGGGGATGGCTAATCGAATGTTCAGCTATACAAAAATTCTTGGAAAACCGCTTCTTTATCATTAACAAGTATTCATATATTGCATGGAACTGAAATGTATATAGCCTCTCAAGGAAAAAGTCTAAAAATCTCTCAAGACACAAGAAACACTGGTTAACTGGATGATATGGTAGGGTGCTGGAGGCCCATATTTGGGCTTTATTCTGAACTGCAGGTACCTAAAGTTAAAGGCTTCCTATTCTGTGGATGTCCTTACTATGCCCCTTGGGGTGGGATTAATGCCATATAAGCCTAAAATGCTTTAAGAATCATCTTCTCATAAGCCATTCACAATAATGCTTAGTTTCTGGTATGGAACTTTAGTAATAAAAATTCAAATTTCTTCAGAAGAACTCAGGTCAAAATTTGGGCTCCATGTGGGAGGATGACCATTTTGGTCTCTACCCAAAATTTCTATTTCCAGAACCCTTATTATCTTGGAAGTAAAATAAGTTCATCTCCATTGATCTGAATTGTTACAATTTATGGGAGAGTGCCTATAGCACTCTCCCATAAATTGTAACAAGACAAAAAACGTGTGAACGAATCTTGAGGCTGAGAAAAAAATTAGCACTCTACCAGTTAAGTTACTCAGACTTTACCATTCAAGATGCAATATTTGGTTAACCGGTCATCTGTTCGCATAGATTCAAATTTGCGTAACTACCACGCAAACAAAATGAGCATTCTCATCAAATTTTGCACACTGCCACAGGCAATAAGCAAGTGGAAAGCTGGCAGAGCAACTAACACATTAATAACCACATGTGTTGCCATATGTTACCACAATATGACAATATTAAGAAGCAAAAGCTTTGTTAAACTCTTTGAAGATAAGAAGTAGAGGAGTACTGAATACACTTTGGAGAATGGAGATATTTTTAAATACATTACATGCAAGAGGGTCTGAGAAACAGATTTTTAACTTTTTTTAGGCCTTATTCAATGAAATTCAAGAAATTTTCATTGAGGTGTCAGAAGCTTGGGAAGTATCCTACTCATTGGCAATATTACTGTCTATCTGCTATCTTATATTTGATGAGGCATGCAAAATGGATGACCCCTGTTCAGGAGGAGTCTCTGTGCTATGGCAGATTCACCCCCCTGTGCAAGCTAACCAACCCTACAGTTCTAATCGAAAAAATGGTAGGCTAGAAAGTTAACACTACAGAGGTTCATTCTACAAGAGGCTGTGCCTACAAGAAATAAGATGTGTTTTTTTTTCATTTTTAAGGTTCTGCAATCTACTCTAAAATGGAAACATCATATTACTGCAACTTTCCTTGGAACACTTTACCTAATGTTACAATCATAACCAGCCAGCACTATTGACAAAAATTGCTATTCAAATTTAACTGTTTTCAAAATGTTTGCCTCAAAAAATGTAGGTTATGACCCCCTCATTTGAACAAATCATTCAGCAAATTCCAATGAAGGATCACAAGCTATGTTTCTGATGCAAAAGCTGAAACATTTCATTTGTTTGAGATTTCCTTTTTTGCAAGTGTTGTCTATTTAGGTCTACAAAAGTTAATCTGTATCTCCGGCCCTCCCGCATGGTCATTTTGGCTGCTGCATGCTCTCTTTTTATAACCAAGGCAAACTTAAAACTAGAAAGACTGTGAGCACTGCTCACTAAATGATACCACCCACTCCCACCAAGAAACATTTTACAACAGGAAAAGTGTGTTCAATGTAGAGAGCACAAACCCCTAAATATGGGAAACCCTAAAAATTAAAATATCTGAAAACAAAACAGGAGGTGCACATCTTCAATATATGTAAAAGAATGTCTGAAGGTTTCAATGAAATCTGTTCAATGGTTTAAGAGGAGTTGCGGATAGCAGATCTGTACAGAATGTCAATTGAATTTGACAAAGTTCATTTTTCAATATGGGAAACTGTAAAAAAGAAAATATCTGAAAACAAAATAGGAGGTGCACATCTTCAATGTATGTAAAAGAATGTCTGAAAGTTTCAATGAAATCTGTTCACTGGTTTAAGAGGAGTTGTGGATAGCAGATGTGTACCCCCCCCCCCCCCCCCCCTCCACCTCCCCCAAAAGCGTAACACCACTATAGCATAACGGACGAACAGGCAGACATATGTCGGAATATGAAAATATGTGAAAGAAAAATAAGAGGTGCACATCTTCAGTGTATGTAAAAGAATGTCTGAGAGTTCCAATGGTGTTTGTTCAATGGTTTAAGAGGAGTAGTGGATAGCAGATCTATACCCTTTCCTATTATTAAACCTGAATTGACAAAGACCATTTTTGAATATGGGGAACTGTAAATATGAAAATATTTGAAAAGAAAATAGGAGGTGCACATCTGCAATGTATGTAAAAGAAGGTCTGAAAGTTTCAATGAAATCTGTTCAATGGTTTAAGAGGAGTTGCGGATAGCAGATCTGTACAGAATGTCAATTGAATTTGACAAAGTTCATTTGTCAATATGGGAAACTGTAAAAATGAAAATATCTGAAAAGAAAATAGGAGGTGCACATCTTCAATGTATGTAAAAGAATGTCTGAAAGTTTCAATGAAATCTGTTCACTGGTTTAGGAGGAGTTGTGGATAGCAGATGTGTACCCCCCTAAAGCATAACGGACGGATGGACGGATGTACAGAAGTACGGACGGACCAAGTGATCACTATATACCTCCCACTTTTCAAGTGGGTGGTATAAAAATAATAATTAAATGGTTTATGTCTGATATTTTACCCAAAGTAATAAAATTGATAAATTTGTCTCTTGAGTGCAATAAGGCTTTGCAATGCTTCAGCATTGCAAAGCCTTCTTGCACTCAAGGGACGGAATACACCATCACCCATGCCATTCTGTAGATTATGAGGCCTAAAACTTAAAACAAACCAAGAATTTGAACTTTTGATGGAAAAGAAATAATTCCAAAAATAACTAGACCAAAGTCGAGGATGACATATACCCCTGCCTGCAATACCGTGGATAGCATTACAGAAATGAATCATTTATTACTGGGTGACACTGAAGGATGACAGATTTGTGACAGATTACAGACCATTGGGGCATATATCATAAGAACTATTAAGTGTCACCATAGGGTGACACAAAAAGGTACCCCCACCTCTAATTCTGTGAAAAAAAATAATTTCTGCACACTTATATATGTTGCACATCTGCAAGATATGTGTAACCATATCCTAAAGTTTCAACTCTCTACATTAGAAATTGTGGGATGAGTTGATTACTCCCTGAAGGTACCCTTAATTAAACAAGTTATTCATGATTGAATTTTGGGAAGGACAAAATCAAAGTCCATAAAATGCAATAACTCCTACAATAATACACTGCATAACATCTGCCTTGTACTGTGGGTAGACATCAATAGGATAGACTTACACACCAAATATGAAGTCATTCCACTGAGTACTCTGCAAGTTATTCATGAATTAATTTCAAGGCGGACAAATTCTAAGTCCATAAAGGGCAATAACGCTGGCAATAAAATCTTGCATGACACCTGCATTTCACTATAGGTATACAGCAATAGGATACACTTGCATACCAAATATCAAGTCACTCAACCAAGTACTTTACAAGTTATTCATGATTGAATTTTGGGATGGAGAGATGGATGGATGGACGTTCTTTCTTGTGGGTTTTTTTCTCATGTTAAACCCTTACCCCACAAGGACAAAAAATTAACCCCACAGTGCAAAAAATAACTCCACAAGTGGCCACTGTACTAACCCAACCCAACTACCACTGACCCTAAATTGTAAACCCCACAATGTACCTCTGCTAAGTCTGGATGGACTGACAGATGGATGGATGGACAATGCAAATCCTATATACCCCTGCTGGGGGTGGGGGTATAAAAAATAAAACAAGAGGCCCCAGAGGGCCTTAGGCGCTCACCAAATGTTCCATACTGTTAAGACACAAATTTTATCAAAAGCTATTCTTAAGGTTCTACAGAGTAAATCTATACTCTCTGTGGAGCTAAAACATCAACAGGACTGAATGGGACAATGCTGCTGATCAAATATCAAAAGATTCTGCATGATGGTTCTGAAGAAGATTTTTAAAGAATTTTCCTTGAATTGCACAAAGAAAACATTCACGCCCCCATAGTGAGGCCCAATATTGATTGAGGGACTCAATTTGAACAAACTTGAATCAGAACCTTACTAAGATGCTACATACCAAATATCAAAAGATTTTGCCCACTGGTTCAGGAGAAGATTTTTAAAGAATTTTTTTCTTAAATTGCACTAAGTGAAAATTAACGGCCCATAGGGAACCCCAATATTGATCGAGGGACTCGATTTGAACAAACTTGAATCAGACCCATACCAAGATGCTTCATACCAAGTATCAAAAGATTCTGCCCACTGGTTCTGGAGAAGAAGATTTTTTAATAATTTTTCTATAATTCATACTGTGCTATCAGAGTTATGCCCCAGACAGAGCCCCCAAGGGACATGACCATTTCATTTGAACAAACATGAATTGCCATATAGTAATGAACATCCACATGAAGTTTCGTGAAAATAGGACCAGTGGTTTCAGAGGAGAAGTCGTTTGAAAAATTGAAAATTGCACCAAGTTGAAATTCAAATTCCCATAATGAGCCTTAATATGAACAAAAGGACTCAATTTGTACAAACTTGAATCAAGCCCATACTAGAATGCCGTATACCAAATATCAAAAGACTCTGCATGCTGGTTCTGGAGAAGAAGATTTTTAAAGAATTAAAATAAAAATTCATGCCCCCATATTGAGCCCAAATATTGATCAGGAGAGGGGGCGGACAGGGGGGGGGGGGGGGAACTCAATTTAAACAAACTTGAATCAGACCCATACTAGCATCCTGCATACCAACTATCAAAAGATTCTGCCCACTGGTTCTGGAGAAGATTTTTAAAAGAATTTTTCTTGAACTGTACTAAGTAAAAATTCACGCCCCCATAGTGAGCCCCGATATTGATCAAAAGTCTCAATTTGAACAAATGTGAATCCAACCCATACCAAGATGCTGCATACCAAATATCTAAAGATTCTGCCCACTGGTTCTGGTGAAGAAGATTGTAAAAGATTTTTTCTTAAATTGCACTAAGTAAACATTCACACCCCCATAGTGATCCCCAATATTGAACGGGGGATTCAATTTGAACAAACTTGAATCAGACCCATACCAAGATGCTGTATACCAAATATCAAAAGATTCTGCCCATCAGTTCCGGAAAAGAAGATTTTTAAAGAAATTTTCTTAAATTGCACTTAGTAAAAATTCACACCCCTTTAGTGAGCCCCAATATTGATCGACGGATGCAATTTGAACAAACTTGAATCAGACCCATACCAAGATGTTGTATACCAAATATCAAAAGATCCTGCCCATTGGTTCTGGAGAAGATTTTAAAATTTTTTTTCTTAAATTGCACTAAGTAAAAATTCAGGTCCCCATAGTGAGCCCCAAAATTGATCAAGGGACTCCATTTGAACAAACTTGACTCAGACCCATACCAAGATGCTGTATACCAAATATCAAAAGATTCTGCCCACTGGTTCTGGAGAAGATTTTTCCTTAAATTGCACTAAGGAAAAATTCATGCCCCTATAGGAAGCCCCAATATTGATCAAGGGACTCGATTTGAACAAACTTGAATCAGACCCATACCAAGATGCTGCATACCAAATATCAAAAGATTCTGCCCATTGGTTCTGGAGAAGAAGATTTTTAAAGAATTTTTCTTAAATTGCACCAAGTAAAAATTCACGCCCCCATAGTGAGCCCCAATATTGGTTGAGGGTCTCGATTTGAACAAACTTGAATCAGACCCATACCAAGATGCTTCATACCAAGTATCAAAAGATTCTGCCCACTGGTTCTGGAGAAGAAGATTTTTTAATAATGTTTCTATAATTCATACGGTGCTATCAGAGTTATGCCCCATACGAGCCCCCAAGGCATGTGGCCATTTCATTTGAACGAACATGAATTGCCATATAGTAATGAACATCCACATGAAGTTTCATGAAAATCGGACCAGTGGTTTCAGAGGAGAAGTCGTTTGAAAAATGTTCACGACGACGGACGGCAAGGGATAAGTTGAGCTCCCTTCGGTGAGCTAATAAAAAACTGGCTGGCCCACATGCAATTTTACAAAAAATGGTCTGAGAAACAGAAGATCTAATTTGTGGGGCCTTATTTATTTATTTATTGGTGTTTAAGGTCACGTATTTCTTTGGCTAATTGTGACCGCCACGTGGAGATACAGTCAAGTGTAGTTAATCATTTATACCCATGTTGCCCATTTTAGAGGCCTTCCACCACAAGCATTGGTGACTGGATCCTATTTTACCATTTTTATTATTATTATTATTTATTGGTGTTTAAGGTCACATACTTCTGCACAATGGCTAATCGTGATTGCAAAAGGGAGATAAAGTAAAGTTCAGTCAATCGTTTATACCCATGTTGCCCATTTTGGAGGACTTCCATCCCATGCATTGGTGACTGGGTCCTATTTTACCAGTAAAACAGAGCTTCTTTACCACAGTAAACAAGTACTGCTTCACTTCCCCGAGTTCCCAAGGGGGTGCAAGTGTTGTCTGCTATTCATGTTCCATAAAGGATTAATGATAAAATGTTATATAATGTACTATTGGAAAGGGCTCTGAGAGCCATTTCCAACAGTGTGCCAAATATAGGGTTCACAATAATTCCCCAAACTAAAATTCAAGTATTTTGAAAGATTTTCTGGTTACAACCAAAAGGTGAGCAGCTTAAGAAGTACTAGTGTTAATTTATCCATTTGTGCAATTATGATCAAACATTCAAGACTGTCGCATCTTCCTGTTCACTCACACTTGTATGTTTCAAGTACTTCTCAAAATTTTCAGGGCTCTCACAGAATTAATCAAGCTACAACATACAAGTAAAATTATTTATTGCTCCTGTTGACAACAATTACTGGAAAACTCGAATGGCAAATAGCAGTCTAGTTTATATTTTGCATTATTCACCTCATACACTATTTCCATGTTTTGAAAGCCATTTGAAAAAAAAAATGTTTATATCATCCCACTTCACTGATATTTCAAGTCTGTTACATGATTTTTTGAAAAACTCCGAGAGAGCTTGTCAAGAAGGAAAATAAAAGAAACATTTCGTAAATCTATACCAGAATACATAACTGGAGTGGCAAAATTCAATTAAAAAAAACAAATGTTGAAAAGAAAAATGATCGCAGACAACAAATAATAAACTATAAAGCAATTTGAACTATGATGCAGTTTTCTGCACATTGCTAAAAATCAATTATTTTTCATGAGTTGCAAGGTTTTGAAAACTGACATGCAAAATTCAAACACTTTCAATGCCTTGAAGCATTTAAGTGGAACCTGCAATTAGTGAGACCACTAACATGTTCACGTGATCACAATACAAAGTTGTATCTGCCCTTTTTCCACTTGAAATAGGTTTCAGAATCATTGCACACATATCTTCATCTGATTTTGGTATACTGGAAATAGTACAGTACAAACAGGAGAATTTTGAAATCCAATGCTTAGTTCCTAGTTTTTACTCCATGAGAAGCCTGCTGAACCAGAATTCATTCATTATCAGCGTAGTGTATGGACGCAATCATGGCAAACAAAAATCAGAATGCACAGAACTGACATGAAAAAGAAAATTACATGCACAGTTACAGTGAAATACACTTGCTGCAGGGAAACCAGTTAACCCTTTAACCAAAACATAGGATATAAACAATTTTTAAATTTAAATTTTTTTTCTTCAATTTTTTCACATGATTTCAACAAAATCATATCATGTGACCCCCTCATTGAAAAGAGCTCGATGAGCTCATTCCAATGTGGGGTCACATAATATGATTTCGCTAAAACTTTTTGAAATTTTTTTTTTTTTCAACTGCTCAATTTGTAAGTTACACGGGCAGATACGGCCAATTTGGGAAGTAAAGAGATAACTGAACAGCACTGTTGTCAGTCAAAATATTGAAAAATAAGATTTATAACTATTTATTACATGCCACTTTATAAGATAGCGGGAAATATATCGCAAATATTTTTTTATATTTTGTGATGGAACAGATATAAGAGAATAGGTCTCCAGAAGTGATGTGCATTACACAAGTTTAGATCAATATCACTGTTTGCTTTGTGTTGTAATTTACAATTAAAACCAATTTTTAACTGATTGAGTGCTAGAAACCACTATCATGGCTTTAGTTAAAAATGTGGGAAGCCACATTAATGGCTTTACAGTGTTATGTGTAGCTTTTTTGTACAGCAGCAGAAAAAAACGGTCATATAAAATTATTTTGTAACAATTTATTGGAGAGTGCCAGGAGGCACTCTCCAATAAATAGTGACAAAACAATTATTTATGAACAAAATCTTGCTAAACTGAAGTTCCACTTGCTGGTAGCATGGAATCTTTATAAAAAAAATACTCACATTGCAAACCACTGTTGAATAATAATTTAGCGCTCTACCAGTTAATTGCAATTAAAACTTCACAATGCATGTACTTAACTCTTAACCTGCTCAGTATTTTCTTGAATTTTTTCATAACACCCAGTAATGGCTGTTGTAAGTCAGCTATTACTGGATTTTATGAAAAATCTGAACACATGATGCCCAGCTATGATTCGTGATATGATTGGTCCAACTTTCAGTGATCCATTCTGTTGAACAGAAGCCAAATTATATCCTTTGTGTTGGCAAGAGAATTGGTGTCCTGGTAGGAATATCTGTCAGCAGCATCAACGAGTTAAATGAATACCTACTGTTTCTGAGTAGAGACCAGAATTATCTTATTTGTGACTGCAAGGAAATCAAAATGTTCAATTAGGGCCTTGACATGCTCATGAAAATCTATATTTCCTTGTAGAAACTCACGAGATAATTCTGGTACCTACATGTACTCACAAATAGTTAGTATTCTCTAGATTCAGTATTTTATAAACTGTCTTGGTGCTGAAAATGTAATCAGGATTCTATTGAAAATTGTTGGTACCATGATAAAGGCTTCCTATTCTTCAGAGGTGTCAATTTTTCAGCCAGAATAAACCTAATAAACCTATCAACCCTCTATTCATTGCAACAACCATATCTGGTCAGCTCTATTTCTCAAAATCACCATTCAAATTTTACCATTTACTTTCAATTTTGCCTCCAAAACCGAGCTTCTGACCCCTTATTAGAAGGTTCCAATGAGTGATCATGAGCTAGGTTTTCCAAATAAAAATGAACATTTTTTAGTTATTCCATTTTTTTCAAGTGTCATCAGGTTGTCATAAGCCATGTTTTAAAAACAAAAATTACAGAAGTAATAAAATATTTTTATTGGAACTTTGTGAATAGCACTTGTAGGAATTGACCATTAACCCTTTCCCTAACAGAGACAATATCAAAATTTATTTTTAGATATTATTTTTTCTAAAACTTTCAACAAAACCATATGACGTGAGATCGCCCCCCCCCCCCCCCCACCCACCCACCCACTCACTGGGCCAAGCTTATTGATTTCATTCCAATGAGGAGTCACATGATATGGCTTTGTTGAAATATTTTGAAAAATAATGTTTTCTCAACTACTCAATTCGTAAATTTTGCAGGTGGATGTGGCTGATTCATTAGGTATAGGGTTAACTGAAAATGCCTGATAACCGTATATTTTTAACTTTGAAAATGGTATTCAACTAAGCTGAAAACAAATGAATGGGGAGAAATTTTTATAGCTGTACCCCAAAATTTGCTTCCTGCTTTACTTTTGACTGTCACACCTGTAGTATTTTCAATTAGTTTTTATTGATTTGTGTTTAAAGTCATTATCAACATCTATGGCACATCACAACTGCAACACATATATATAGTCAAGTTTAGCCAATTGTTTATACCAATGCTGCCAACTTTGGTGAATTTCCATCCCAGACACTGGTTTCTGCTTTCTATTTGACCAGTAAAGCAGAACTTGTTTATCACAGTAAACCAGATGTTATCTTCAAACTCATAATGATTCAACCAGAGCTAAATTTATTTTTAGTTCACTGTATCAGAAAATGTGGCTGTTGCTTGCAGTCATGTAAAATAATGTCAATTGCAGCTGAGTGCAGCCAATTTTTGATTTGCTGCAAACATAAAAACATTTAAAAACTGTATTATTGATTCACTTTGGGCTGCACTATTGGATATACCAGAGAAGTACCTGAGAAAATTAGGTTTCTCTAATTTTATGTAAGAGCTTTTATTCTTCATACAGTACAGTCACTGTGGACTGGTCAAAATCCACGCGTGGACAGTGATGTCCACACATGTGTTTACCAGGTAATAAAAATCATCATAAAATTTTATTCAATGAAGCACCGGGTTGTACCCAGTGCTTCATTAATTAATTTTTTGATGATTATTGCTATAATTAGTGTTTGCAATCTAATATTATTGTGTTCATGGAAATACTGCTCACTCCAGTCCATGGCAGCCATCCTGTAAGTACGACAAGAGGAGATCATGTTGATTAAAGATGAGATAGGATAGGTGAATGAAAATAGATGAAATTATGTTTCTCAGGTCATTTCATTTGTCAGTGCAGGTGAATGGTTTTCACTTTAGTTATTTGTATACAGACTTATTTCATGATTACTTTCCAGTACAAATTTATTCTTGGAAACTTCAACAAAACGTTTAAAATATATTTCAGACTTTTTTTATGGAAAGGTGGATTGCTGATGGATTTTGTCAGCCATGATCCATCAGTCCATAAAAAATACATACCTACTTTCAACTGCATATAATTCTATGAATTTTCCCCAACTGCTTTAATCCTCAACCCTTTACCTAATGGATAGTCCGGATCTGCCAGCTCAATATACAAATTGAGCAGATGAAAAAAATTATTTTAAAAAAATTTCAAAACCATATCATGTGAGCCACCTCATTAGAATAAACTCAAAGATTCTTGAAATGTTTTTAAAAAATTGAAAAAGTGTTATTTAAAATAATAATTTTGATATTGTGTGCATTGGGAAAAGAGTTAACCAATAAATTGACCAAACTGCTCAGTGCTATAGAGAGTAAAACTGGAAATTTAATTAATACATTTTGGGAGGGTATTTTTGGGGGGCTTTTATTTCTCATTTTTTTGCTTGTAAAACATAACTCTTGAACCTTCATCAGAATGAGATCAGGGTGATAAGCTATGATCGGGAAGCAAAAGTTTGAAGGTTTCAGTTACTCGGTAAAAAATATTGTGAGAGCAATCTGCATGGTGAGTTGGTAAAAAGATATACAATTATACCTCATTATGTTAGTACCAGTAAGTGCCAATCACTTGTCAAACATACAAAGCAAAGCTTGCTCAAAATAAAAAATAGAAACTATGTTTTATAAATGGTTTTCTGCAAGAAAAAGTTACCAAAAAAAATTAAAACTTTCATATGAAGTATTGGGCATTTTGTTTTCGTGACAACTGGCCATTCAAATTGTCTCATCAAAAATTTAAATTTTATTTGGCACTGGTACATTTGGAATATTATTAACTGGTTGTGGTGGAAGCCCAAATTTAGTTTTTTATCCCTAAGTGCAGGTATTGCATTTTAAAGACTTCACATTCTCTGGATGAGCTTCATATTATATTTGAAGTGAAATCTTTTAGTCTGTACTAATTTCCATTTTACAATTTATGGGAGAGTGCCTATATGCACTCTCTCATAAATTCTAACAAGACAAAGGCATATAAATAAAATTTGATGGCAAAAATAATTTAGCACTCTTATCGGAATCAGTAGAATTCTGAAATGTAGAATCCTCATTTGAAATTGTTTTTCACACTCAAAGTAATGGTCACATTAGATTCCCCAATTGTATTTTATTGCTTTAAGTTAATTTCTCACAGCTTAAATACTTGTAAGCATTCACTGGGAAATATTGGGATAAATAATTGTAATAAAAGAATAAAAGAGAAATTAAGGAAAATAAATTATGCTTTCAAGCTCTTATGTGAGCTTTCAGCAGCTCAAACATTGCCCCAACAACATGTAGCACTGATGTACTTGCTAGGACCTGAGAAACAGATTTCAACTTCACATATTCTGACTGATGTAATTTTATCAACTTGGCAACATTTCTAAAACTTTATAACTTTTCCTAACTAAGGAAACAAAAAGACTCATAAAGTTATCTACACTTTTCCTGAAACAAGGGAGATTCTGAAAAAATTAGTAAGTTTATAACTGAATCAATAGTAACTAAAAACCAAAAATGAAATGGCCAAGCGAAAAACAATAACAAAAGAACCTATTTCAATTAAGTCTACTCTGATTCAGTTTTCATCAGAATCAATGATTTCTCCCTCAGATTCCATACTGTCAATAACTTCACTCTCCTCCCCAGCTTCTGATGTATCATCATCTAAAACATCACCCGAAAGTGCAACTCTGGCATAATCATCAGTGTCAATAGACTTGCAGAAATGAATGGCATACTTCAATTTTTCCTGAAGCACAGCTTTACAAGAATATCGTGGTAACTTCAGTAAGAAGAAACAAGTGTAACTTTCTGGCAAGAAATGGTCCGGTGGATTGTATTTGTCCAACACCTGAAATGCAAAAAAAAATAGAAGTAAGTGTTGCTGTTTCAGCCTCTTCAATCCTGTGGTCATGGATGCAACTCTCCTTTAATTTCAGGTAATTATTTTATCAGGAAAGCATTTTTCTCATTTTTCAAGTTAGAGAAAAGGTCCACAGATCAATCCCCAGGAAGGGTAACTGTGTTGTACCCTTGGGCAAGGCACTTAATCCTGATAGCCTATGTGGGGGCACAGTGGAACTGTGTACTAAGGCACACTGCATGTTGATGGTACACTTGTCTTCAACCAATGCTGACCCTGTTTGTGCAGATTTAGTGTGCTGAGGAGTGTGACAGTTGCTCGCTGTTGCTTTGTGATTCTTTCCAGCTCCTCTGGCTTCCACCACCCATAGAACTATCCAACACGAGGTGATACTGGCTGTCAAAAGTGTTGTTAAACCCCAATAAATGAATAAGTAAATGTGATGTAACACACTGTTGAAAATGGATTTCTCAGCCCGATGCAACGATAGTGCATAACATCACTGCATATTACCAGATTAGTGCGAGAAATTCATGAAATAAACTGCAGTGCTCTAAAATCTACACACCAACACCAGACTGAGGCAGCTTACCCTGAAACTTTTTGTCTCAGAGGTTAAAGGTAAACTAAAGTCAAGTACTTTTCAAGGAAGGGGCTGAAATTCAAGGACTTTTTATTTGAGTGGGAGGAGAGCCATGGGAAATCAGCTCATGAAGCACTGTCTAACAAGATATAATAAGATTAGATGTGTGCATGGGATGTCCTGAGGTCAAATAGGTCTGTAAACAAGGAGAATTTCTGATTGTCAGCGTAATTTCTCGACACATTGCAAGATTTTTTATTCAATGAACAGGCATTTACTCTATAACCTATATTCAATTAATAGGTGAAATTTGTATTGAAGGGATGGAACATGGTTTTGTATTTGGAAAGCATATTCAATTAATTAGGTTATTCAATTAACCCTTTACCCAAAGTAACACCCAGAACCGGCCAGCACTATTTACAACAAGACACACTGTCACCGTGCCGAAGCTACGACGAATCGTGCAATGCCAATGATGTTTTAAAACTCGTTGGTGACAAAAAAAACTCGGTGACAAAAAAACTCGTTGGTGACAAGTCCATAAATGTGACAGAAATTATCCGAATGACATGCACTATTGAGAGGGTGTAGACATCATGAAGATACATCTGCATACCAAGTATGGTGTCATTCCATCAAGCATTTTAGGAGTTATGGTGTTTTTTAAACTCATTGGTGACAGACCGACCGGCAGACAGACCGACAGACTGACATTGCCACATATAGAGCTGCTCATCGCAGCTAAAAATCACCGTACAATTTTCAATATTTTTTTCATTTTTTGTCTCAAAAACATAGGTTATGACCCCTCTTTGGAACGAGCTCGTCGAGGTTGTTCCAACGAGAGGTCATAACCTACGTTTTTGAGACAAAAAATGAAAAAAATTAATTATTCAAGAATTTTTTTTGCAAGTGTCGTCTGCTTTTCAGGTTAGGTAAAGGGTTACGAGATATCCAATTAAGTGGTTTCTGCTGTACAGGGAAAACAGAACTCATCCACCTCTATAAACAAGTACTCGACCACCTCCTGAGCTTCCTTCCAATGAGCAAAAAGTTTTAATGGACTTGATGTAATTTTTTATCAACATTATTTTTATTTCTATTTATAAAATTACAATTTTTTTTAACTTACTTGCAGGACAAAGTCTCTGCCTCTGAAATCTGCAATAGTTCTTGGTAGTCTTGTTCTTCCCCACACAAATCGCAGAAACAGCGATCGTTCAGAATTGGAGAATTCTTCCATGGTCTCCCAAAACCACACAACTAATGGCGCATGAGGGTCAATTCCCTTATAGGTAGCCACAGACTTCAGTAGATTGAGTGGAATATCTGGACTGCCACAAACCTGGTCGATAAATATAAAATTATTTCAAAATGTGTTTTTCATCAACTCACTGCCAACAAAACAAACTAGACCTGCACTGCTAAATAAATACCCCCCTCCCCAACAATCCTAAACATCAAGGCTGACATCCAGGATACAGCCACTCTAACTTGACCTAAGATATAATTAAAGGCATGTTAAAAAGCTTCACATTTTAGCAGTCTTTGATAGGTTACTGGACAGAAACTAAAACTTCACTTAATTTCAGAAATAAATAAGTTATCAGCGTACTGACCTGGGAATAAGCCCAGGTTAAGTGTGAAGTAAATGAGGCCAAAAAGTATATGGGTGAGCTTATTTTTGGGAGGTCAAGCCTGCAGGAGAAATTGGATGCAAAGTTGACACCAGGTTAGGTGACTCCGTCAATCCATAACAAAGATGCATTAACCCTCTACCTAATGAATCAATGGCAGGCGCTCATGTAAATTAAAACAATTTAAAATTAACAAGATTGTTCTAATGAGGGGGTCATGTGACCCCCCCCCCCCCCCCCCTCATTAGAACAAGCTTGTTAAGCTCATTCCAATGAAGGGTAGCATTCCAATGAAGGGTAGCATGATATGACTTTGTTGAAGTTATTTGAAACATTTGGAAAAAAAATAAACAACAAATTTTGATATCATGCATGATGGGTACAGGGTTATTTTTTGTTGTAGCAACTTACATTTTACCAGCATGGCGTCAAACTGAAAGTTGGTAATAGGCTTATTTTCGATCATGGGCTTATACTCGGGTCAGTACGTTAACAATTTTGGGTACATCAATGTACCATTATAGCGAGAACTAAAACACACCATTGTTTCCAGCTCCAAACCAGTAAACAAAGAAAGTAGAGGTGCTGGAATAACTTGTGCCATTCCCTCTCTCACCCATCTGACTTGTTCATCAAATTCATGTAATCTATAGTCCATTGCTAATCTTATGTACTCAGCTCTGTTCTCACACATAATTTTGTTGTACTTTGAACACAAATCGATTTCCTGGCCAGATGAACTTGGAACACTGAATGGCATATCTGCTGCTTTCAGCGCATCTTCTGACATCTCTTTAATACACATTAAACCTAAAAAAATATAAAAAGCAAAATATGTTTAAGTTATATGCTAATAAGATAGTGGCAAATGTCTACCATTTTTTTATACCTGTATTATTCACCATTTAAAATTTATTATTTTTCAAATTTTTGCTCCCACCCATCACTCTCCCTACAAACAAAGTCTTTGACCCATCACTGGAACAAGTTCATTCCAATGAAGGGTCATAACCATGTTTTAGAGGCAAAATTTTAAATTTTTTGATCAACAAAGTCTTTTTCTACTATTGTCAGCTGGTCCTGTTAGGTCAAGGAATAACTGGTTAAAATCCAAAATATTTTTCCAAAGTGATTTGTGACACAAATATTCTTTTTTAGCGACATCATGCAACAAGAAAAAGGAACCTTAGTTTTGCAAGATTTGGCTCATAAATAATTTATTTGTTACAATTTATTGTAAAGTTCATGTTGGCACTCCCAATGAATTGTAATTAAACAGTTTGATATAAACATTTTTTTCCTACTGCAGAGAAAACAACAATTGCATATGGAGTAAAACCACTAAAATGGTATTTAGCACTTTTCAATAGAGCCAGATTATTTGCTTCTAGCACTCATCCAATAAAGTTATACTGAGTACTAAGGCCAAAACTTATATACTACTCAAAGTTTGCTAAGCACCAAATATCTGACACATCATTGTGAAATTTGCTTGTGACATATTTGCGATATATTTGGTGGATATGATTGAGGAATATATTGAGATGGTCCCCAGTGTTTTCATTAGCTCTCTTGACAGGCAGACTTTTCGTGACAGTCATGGAAAGCATGTACCCCTTGATTTTCATGATGTTTTCGTGTACTGTCTACTTGCACATGACATGTGTAGGGTATTCAATCTTCTTTTCAACACAAAGCCTTGTGATTTAATGATTGAATATGGCAAATGCAAATGTAAGAAGACATTTGTCTGAAGCAGAAATGTAGTGGGCTGCAGGGATGGTGGAGCAAGGGCTACCCATCGTCAAGTTTGGTGAAGCCCTTGGTGTGCACCATACGGTGATCACCAGAGCCTGGGCAAGATTTCAGCAGTATGGCACACCAGTAAGATGGTATGGTGGTGGCAGAGACAGGGCAACATCTGCAGCTGAAGACCGGTTTCTGATCATTCTTTGCCACAGCAACCCAGCTTCACAGTGACCTTCAGAATGCATCCGGGGTAAATGTTTCGACGCAGACTATCTGGGCAAGGTTGCACGGAGGTGGTCTCCAATCGAGAAGACCATGTATTTGCATTCCGCTGTCCCAGACCCACCGCCAGGCACGATATGAATGGGCCATGGACCACGTTGGATGGACCAGAGAAGATTAGCGACCTGTCCTTTTTACAGATGAGACAAGGTACTACCTAAACCACACAGATAGGCATTCTAGGGTATGAAGAAGACCAGGAGAGCGATTCCATGCAACCCAACATTGCCGAGTTTGACCGCAATGGTGGAGGGTCAATCACAGTCTGGGGTGGCATCAGATGATATGGACGTACAGAGCTCTGTGTCCTTGAATGTGGAACATTGACTGCACAACGGTATATTGATGAGATCCTGGATGTCCTGTCAGATTGTATGCAGGTGCAGTGGGTGATAGATTCATTCTGATGGACAATAATGCCCATCCTCATGTTGCCCATGCTGTCGGGGAGTACCGACAGAGGGAGGGGATTGAACGTATGGACTGGCTGGCAAGCTCCCCTGACCTCAATCCAATCGAACATGTCTGGAATGAGTTGCAGCTTGCAATTTCAGCCATCCAGTCCAGTAAAGAAGGAACTTTGTGCCATGCTGGTCCAAGAATGGAACAATATCCAACAAAGGACCACCAGGAACCTGATTGGGAGCATGAGAAGGCATTGTCAAGCTGTAATTAACAGTAAGGGGTCTCATACTCGATGCTGAAGCCATACCAGTTCACTCTGTCAACTTTCTGGCATATTGAAAAGTTTCCTCTTTTACCCAAAATATCCATTTTCCATGGTTATCGTATTCAAAAGCTAAAAAATAATGTCAAACACAAATAAACTCTTAATTTCTGTACTAAAATCATTAAAGATATAATTAAATAAAACATATATACACTTTTCATTACAATATTTCAACTAAAACGCAAAAGAGGTAGTTGGATGTACTTGGTGCTTTAAGAACTGTGGACAGAGATTGGTCTGTAAAGCAGCAACACTTTGGAAATGTCAATATAATTTTTAAAAGAGAACTAATTTTTTTTAATTACATTTAAAGGATTTACTGAATAACATTTGTGCAATTAACAGGTCAAATGTGTTTAAAAAAAGTATGATCAATAGTTTTCTGTTTATAAATTCAGGCCTGGCATTATGAAAAATACAGGAGGGCTAAAAAGTTAAAAAATTTATAGTAATTTATATATTTTTTATACTTACCAATGACCCAGACTTAGCTGGTGCTAACTCTAACAAAACCAGGGCCAAACACAAATTTTGCCCCCCAATCCCCAAAATTTGCATCCAAAACAAAAAGAAATCATGTCCTAAAGGACCTCCATACTACGCCTCTACTGCGCATGCGCAGTGACGCAGTCGTCCCGAAATTGGCGCCAATTATCATTCTTACTGGCAGTGCCTGGTCAGCGCTATGTACTCAGCGGGGAGGCAAGAGTTCCCAACTCCAGGGAGGGCCATCCCCGTCTGGGTCATTGGTAAGTATAAAAAATATATAAATTACTATAAATTTTTTAACATTTTTATACTGTACCAATGACACAGACTTAGCTGAATAGTAAACAGGCTGGAGGGCCTAGGACAAAGAGGAAAATCCAATAAGCTCAACTATATAGTAAAGAGGTAACCCCTTAAGGAGAAAAGGAGTATTAGGCTTTACATGTATCTTTCTTATTTAATATTAAATTAGAAAGATACACTACCCTTAATAATTGAGCACAATAACATTCATGTTCTCTATTAACATCCAGTATAACCCTTATACTAATTATTTTTAAAGCAAGCCAATAAATAAAGTAGTCCAGAGAATTGAGACTCTTTATAGTCATTTAAAAGTGTCCGAGTATTGTATATTAAAGCCCGTTTGACACTTGACATATACAAATGCTTCACACCGAGCTACACTTTAAAAATAAGACATGAATGAATTTAAACATTAATATTACACTTTAAAACCATCCCGGAAGTGACTCAGAAATACTGACTTGGAGGAGGCATTCCCTTGCTTTTCACTATAAAGCAGGTGACCTAAGGGAACACCCGCCCCCCCCCCCCCCCCCCCCCCCCCCCTTCCCCTTGCCCTGGGTCAAATAGCCCAGAGCGAAGAGGGCAGCCGGACGGAGTCACTGCCGGAACAGAAAGCCTGCATAACTATAGTTGCAACTGTTTAGTGGACGACATTCTGAGCAACAGATAACGGACCTAAACAATGCAGGTCTCCAGAAATGGACTCAATATTTCTGAGATAAAAATTTGTGAATGTGGATGGCTGAGACCAATAAGCAGCCTTCATTAAATCTGTAATAGCAACACTATTAGCATAAGCCCAGGAAGTAGAAAGAGCTCTTACTTCATGAGCAGAAATCTTAAGCACAGACTGCTGAGAAGAAGATAAATCTTCATAAGCAGTACGGATAGTTAACTGAATCCATCTAGCAATAGAATGGACTGAAATGTCCTTTCTATTAGGCATCAAAGACAGAAAGAAACGTTTCCGTCCCTTTCTGATAAACTGAGATCTCTGTTTATAGATACGTAGTGCTCTAACAGGACAGAGTAAAGGCCTACGCCCGTCAGAAGACGGAAGAGCCTTAATAACAATAGGTTCCGGATATTTATTAGGAGCCTGATTCTTAGCTAAAAACCCCACATTAGTAGTGAAGGTGATAGTGTTCCCAACACTACGATAATGAGAATCATCCACCGATAGTGCATGAAGCTCACTGACTCTTCTGGCAGAAGAGAAAGCTAAGAGAAAAGCTGTCTTATAAGATAAGAATTTGAAATCTACTGTCCCAAGAGGTTCAAATGGCTTTTCCTTCAATTTAAGGAGAACCCAAGCTAAATTCCACTTAGGAATTAATCTAAGAGTTCTGGGTCTATTTATCGAAAAGTTTCTAACCAACTTCGATAAAGAGACATTAGATCCAATTTGTAAACTATCATGATGTGCATAGGTATCAGATAACATAGATCTATAACCCTTTATAGTAACAGGCTGCAGTTTGATTTCGTCAAACAAATATACTAGAAAGTTTGCAACGTCTGGTATAGAGGGATCAAATATATCTACAGAATGATCCCTACACCAACGACGAAAAACCTTCCACTTAGCCGCATAGTTTAGCGAAGAGGAGGTCCTCCTACAGTTAGAAATCGCGTCCACTGCTCGTCCTGTAAAGTGCTTGCCATGCAAGAAGGACCGCACAACGGAAAAACGTGAAGGTTGAGACCTTGCGGGTTGTGATGGAGTTGGTGCGATTTCCCCTGCGAAAGAAGATCCTCTCGTGGAGGAAGCTTCCGCGGTAGGTCCCACAACAGACACCTGAGTAGATTTATCCACGGTCTCTGTGGCGACAGAGATGCTACCAACAGAATCTTGCATTGAGATTGTTTTATCTTTAGCAATACTTGTTGAATTAACGGCGCTGGAGGATACGCATATCCTATCATTCCGTCCCAAGGGATCGACAGAGCGTCTACTGCAAATGCTCTTGGATCCGGACACGGAGACACATACGTCTGCAACTGATTGTTGAGATGTGTCGCAAATAAGTCTATCATTGGCCGTTCCCATTGGTAGCAAATCTGATTGAATACTTGTTTGTTGAGAGTCCACTCCGACGGTAACAAACGGCCCTTTCGTGAAAGGGAGTCTGCTAGCACATTCGTGAAAGGGAGTCTGCTAGCACATTCAGACGACCCGGTATGTGACGGACCGAAAGAAGAACGTGATGTTCTAACGCAAACAGAAGGATTCTTTCCGTTAGATTGAACAACGGAACTGAATGAGTGCCTCCCTGATTCCGTATATACGCCACTACTGTCGTATTGTCGGAGAGGATTTGGACATGAGCATCGTGAATAATGTCCATCCAGTGACGTAACGCAAGCCAAATTGACATCATTTCCTTGATGTTTATGTGCTTGCACAGGAATTGCGGATCCCAAAGACCCTGGCATCTCGAATCCGTTGGGATTAATGATGCACCCCAACCTGTTTGACTGGCATCCGTCATAACGGTAAAACTCGGATCCGGCAACTGCAGCGGAACTCCTTGAGTTAACCACTGAATGTTTGCCCAAATCTGAATCTCTTGTTTCACTTGATCTGACAAGAGAACGTCTACATCGAGCGAATGAATTTTCACACTCCAATTCTGAGTCAGGAAAATTTGAAGAGGACGTGTGCGTAACCGCCCCATCGGAATGAGATCCGCGGCGGCTCCGCACAGACCTATCAGTCTCATAAATTCTCTTGCCGTGACTTTGTCTGCGTGCAGACAAAAGCGAGCGTAACAACTGACTAATTTCGCTCCGGTTAACGGCAGACGAACGAGATTGTTGTGCGTCTCGAAGCTCATTCCCAGATGAGTGAATGACTTGGACGGCACCAGATCCGACTTCTCCTCGTTTACTATAAAACCGAGACGTCGGAGCAATAGAAGAAGATTCTGAACATCGTTCTGAAGCGTTAACTCGTTGCCGTACCTCTGAAGAATGTCGTCCAGGTAGGACGACGTTACCGCAGACGAATGAGCTCGGAAGTAGATCATTACCGAGTTCATTACCCGAGTGAAAGCCCAGGGTGCTAGATTCAATCCGAAGCACATCGCCCGGAATTGATACACCACTCCAAGGACTGCAAAGCGTAGATACTTTCGGAATGTCGGATGTACCATGACGTGAAAGTACGCATCTTTGAGATCTATGCTCGTTGCATAATCGTTCACCTGAATACTCGCTCTGACCGATCGAATCGTCTCCATATAAAACTTCGGAGCGACGATCAGCTTGTTTATCCAGCTCAAATCTATGACTGGACGGAACGAGCCGTCTGGTTTCGGAACCAGAAACAGATGGCTGTAGAATCCCAGAGATTCCTGGTTTTCTACGACCTCAACCGCGTTCTTCATTAAAAGAGACTGCACCTCTGATAACAGAGCGTCTCTTTTCTGTGGATTTGACGGAAGATGAGTCCACTTTGGACTTCGAGTTAATGGAGGCTTTCGTTTGAAGGATATCTTCAGACCTTCCGAAGTCACTCCTCTCACCCAAGGGTCGTCCGTAATCGACGCCCACTCTTGTGAAAAACTCGACAACCTTCCGCCAACCGGAACGCGATAGAGGTTTAAGCCATCACCTCCTGGACCTGCGGTAGGAGAAACCACGTCTTCCACGACCCGCACCTCGCCTCGTCGACCTCGGGGCGTCCCACCGATTGTCCCGGCCTGAAGGACGTCCCGAACGAGAGTCGCTATCCTGACGGTCTCTCGAATAAGACCAAGAGGACGCACCGGAACCTCTATAGGAACCTCTCTTGGGTGCATTAGACCCAGAAGTGCCCGTCTTATTCGTGTCTGCTGTATCCGACTTCTTAGGAGCCGATCTGAACAACAGAGAATCATTAGCTTTCTTTTTAATTTTATCATAAATAGCGGAAAGCTTGCCGTCAAAGAGAAGTTCTCCTGAGACCGAAGCGACTCTAAGAGAGTTCTTCACCTTAGAATCCACTAGTGTGGATGTAGCTAGGGCTGCGTCACGTCTAACCAACTCCAGATTTGCCACTGAAAGGGCGGAGTTACACGTGGAATAAGCTACTGCCCTTGAAAGAAGTCTTAAAGAGGATTGTATATCCTGAAACTCTTCCCCTTGAAGGCGCAGTGATAACGCCTTAGTAAGGTGATCTGCGTAAGATAAGGCATCTAAATTGGCTCTGTTAGACGCAATAGCTGTTTCCAACACCGCGGTTGGAATAGAAGCTGACGACGGTAATGATAGCTCTAAGTCTTCCGCCTCGTCGTCCATACGCAGAGGAACTCTCGGTATACCCTGTCCTGCCGTATCGAATTTATTCCTTGCATTAATGAAAGGCAGGTTGAGAGTATTAGCAGACAAGAAACCTGCTTTCCCCGTCCTGGAAGCAAGTTTAAATATAGCGTCGTTCAATAATTCAAATGTTCTAGCAACATTATTGGACTGCGACGGAAACTCGGGAGCGATGTCCCTGAACCGCTCAAAAAATTCAGAGTCCAATGACGCTATAATTCTCTTGTCCGGAAGCGCAGCAGTCTGGCCCGACGGAACAACTTGAGGGAGAAAGTGCCGGATGAAGTCCACGGCAGCTTTATGTTGTTCCGAAAGGGATAGCTCCAAGTCATCCGTATCCCTTTCACCATCCGGTCGGACCTCATGATGTTCCCGGTCGTCCGCCCCCGATGCTTCGGCGGAGCGTACCGACCCAGCGCCGTCGGATAATTCTCGATCCGACACCGTTTCTGTCGGCTGCTGGGATGCTGCGATAAGCTGTGCTATCTGCACAAGAATGTCCGGCGTCGAGACCTGCGGAGGCGCAGTCTTTCGCTGCTTCGCCGAGGGCAGCTCCGCATCAGATGGCTCCCGCATACTTTTCCTATGCGAACGTCCAGAGTCCATCGGTCTCGAATCCCTGGCTGCCGGATGGTGTGACCTGGTCGCCGAAGAATCCTTCATCGGCGAAGCTGGTAATATATCGGCGGTCACGCAGCCAAGGTGCGGTCGTGTGCGCTGACGAGAAGAGGAAGCCTTAACAGTCTCTGCGGACTGCTTATACAACGGAGCGTCCCGAGCGACGGACGTATGCTCCGCTAAAGACACATTTTGTACCACAACATCTGGTCCCAGATGTTGTTGTACGAGAGAGGGACCTCTCTCGCTCGCGGCCCGGCTGGACCTGGACGAGCTAGGAACCGGACTAAAAGGCTTCCTCCGTTCTCGCTTACTATCCGCCGTCACTGGGTGTGCATCTATTATGTTTATAGTGCTCGCATCACCCAAAATTTCCTCTTGGACCGCATCGGACAAACCCGGCTGCCGAACCATTCGGTGAATGGACGCTACACCGGGCGAGCTAGCGGACGACATTTGTCTAATCTCCATGAGCACTTTTGCCGCTAGCTCTGAATTCATTTGTGACGACGGACGCACACTTGAAGAAGATAACATGGAAACATCACCCTGTTCTGGTTCCTCTGAAATAGAAACTGAGAGAGTAGAGTGACCTTGCGGAGAAAGAGCCGGCATCGCTCTTTCTCCAGAAACAACATATCGTGACACACGTTTCCAATGTTTCTCATCCCAATGTTCACATATAGGACAGGGATTAATGCGAGAACACTGACTACAATTAATACAATGATCATGAAAGTCAGAGGAAGATTTCTTCCTATTACAATTTGAACAACGTCCCTTCATTGTGAAAGAACAACAATAAGTCCTAGTTACTCGCAAAAACCCCTGACACAAAGATACATAATAACATGATCCATTAATAAATGAAAAAACAATTGCAAAACAAAATAATTTTGAAAAAATATTTTTTCAGCGAAGCCCAAGTTGCTGAAAAGTAACGTTGAGCCCCGATGGATCCAATGGCAAAGTGTGGTCAAAATTTTTTAATTTATATTAAATAATTAATGAGACACTTTCGGATAATATAAATGTATCTTATAATGAGATAAACTACAACAAAGGCAAACAGCCCCCCTCAAAAAAGGCTGTTGCCAATGAAAACAAACAGTGTAAAAACACCAGAAAACATGACTCCAGGCACTGAAAAAACTGGCCCGGAATCAGTCATCAATTACACTCTATCTGATGCAAAACAGAGACTCCCAGGGGAGAATCTGTAGAACATCAGATGGAAGATGCAGAACACAAACGTTATACACCCATGGGTGAAAACGTAACTATGGGGAAAATAACAGAAAACATTCTGTAACCAAGCAACTCTCCCAGGAAATTTTAGAAATGAAATTTCTCAAAAATATGCCAAAAGCATGGGAGAATTGCAAGGGGACTTTAGAAGGCTAGGGGAGAGGAAACACTGAATAAGCAGTGCAACAATTAGCAAGAATGACAACAAGAGGCCCATGCCTCGAAAATAGGCAACTTAACATAATTTCATCAAAAAATTTTAAGTACAGCCCTGATTATTTTTTGCCACTTCTTTTTCCTCTCCTCCTTCTATCCTCCTTAGAATCACATTTTCTCCAAAAATTACGTGTCTGGCATCCTTTAAACTGAGATTTACAAGCACAAAGATCAGTGAGATGTTGACTGATGAAGGGCCAAACAGAGAATGATAATTGGCGCCAATTTCGGGACGACTGTGTCACTGCGCATGCGCAGTAGAGGCGTAGTATGGAGGTCCTTTAGGACATGATTTCTTTTTGTTTTGGATGCAAATTTTGGGGATTGGGGGGCAAAATTTGTGTTTGGCCCTGGTTTTGTTAGAGTTAGCACCAGCTAAGTCTGGGTCATTGGTACAGTATAAAAATATAGCCCTCTTAAATCCTCCCAGGAGGGCAAATGCTCTTGCCAGGATTCATCACTTGAGTTCCATTCTGTTCTATCCAGTAGGGAGATAGAACAGAATGGAACTCAGGTGACATGTTTAAGGAAGTCTTCTTGCTTCATACAGTAAGTGTAAGAATAACAAGATTAACCACATCTATCCCTAGCAGTATTTCTAGGGAGATGTGAACAGCATCTTAAGGTAGCATGGTACTTTCCCCAACAATGTTATTATTCTACATCTAACTGGCAGCATTCCCAGAGAGTCACATACCACCAGTACCAAGAATGTGACAGAATGTTTGAACATGAAGCTCAGTGGTGCATTTCAGTTTTATTTTTGAGCAAATTATATAATCCTTTTTGTCATATGGATAAAGTGAGCCAAAGAAATTGTGCACATAAAATAGAAGTAGTACAGCAAAACAATTTGTGATGAGTTTAATTAGCTAGATGCAGGGGGGCTAAAAATAGCCCTCCTAAAAAAAAATTGTGAGGGCTGTAGGATGGCAGCCCTCCTTGAGAATGCCAGGCCTGCAAATTATAGTCACATGACATGAAAAGAACACACTTGCTCAAAACATTCTTGAATGACCAAAAATTTTCATTTCTTACCTCAAAAACATATGTTATGACTTCTCATTGGAACAAGTGCCAATGAGAACTTGTGAGACAAAAATTGTAGAAAAAAAAATTTGAATGGCTATTTTTGTGAAGAGCACTGGAATTATGATCATTATGTTAGGTAAAGGGTTAATGGAAGTACTCTATTAACTGGTTGAGTGTTAGAAGCCACTATCAGGGCTGAAAGTGCTAAAAGCCACTACAGAGGCTTTCACAGTTTGACTAATTTGTTGTTGGCTCAGCAGTAGAAAAACATACTAATACATAAGTCAAACACCAAGGGTGGCAATGCCCCTGACCCTCACTATCAAGTATGAGCTCCTAGTCATTTATCTTTGTTGATATTGAATTAATAAATATCTTATCTTATCTGCATTAAACCATAGCACCAATACAGCAGGCTACCAAGTGTGTCCATGGGACACTAATGCCCCCACTTTATGATAAACTATATTTAGTGGTTAACAAAGCTCAAAAAAGGGCCATAACTCAGACAAAAATTACCACACCACACTCAAAATCAAACCCGTCTGGTATATGGTCTACAGAAAGCTATATTCCAAGTTTGCTTGAAATTGGAGACCTATAACTCAAGTTAGAATCCAGAAACCAATATCAACATGCCTTCTGAGTCAAAAAAGGGCCATAACTCTGGACCAAGCCCACTATCAATCCTAACCTGTATTATGTGGTTATAAACCTATGTATAAAATTTTATTTCATTTTGTTCAGTCAAACTAAAGTTATCGTCCAAAACCATAATCAGGACGTGTGTACGTGCGGATGGACAAGGGTAACACTTAATGCCCATCGCCAAAATGGCAGGGTCATAAAAATTGTTTAGTTGAAATTTATTGGAGTACCAGTTGGCTCTCCCCAATAAATTGCAATAAAACAATTTTTATGAGCAACATCTTCCTCAACTTCAAGGCACATAATCCTGATTGCCCACATGGGGACACAGTGGCACTGTGATCTAAAGCATTCTGCACATCGTTGGTGCACAAGTTTTCAACCAACCAATGCTACCTTACTTGTGTGGGGTTAGTATGTTGGGGATCTGACAGTTACTCACCAGTGCTCAATGGTTCTCTCTGAGTACTATCCAAAACAAGGTGACCCTGGTTACCGAAAATGTTGTTAACCCCCCCCCCCCCCCCCCAAAAAAAAAAAAAAAAAAAAAAAAAAAAAAAAAAAAAAAAATCTTGTTAAACTAAGGCTCCTATTGCTGATAGTAGGATATCTTTAACTCAAGTTACAACTGACCACTAAAAAGTAATTTAGCACTCTACCAGTTAACCATTTACCTAACATGAAAAGCTGGTGACACTTGCAAAAAGAATTCTTGAATAGCTAATTTTCTGTCTTGAAAACATAGGTTATGACCCCTCGTTGGGACGAGCTCGTTCCAACGAGGAGTCATAACCTATGTTTTTGAGACAAAAAATGAAAAAAATAATGAAAATTAATTAGCGATTTTTTAGGATAGTGCTGGTTTGGCCGTTACGTTGGGTAAATGGTTAACAGATAACCAATTAAGTGGGATGCCCTGTATATCATCTAAGCTCTACAAGTTAGCTCTTTCCCAGTTAACCCTTAAGTCTGCATACAGCCACAAACTGTCCCTTTATATTACTCTGAAAAAGTGTGTCCTTTCTTGAGAACTCACCTGGTAAGATGCATTGATCTTGACAGTTTTTACATCATTGTTGGCTGCCTATCCAGGCAGCCAACAATAAGATCGAAATGTAGTTAAGTCATCTGGAGCAGTGTTACATGTATGTACTATAGTTAAGGCCTAAAAAAAGTTAAAGATCTGTTTCTCAGGTCCTCATGCATGGTCTTTTTGGCCGCCGCAAGCTCTCTTTTCATAACCAATGCGAACTTAAAAAATAAGTAAATGGTTTATGTCTGATATTGTATCAAGTTAATAAAATGGATAAATTGGTCCCTTGAATGCAACAAGGCTTTACACTGCTTTAGCATTGCAAAGCCTTCTGGAACTCAAGGGACAAAATGCATGACCACCAATGCTATTCTGTAGATTATGGGGCCTAAAACATAAAACAAACCCAGAACATGAACTTTTGATGGCAAAGAAATAATAATTACAAAAATAAATAATAAAAAAAAACGCCCTTCAACATGCAATTTTACAAAAAATGGCCTGAAAAACAGAAGATCTACTCTGTGGGGCCTATGTCAAATTAATCTGTGGACTTAAGAGTTAAACAAACCTACCTTATTCAGTTATTTGGAAGTTATTCTTTTCATAACCATTGTTTATAACTCGGCCCTGGAATGCTATCCTCAAACTTGTTTTTCAAGATTTTTGACCGAAAAATGAACAGGCATCAGTTGGGATAATTTTCCTGATAGCTGTGTTGAGTTATATGTCAGACACTCTATAAAATATGGACAAAGATGAGCAAAGTAATCTATCATACCTGGTACAAAATCTTTATCAACCTCTGTTAAGTCACCAATAGTTAATGGCATACCCGCCAACTGTTTCCACACAGGTTCGGCAACACATACACTGAGTGGACTTCCACTTCTGATTGCTATTCCAAACAAAACACCTGTAAATATATACATAGTTAAACAAAATATAATATATAACGGAGGTTCGCCTAAGTTCAAAGGTTATTGTGTTGCTACTGAGCCAAACTAGTTTTGAACTGTTACATTCTTCTTCAGTGGCATGAAAGTCAGAGGTCAATGTTGGTTGCTCCCTTTTATACCCCCATGGGAGGGTGTTTTGACTCCGGTCAACTGAGGGCATGGCCAAGTCATCCTGAGGTCATGTGATGGTCAAATGACCTGGGGTGGATGGATGAACTTTTGACCAATGACCTCTGTGTTCCCAAAGGGAACATTAAGAGCTCAAGGGCATCCTGATAGAGCCTAAGTGTGGACAAAATCCAAATTTTTTGAGCTACACTACCGGAATAATAATCCAAGTATACTACAGTAATAAAATATAAAAAACTACCTATGTATGAGGACAATGACAATGTAAACAACGTCAATGTAAACAAGACATCAGGCACAAAAAAAGGCCCAAAGTCAGAACCAATTGAAATGCTATCAGATGCAAAGCTAGATCTTCATAGGAAGAAAAAACGATACATCGGATAGAAGATGCAAGACTAAACGACCTAACACCCCTAGGGTAAGGACGTAACCCTGGGTTAAAATAGAATAATATATGTTAAACTCCCAAGAATTTTAATAAAAAATTTCAATAAAAAATAGCCAAAAAGCTTAAGAGTTTAACAGGAACAAGAAAATTGTTTATATCTGAACCTCTTCTGAAGCCTGCATTTTAAGGAAAGTACCATGGTTTGATGAAAGGAACATACCCCAAGTGATACAGCATTAACTTCTGAAAATTTTGTTGGGCTTTCTAGTTGGAATGCTTTGCAGATATGGTTGCAAAATACCAAAGTACACCATGAATGCAGAAATATGTATTCCAGCTTGTTACGCTTGTGCAATGAAGAAACAGTTTAGGTAAAAACAAGGTAGAAATAACAAATTTTACATATTTTTTACAAGTAAGGTTCCACTTTTTGTTTCCCCATATGAACTGAATCAACATGAGAATTGAACACCACATCATTTAGGTTCCAAACTGCCCCAGTACTAAATAAGTTTTATGTTGATATCTCATTCCACAAAATGAAAAGGTATTGACGGGATATAAAAAAGATGATGTGCATGCAGATTTCTTCCATTTCACTTCTATCGGTAACTTTGATCATGGAAGCATGGTCTTTACAAACTAGACACAAAAATCTAACAGATGGCAGGATAGTCTGTACTGGCTGGCTGAATGGACTGCTCGACAAACCCATAAAATAATGAGTCCATGTTTTTTTTCAATGGGCAAATAAAAAGACTGTGGTGTTGATTAAGTTTGTAAGCGTTTCTTACTATCAATTTTTTAAAAAAATTTTGAGGGCCCTCATGGTTGTTTAGAATCTCTCTGAAGAGTTTTAACTCTTTCAACACGAGAAGCTACTTTTCCGGTCCAGGACACGATACGTCATAATTTCATCACGTAGGATGGCTACTAAGTGAATGTGTGTGATAGAACAATTTAATTTTTTCAACGTGCAGCCTTCAGCCATTTAACTGGCATGGAAGATACCACCAGTGTTCAAAGGGTTAAAGTGACTTAGTGCACCTGTTGAAGTTCCTCAAAGAATGGACTCCGGACAACTTTTTTTCTCTCTTTTTTGACAGCAGTAAAGTAACCACATTCCTTAAATTTAACAAAATCAGTAGGTGAGAATAAATGATTTGGAGTATTCCTAGACCTGCACGAGATGGACAAAGAATCATTTTGTAGCCTATTGTATGCCTTGAAACATGGTTTTTCAATTGCCCCATTTACCAGAAATCAGATGAATAGTAAGAAACAGTTACTCAAATTGCTCTTAGTATTTAATTTTTTCTGAGCTATGGTCCCTTTTATAACAATAATATGATAACACTCTTGACGTTGACGTCAACATGCTGGGATGTACTACACTATTGTACAGAGGTCCTCTGATGCCTAGATAGGCAGTCCAAGATTTACCTACAAATCACTGCCAAGTCTCTAGACTTGAATATAATGATTTAACACTATCTACCATGTATTGTCTGGGATCTTGTGACAGGTTTTTGTTTCAACTTACCTAAAAATCGAAACATGGTTTTTGCCAATGGAGACTTGAATGATGGATTGAATAAAAAGCAATCTCTGTTAGCTCCAGATTCATCCCTACCATTTGGGGTTACTATCAGTAGTGACAGTGAGCCATTTTGTAATTCATCACACATCTCAGCTACGGACTCACTGTACCCACCGCCGCAGTCATCCACACTCTCTCCTGTAAATCAAAAGGTCACAGATTTAAATATTAATTAACACATTCCATGTTAATCTCTACACAAACCAATATTCACGACATGTTCATGTTTCCACATTATTCTCTGAAATTATTTTCATACAATTTTAACCCTTAAAGGCTGATTCCGACTTTGATAACTTTTTAATGCAAAGGAACAGATGCCCTAACATGCATTGTTTGGGTAAAATCAAAACTTGTTTTCTAAGTACATTGTCAGATGTTTATAGACAAGACTTGGCTGCCTCTGTAGGCAGCCAAGACTTGACTAGAAACAACAGCAAAGCCACTGGAGGTAAACTTTCAAAGTATAGTGAAAATATATAAAGATTTTCAGTCCCCTTAAGAGTTAATTAAAAAGAAAACTATCGAAATTAAAATTTAACCTTTCTCACGGAAAAATCTACACAGGTTCTCAAACTTTAAAAAAAAATGAAATCCCAAGGAAGTAAATTTAAAAACTGTGCAGAAATGGTTCCACTAGTCAAATGAACAAAGGTGAATAAAGTAATAGGAGTGTTAGCTGTCCGATCTGTCTTCATGAAATCCCACTGCTGGACCAAACCTCAACACCATATTAACAAGAGGATGCTGTTTGACGGTACATAATATGCCTGTACATCCAGAAATTATAAAACATTATGCAGGCATATAAAGTTCATGGGCAGTAACTCCACCAAAAATCAGAAAGCAAAATGAAATTTCGAACTTGATGTATAAGTATCCACAACAAAGCTATATATCAACGATTTTCTGAATATGTCCAACCATAAAAAAACAGAAAATGAAAAAAAATCCGGAAAGCTCTAAAAATTCTAAGTTCAAGGGCAGTAACTCCACCAAAAATCAACCGAGTGGAACGAAATTCGAACTTGATCTGTAAGTATCCATAATAAAGCTATATATAAAAAGTTTTCTCAATATGTCAATCCATAACAAAAAAAAGTCTGGAAAACGGTAACTAAGTTTAAAGGCAGTAACTCCACCAAAAATCAACTGAGCAGAACAAAATTCGAACTTGATCTGTAAGTATCCATAATAAAGCTGTGTACCAAAAATTTTCTCAATATATCCATTCATAAGGAAAAAAGTCAGGAAAACAATTCTGGACAGACAGGGAATGAAATTCGAACTTGATCTGTAAGTATCCACAACAAAGCTATATACCAAAAATATTCTCAATACGTCCAACCATAACGAAAAAAAAGTCCAGAAAATGAAAAAAAATCTGGAAAACTCTAAAAATTCTAAGTTCACAGGTAGTCACTCCACCAAAGATTATAAATTTAAAGTAATTTGTATATTTTATACTTACCAATGGCCCAGAATAGCTGGTGCTTAACTCAAAGTTATTAAGGGCCAAACACAAATTTTGAACCCCCCAATCCCCAAAATTATACTTGCAAAACTGAAAATTAAAAGTCCTATCTGTCCCTCCATACATTTACTCTCCACGCATGTGCAGGCGTCAGGAAGTGACCGGAATTGGCGCCAACATCATTCTTTGTAAAAGAGAGTACTACATAATAATTCAGCAGGGAGGAATGAGTGCCCACTCATGGGAGGGCCATCTCCGTCTGGGCCATTGGTAAGTATAAAAATATACAAATTACTTTAAATGTTAAAAAATTTATAGTAATTTATATATTTTTTATACTTACCAATGACCCAGACATAGCTGGTGCTAACTCTTAAAAATCTAGGGCCAAACACAAATTTTGCCCCCCAATCCCCAAAATTTGCATCTAAAACCAAAGAAAACATGTCCTGAATGGGCCTCCATACTTCGCCTCTACTGCACATGCACAGTGTCAAGGACGTCCCGAAATTGGCACCATTAATCATTCTTACAACCAGTGCCTGGTAAGCGCTATGTCCTCAGCGGGGAGGTATGAGTTCCCAACTCCTGGGAGGGTCATCCCCGTCTGGGTCATTGGTAAGTATAAAAAATATATAAATTACTATAAATTTTTTAACATTTTTATACTGTACCAATGACCCAGACATAGCTGAATAGTAAAAAGGCTGGAGGGCCCAAGACACAGAGGAAAATCCAATAAGCTCAACTATATAAAATAGAGTCATCCCCTCGAGGAGAAAAGGAGTATTAATTAGGCTTTACATGAATCTTTCTTATTTATGATAAATTAGAAAGCCACAATACCTTCTATAATTGAGCATCATAACATTCATATTCTCTATTAACATCCAGTATAATTCTTATACTAATTACTTTTAAAGTAAGCCAATAAATAAAGTTAGTCCAGAGAATTGAGACTCTTTATACTCTTTTAAAAGTGTCCGAGGATAGTATAATAACGCCCGTTTGACACGTGACATATTCAAATGCTATACTTTAAAACCATGACATGAATGAATTTTTAAAACATAACTTTCACTTTAAAACCATCCCAGTAACAGCTCAGAATTACTGACTCCGGAGGAGGTATCCCCTTGTTTTCATAATAAAACAGGTGACCCAAGGGAACACCCTCCCCCCCCCCCCCCTTTTTCTTGCCCTGGATCAAATAGCCCAGAGCGAAGAGGGCAGTAGGACGGAGTCACTGCCGGAACATAAAGCCTACATAGCTATAGTTGCAATTGTTAAGTGATCGACATTCTGAGCAGCCGATAATGGACCTAAACAATGCAGGCCTCCAGAAATGGACTCAATATTTCTGAGATAAAAATTCGTGAATGTGGATGGCTGAGACCAATATGCAGCCTTCTTAAATCTATAATAGCAACACTATTTACGTAAGCCCAAGATGTAGAAGAGCTCTTACTTCATGAGCCGAAATCTTAAGCACAGACTGCTGAGTTAAGGATAGATTATCCTAAGCAGTACCGATAGTTAATTGAATGCATTTAGCAATAGAATGGACCGTAATGACCTTTCTATTAGGCATCAGAGCCAGAAGAAGCTTTACGTCCTTACTGATAAACTGAGATCTGTTAATAATACATAAAGGTCTAGCCGGACAGAGTAAAGGCCTATGCCCATTCGAAGACGGAAGGACCTTAAAAACAATAGGTTCCGGATATTATTACGAGCCTGATTCTTAACCAAAAATCCAAGATTAGTAGTAAAGGAATAGAGCTTCCAATACTACGAAAGTGAGAATCGTCCACCGATAGTGCATGAAGCTCACTGACTCTTCAGCAGAAGAGAAGACTAAGAGAATTGCTGTCCTAAAAGGCCAGAATTTGAAACTACTGTCTCAAGAGGTTCAAATGGTTGCTTTAGTTTAATAAGAACCCAAGCTAAATTCCGTATAGGAATTAATCTAAGGATTCTAGGTCTATTTATCGAAAAGTTTCAAACTAACTTAGATAAAGAGACATTAGGCTCAATTGTAAACTATCATGGTGTGCATAGGTATCAGATAACATAGACCTATAACCTTTAATAGTAACTGGCTGCAGTTGATCTCGTCAAACAAGTACACTAGAAAGTTTGCAATGTCTGGTATGGAGGGATAAAAAATATCAACATAAAGATCCCTACACCAACGACGGAAGACCCTCCACTTTAGCCGCATAGTATAGCAAAGAGGAGGTCCTCCTACAGTTAGAAATCGCGTCCACTGCTCGTCCTGTACAATGCTTGCCATGCAAGAAGGACCGCACAACGAAAAACGTGAAGGTTGAGACCTTGCGGGTTGTGATGAAGTTGACACGATTTCCCCAGCGAAAAAAGATCCTCTCGTGGAGTCCCACAGCAGACACCTAAGTAAATTTATCCACGGCCTCTGTGGAGACAGAGATGCTACCAACAGAATTGTATTGTGAATGTATTATCCTAGCAATACTTGCTGAATCAACAGTGCTGGAGGATACGCATATCCTATCATCCCGTCATACTAGATCGATAGCGCGTTAACTACATATGCTCAGGGATCCGGACACGGTGACACATACGTCTGCAATTGATTGGTGAGTTGAGTCGCAAAAAATTTATCACTGGGCGCTCCCATTGGTAGCAAATCTGATTGAATACCTGTTTGTTGAGAGTCCATTCTGACGGCAACAATCGACCCTTACGTGAAAGGGAGTCTGCTAATACAATCCGACGACCCAGAATATGACGGACCAAAACAGAACTTGGTGTTCTATAACAAACAGAAGGATTCTTTCCGTTAAATTCAATAATGGAACCGAATGAGTGCCTCCCTGGTTCCGGATATACGCAACTACTGTCGTATTATCGAACAGGATTTGACATGCGTTTCTGAATAATGTTCATCCAATGACGTAGTGCAAGCCAAAATAATATCATTTCTTGGAAGTTAAGTGCTTGCCTAAAAACTGCGGAACCCAAAGACCCTGGCACTTCGAATCCGTTGGGATCAATATTGTGCCCCAACCTGTTTGACTGGCAACCGTCATAATCGAGAAACTCGGATCCGGCAACTACAGTGGAACTCTCTGAGTCAACCACCGAATGTTTGCCCAAATCTGAATCTCTTGTTACACTTGATTGACAAGAGAACGTGTATATCGAGCAATTCATAGATTGTGAAAGGTTGCCGTCGAAGAGAAGCTTCTCCAACACCGAAGCGACTCTGAGAGAGCTCTTCACCTTACTATCCCTGCGTGTGGATGTAGCTAGGGCTGCGTCACGTCTAATCAACTCCATGTTGCCACTGAAGGGCGGAGTTATACGTGGAAAACTACTGCCCTTGAAAGAAATCTCATTAAGAATCATATCCTGGAATTCTTTCTCTTGAAGATGTAATGATAACGCCTCAGTAAGGTGGTCTACATATGATAAAGCATCTAAGTTAAGTCTATTAGACATCATTGTCGTTTCCAACGTCGTGGTTGGAATTGACATAGACGGCGAAAAAGACAATACCCAGTCTTCAGCCTCGTCGTCTAGACGCAGAGGAACTCTCAGTATGCCCTGTCCTGCCATTTCAAATTATTCCTAGACTTGATGAAAGGCAGATTAGAGCATTTGCGGACAAGAAACTAGACTAGTGTGTTTTGGTAGCAAGCTTATATATATATAGCGTCATTCAATAATTCGAAAGTTCTAGTGACATTATTGGACTGTGTCGGCAACTCAGGGACGATGTCCCTGAACCGATCAAAAATAAACTCTGTGTCCAATGATGCTATTAGTTTCTTATCCAGCACTGCAGCATTCTAGTCCGACAGAACAACCTCTGGAAGATAATGCCAGAAGAAATGTAATGGTATCTTCTGTTGTTCCGAAAGGGAAAGCTCGAAATCATCCGAATCCCTTTCGCCATCCTGTCAGACCCTATGAAGTGTTCGGTCGTCCGTACATGATGCATCAGCGGAGCGAACCGAACCAGCGTCGTCTGATTATTCCTCATCCGACAGAGATTCTGTTGTTTGCTGGGATGCTGCGATAAGCTGTGCTATTTTGGATAGCACATCCGTCACTGAGGCCTGTGGAGAAGCGGTCTTACGATGCTTTGCCGCTGGAAGCTCCGTGTTCGTTACCCCGTGTATACTTCTATTATGCGAGCGACCGGAGTGTACAGGCCTCGTGTCCCTTGGCTACCGGATGGCGTGACCTGTTCGCCGTGGGATCACTGAATGACGAAGCTGGCCGGATACTCGAGGTCACGTAGCCAAGTTGCGGTCGTGTGCGCTGCCGTGAGGATGAGGAAGCATTATCGACAGTCTCTCGGACTGTCTATATAATGGAGCGTCCCGAGCGGCGGACATATGCTCCGAATGCGAAACGTTTGTACCACAACATCCGGTCCCAGATGTTGTTGTACGAGAGAGGGACCTCTCTCGCTCGCATCCCGGAAGGACCTGGACGAGCTAGGAACCAGACTAACAGGCTTCCTCTGACCTCTCCTCTAATCTGTCGTCACTGGGTGTGTACTATTGTCTATTATAGTGCTCGCATCACCCAAATCTCCTTCCTGGACCGCAACGGACGAACCCGGCTGCCGAACCATTCGATGAATGGACGCTACACCGGGTGAGCTAGCGAATGTCAACACCGTCGATCCTACTAGGAACCTCTTAGGCGATTGACGTATTCCATGAGCACTTATTGCCGCTAGCTCATCATTTAACTATGACGACAGAGGCACACTTTTGAAAGACATCTCAGTAACTTTGCGAACAAGAAACCAGACTTGCTTGTAAATAGCAAGCATATATATATAAATATCGTCGTTCAATAATTCGAAAGTTCCTGTGACATTATTGGACTGTGTCGGAACTGAGGGATGATGTCCCTGAACCGATCCAAAAATTTTTGTGTCCACCGACGCTATCAGTCTCTTATCCGGCATCGCAGCATTGTGGTCCGACGAAACAACCTCTAGAAGATAAAGCCGGATGACATATACAGCAGCTTATGTTGTTCCAAAAGGGAAAGCTCGAAATCCTCCGAATCCCTTTCGCCATCCTGTCGGACCCTATGAAGTTTTCGAATGTCTGTACCTGATGCTTCAGCGGAGCGTCCCGACCCAGCGTCGTCGGATATTACATGATGCGACAGAGATACTGTCGTTGCTGGGATGCTGCGATAAGTTGTGCTATTCGGGATAGCACGTCCGTCACTGAGGCCTGTGCAGTAGCGGTCTTACAATGCTTTGCTGCTGGAAGCTCCGTGTACGTTGACTCCTGTATACTTTTCTATGCGAACGTCCGGAGTCTACAGGCCTCGTGTCCCTGGCTACCAGATGGCGTGACCTGGTCGCCGCGCATTCTCTGATTGGCGAAGTTGACTGGATATCGGAGGTCACGTAGCCAAGGTGCGGTCGTGTGCGCTGCCATGAGAATGAGGAAGCCTTATTGACAGTCTCTCTGGACTGTCTATATAACGGAGCGTACTGAGCGGCGGACGTATGCTCCGAATGCGAAACATTTTGTACCACAACATCTGGGGCCAGATGTTGTTGTACGAGAGAGAGGCCTCTCTCGCTCGCAGTCCGGATGGACCTGGACGAGCTAGGAACCGGACTAAAAGGCTTCCTCCGTTCTCTCCTCTAATCCGCTGTCACTGGGTGTGCACTTGGTTGTTTTATAGTGCTCGCATCACCCAAAACTCCTTTCTAGACCGCAACGGATGAAACCGGCTGCCGAACCATTCGATGAATGGACGCTACACCGGGCGAGCTAGCGGACGTCAAAGGCCGTCGATCCTACTAGGGACCTCTTAGGCAATTGACGTTTTTCCATGAGCACTTTTCCGCTAGCTCTTCATTAATTGTGACGACGGAGGCACACCTTTGGAAGACATCACGGATACATCACCCTGTTCTTGATCGTCTGAAATAGAGATTGATAAACTAGAGTGACCCTGCAGGGAAAGGACCGGCATGGCCATTTCCCCGATAACATACCGTGTCACATGCTTCCCATGTTGTCATCGAAAATAACACATACTGAACAGGAGTTAGTGCGAGTACACTGACTACATTTATGCAATGATTATGAAAGTCAGAGGAAGATTTCCTCTTAATCCAATTGAACAATATCCTTTCATTGTGGAAAGAAAACAAAGTCCTAGTACTCGCACCAACCCCTGCAAATCAAAATACATAATAACATGATCCATTAACATAGAAAAAATAATTGAAATCAAAATAATTTTTGAAAAAATATTTTTTCAGAAAAGCCCAAGTTTCTGAAAAGTAACGTTGAGCCCCAATGGATCCCAAGCCTAAGTGTGGACAAAAATTTTAAAAATATTTTAAAAATTTAATGTAACACTTACGAATAATAATAATGTATCTAGATATGATTAAACTAACATCAAGATATTATCTTCAAGAAATCCCCCTCACACAGAGGCTGTTGTCAATGTAAACAAGAAGTGTAAAAACACCAGAAACATGACTCCAGGCACTGATAACCCTGGCCCGAAATCAGTTACCAATAATACACTATCTGATGCAAAACAGAGACTTCCAGGGAAGAAACTACAGAACATCAGATGGCAGATGCAGAACACTACGCCTAAACACCCAAGGGTGAAGACGTAAACATGGGGAAAAGAACAGAATTTATTCTGTTATCCAGCTAAAACTCCCAAGAAATTTTAGTAATAATATTACAGAAAATATGCCAAAAACATGGGAGAATTGCAAGGGGGGACTTAAAGGAAAGGGAGAGAGGAAAACACTGAACAAGCAGTGTAACTTTATAGCAAGAATGACCACAACAGGCCGTTGCCTCGAAAATAGGTAACTTAACACAATTTCATTAAAAAATTTTAAGTTACAGCCCTGATTATTTTCTGTCACACATTTTTCCTCTCCTCCTTCTATATCCTCCTTAGAACCACCATTTCTCTAATATTTATGTGTCTGGCATCATTTAAACTGAGATTTACAAGCACAAAGATCAGTCAGATGTTAACTGATGAAGGGCCAAACAAAGAATGATTAATGGCGCCGATTTCAGGACGTCCTTGACACTGCGCATGCGCAGTAGAGGCGAAGTATAGAGGGCCATTCAGGACATGTTTTCTTTGGTTTTAGATGCAAATTTTGGGGATTAGGGGGCAAAATTTGTGTTTGGCCCTAGATTTTTAAGAGTTAGCACCAGCTATGTCTGGGTCATTGGTACAGTATAAAAATTTATATTTTTACACTGTAAACCAATGGACCAGACTAGCTGAATCGTAAAAAGGCGGAGGGCCTAGGACTTCTGAATTAGTAGATCAACATAGTTCCAATCCTGTAATCCAAGGTGAAAGGAAATTAAAATTATTAGGAATTACATGTATGTCTCTCTATACAGCAATAGAGAAGACATATCATAAAAAGGAGCCTAGTTCAAGTTATTCCGTATACTTAGCATGAAGACTATGCTAACTGGATGTAACCAGTTTCCAATTTTTAAGGCTAGCCCTGACTAAGCCCCAAAAATTAGGATGGAGTACTTGAGAATGAGAGAATATCCCTCACAAACATACGCCATATACAATAAAACTAAAGCTGTATGCAGGATATAATAACAGACAAAACAGCTTCACTTATAGTTACATACTTATCAAACTGGAGGAGAGGTAAAAAATCACCCCCCACCCTTCCTTTTCTTTTGAAGGAATCTTCAAAAAGAAAGAGGGTGGCACTCTGGAATCAGTAAAAGCCGTACCAAAAAACAATATAAACATTTGTCGAACAGGCACTCAGGTATTAATTATAATTAATAAATGGTGCTTAAAGCCACTTCAGAAGCTAAGGCTATATTGATGATCCCGGTAATTAATGTCGCACGCTATATAATGTATACCGGAGTCGGCATACGCAAATAGGTCGAAACCCGGAGATATAATATCTAACATAAACATGTCCAATAGAACCACAATGAACGATCTCTGGAGAGTAAACACACTTCCGAGGTAACCCACAGATGACCCCATTCAGGCGTACAATAAATTCCAGTAACAACACTCCCCAACGTGTACTATCCGATATCTATGACACTATAAACGTGCGAATATACGTTAGTGTAAAGCAAGGTGTATTCGATTGGGTACCGACATGAATAGAAACCTGGATCTAGAAATGGAAGTAGGTATGATTAAAAGGCTCGACACAGACCGCCCCCGAAATAATTCATAATTTCTAAGGTCCATAACAGACAATAATGCATCTGCCTAATAATTCATTATTATGCGTGTGAGCATTGAAATCCCGCATGTAATCATCTGAATGCCAGTTAACTGGCTAGGCAGCTTCCTAGGTACCCAAAGACTAGCAATTTATTTATGATGAATTATGCGCTTGTATATGATATATAGACGAACAACCACAGGAAAGTGGATGTGCCCATGAGGTCGTCATAGAAAACGACCCAGACGCCAATCGAGAAGTCATGAAAACTCATACGAGGCTTGCGGGAAGAAAACTAGTCTTACCCGGTAATTGCCTCTAAACACATTGGCAGCACGAGGGGGGGGGGGGGGAAGTGGGAGGGGGGATTCGAAGTCTATCAAACCCTCCGCACCCGCATTACTTTAATCGTTCTTGTGTTATAAAATAATATAGGAACCACAATGGTTCCCTCATGTCTAACCGACTCCATTATGCCACTATGGGCAGAGAAGGACGTGAAGAACAAAAACTTCCCCTGATAAAGAAGGTCCTTTCGTCAAGGAAGCTTTCAGGGAATGTCCCATAACAGACACCTGAGAAGACTGATCCAAGGTTTCTGTTTGATCTTAAACATAATCTACTGAATTGGAGGATACGCATATCCTATCATTCATCCCCATGAGATTGACATGAGTGTCTACTGCATACGCTCGATGGTCTGGGTATGGCGACAGAAACGACGGTAACCGATTGTTCCGGTGCGTCGAAAACAGATCTATCATGGGGCGATCCATCTGGTAGCAAATCTGCCCAAATACTCGCTTGTTGAGCATCCACTCCAATTGCAACAGACGACATTTCCGAGAGAGCGAATCTGCTAGCACGTTCAGACGACCCGGTATATGACAGATAGAAAGTTGAACATGATGATTCATGACGTGTAGGAAAATCTGTTATTATGTGAATCCAGTGTTGTAGCACTAGCCATATTGACATCATCTCTTTGATGTTTATGTGTTCTCCTGGAACCGAAGGTCCCAAAGACCCTGACACTTCAAGTCTGTGGGACTTAGGGTCGCACCCCAACCCGTCTGACTCACATCCATCATAATCGTGAAAGCCTGATCCAGCAGTTGCAGAACTGCCTGAGTTAACCATTGAAAATCTGCCCAAATCTGAACCCTTGTTTTACTAGGTCCGTTAAAACAATACTGGTTCAAGCGAAAGCATCTTCACACTCCAGTTCTGAGTAAAGAATATCTGGAGGGGACAAGCGTGCAGGCGGCCCATCGGAATGAGATCCACAGCCACTCCGCACAGCTCCAACAGTCGCATGAATTCCCTCACTATTAATGTAGACAAAAGCGAGCATAACAACTGACTAATTTCGCTCAGGGTAACGGCAGACGAACCAGATTGTTGTGGGTCTCAAAGCTCATTCCCAAGTGAATCGACGACTTGTACGGAGCTAGATCCGACTTTTTCTTGTTTACGATGAAACCGAGACGTCGGAGTAATAGAAACAGACTCTGAACATCATTCTGAAGAATAATTCTGTTGCCGTATCCCTGTAGAAGGTCGTCCAAGTAAGCTGACGCTACCGCAGACGAATGAGCTCATAAGTATGACATTACCAAGTTCATTATTCGAGTGAATGCCCAGGGGGCCAGATTCAGACCAAAGCATATTGCTCTGAACTGATACACCTTCCTTTGTACGGTGAACCTCAGGTACTTTTAAAATGCCGGATGTACCAGGACATCAAAGTATGCATCCTTAGATCTATGCTTGCCGCATAGTCGATCACTCGAACGCTCGCTTTTACCGACCGAATGGTCTCCATGAATAAATTTTTGGAGCCATGATAAGCTTGTTATCCAGCTCAAGTCTATTACCGGTCAGAATGAGCCGTCTGGCTTCGGTACGAGGAACAGGTTACTGAAAAAATCGTGAGAATCTGGATTCTCGACGACCTGTACTGCTTCCTTTGATAAGAGAGCTTATACCTTCGGTAGGAGAAATTTTCTTATGCAAGAATTTGATGGAAGATTTGTCCATCACGGACAACTTGTTAGTGAGGTTTTTGCTCGGAATGATAGCTGTAAGCTGTCCGAGACTACACTTCTCACCCACTGATCTTGCATGATTGTTATCCAGTTTTTTGAGGAGCTTGATAACCTTCCGCCAACTAGCTGGCAATAGAGGTCTAAACCATCACCTGGGCTTACGGGAGGAGGAACCACGTCCTCCCCACGAAAAATCTCGTCTCGTCTCGTCGGCCTAGGGGCGTTTGACGTATAGTCCCGATCAGACCTACGCCCCTTTCTCGAGTCGCTATACTGACGACCTCCAGAGTAATTATAAGAGGGTTTCTTGTACCCTTGTGAGGAGTTTCCTTTTGACGATTTTTGTCTGGAACGCCCTCCATTACTCTTGTCTGCTGAAGTGGGTCGCTGATAGGCCAACTTCAAAAGCAGAGCACTAGATGCTTTCTTAGTAGCCTGTTCACAGACTACCAAAAGTTAGTTGTCAAACATAAAATGTCAGGAAACCGGAGCAACTCAGAGAAAGCTTTTCACCTTGTCATCTTATCAGTGATGCCGACGCAAGGGCAGCATCATGTTTGATTAACTCCAGATTAGCCACTTTTAGGGTGGAGTTATACGTGGTATCCATAATTGCCCTGGAAAGAACTCTAAGAGAGGTACGAAAGTCCTCAAATTCCTTTCCCTTGAGACGTTGTACCATAGCTCTTGTAAGGTGATCTGCGTAAGACATAACGACCAAATTCGCTCTATTTGAAGAAATTGCAGTCTCAATTGTGTCTGGGCGAATAGTGAATGATACAGGTAAGAATACCTCTAGATCCCCGGCCTGCTCATCGAAATGCAGAAGAACTCTCTGAACATCTTCCCCGACCATTTTTAAATGAATGTGGTCCAGAAAACGGTATGTATATGGATGATGAAGAGAAGAAACCGCCTACTTCCTCACACTCAAGAGGATAAATAAGGCGTCGTCTATATGGCCGAAGGCCTGTGACACCTGCATAAACTGAACCAGAAAAGAAAGGACTTCCTCCTTTAACCGGATAAAGTCTGTGTCCAATGATGCCAGCGGTTTCTCTCTTGTCGTAGCAGCATTCTGATTCGGCGGGAAAAAAATCAGGGTAGTATTGATGGATGAAAGCCATCACAACCATGTACTGTTCCGAAAGGGAAGGGTAATCCTCTTCCTTATCCCTTTCACCATCCGAGAGAATCAGTTGCGAATCTCGGTCCATTGCATCTGCGTGAACAGACGACTGGACCGAACCAGCACTGTCCGACTGCTCAGATTCTGAGTCTGAGGGAGGCTGCATCTGCACTTGCTGGGATGCTGCGATCAACTGCACAATTTGCGACAGCAAGTCCATCATCGAGGCCTGAGGAGCAGCGGTCTCCCGTTCCTTAGCCGCATGCTGCTCCTGGGAAGATGTGTCAGAAACGGATCCTTTCTCTGAACATCCCGATGATCGAGGCCTCGTCTCCCTAGCTACCAGATGGTCCGACTTCACAGGCGGAGAGTGATTCCTCCTTCGTGCAACAGGCTAGATATCCGAAGTCGGGTACCTAGGATGCAGTCGTGTGTGCTTATATAACGTATCAGAGGAAGCCATGCCTGAAACCGACCCCGGCTGCAGACTAGACGGAGCGTGCCGAGTGGCGGCGGACATATGCTCCGTCTCGTGCAAGTTTCCAACCAGAAAACTTCATTTCGGCCTTGTGAAATGTAGCGGAGGAAGCCATGACTGAAGCCAACCCCGGCTGCACACTAAACAGAGCGTCCCGAGTGGAGGGTGGACATATGCTCCAGTTTGTGCAATGCTCTCAAAACAACAGCTGACCCCAGACGTTGCTAGTTTAGAGGGGGGGCCTCTCCCGCTCGCGGTCTATCAGACCTCGCTGAGTACAAGAACTTGCTGACTTCCTCCCTATTTCCATCGTCGCTGGGTGAGCTATTTATATTATAGTGCTCGCTCTACCCACATCCACTTCCTATGACTGCAATGGACTTACCCAGCGTCACGGCACCCACGGACGGAGTACCGCTTCACCGGTCGAGCTAGTTGCTTGCAAGAGATTAAAACCCTTAACAAAAGGCCCTAACTCTTGCAATAATGAGCACTGCAGCTAGCTCTATATGCTCCACGGAGCGTGACGACGGTAGCACACTTGGATGAGTGTCAGAATATTATCACCATGTTCATGTTCCTCTGAAATAGAAACTGACAGAATTAATTAAAACACGGTGAGAGGCCTGATCATCAGAATCTCACCGCCAAAAACGTACCGCGACTCCAGACTCCAACATCGGTCATCCCAGTGCAACAAAAGAATGACAAGAGTCTGCAGGAGTGTATCAACTAAAGTCGATATCAGTCTCCAAACTTCACAACAATATAAATATATAACTGAGATACATGAATAATGGCAATCATAATTAAATTCAAAATATTTTTTGTAAACAAAACATTTTAAAACAAGAGATTCACTCGGAAGAGACTATGCCCCCTACGTGGCAATGACCTTCATCTGTGACCTCGACCTCCATCAAACAAAAAAATTTGTAAAAAGTTTAATATTTGTACTTTGGTTCGTTTCTGAGTTATGGCTGAGACACGAATATTGATGATTTTCAGTGTGACCTTGAAATGTGACCTTGACCTTACGGACCTGGCTGTGGTGTGTGACACATCCACCCATTGTCCTTTATAATTGAGAGAAGTTAGATGATTGTAGCCCTAATAGTTTTGGAGTTATGCTTGAGACACTATTTGTGACCCTGAACATATGAAGGTCAATTGTGACCTTCACCTTGCAGATGTGGTGGAAACTATTATATGCAACACACCTTATGACTGTCCTTAACATTTGTAAAAAGTTTAACAATTGTACTATGATTCATTTCTGAGTTATGGCTGAGACACGAATATTGACCGATTTTTAGTGTGACCTTGAAATGTGACCTTGACCTTGAAGGTATGAACCTGGCTATGGTGTGTGACACATCCTCCCATGGTCCTTTATAATTGTGTAAAGTTTGATGACTGTGGCGCTAACAGTTTTCGAGTTATTGGCTCGGACACACACACACATGGACACACACACACACACATGGACGGACACATGCACACTTTAATCACTAGATGCCACCCGACTTAAGTCAGGGGGCATATTTAAGTCGGGTGGCATAAAAATGCCTAAGTTCCCAAAGGGAACATTAAGAGCCCAAGGGCATCCTGATAGAGCCTAAGTGTGGACAAAATCCAAAATTTTTTGAGCTGCACTACTGGAATAATAATCCAAGTATACTACAGTTATAAAATATAAAAAACTACCTATATATGAGGACACTGACAATGTAAACAGCGTCAATGTAAACAAGACATCAGGCACACAAAAAGGCCCAAAGTCAGAACCAACTGAAATGTTATCAGATGCAAAGCTAGATCTTCATAGGAAGAAAAACGATACATCGGATAGAAGATGAAAGACTAAACGATCTAACACCCCTAGGGTGAGAACGTAACCCTGGGGAAAAACAGAATAATATTCTGTAATATATGTTAAACTCCCAAGAAATTTAATAAAAAATTTCAATAAAAAATAGCCAAAAAGCTTACGAGTTTAACAGGAAGGGCTCATGGAAGAATAGGGAAGGAATACTTAACAAACAGTGGAATAATCACTATCAAAAATGATGACGTCAGGTATATGTCCCGAAATTGGGAAACATAAAATAATTTTATAAATATTATAAAGTTACAGCCCTGAACGTCCAAAACCATCATTGAACACTTCCTTCATCCAATAACAGCCTTGTATCCACCAATTCTTGCATTGATTTGTGTCTGGCATCCTCAAAAAAGGAGATTTAAAAGCACAGATGTCATTTCATTGTTGATGACTTTAGGGCCAAACAAAGAATGTTGGCACCAATTCCGGTCACTTCCTGACATCTGCACATGCACGGAGAGTAAATGTACGGAGGGCCAGATAGGACTTTTAATTTTCGGTTTTGCAAGCAAATTTTGGAGATTGGGGGGTTCAAAATTTGTGTTTGGCCCTTGATAACTTTGAGTTAGCACCAGCCAGCTAGTCTGGGCCATTGGGTTATAGTTTAAAAATATGGTAACTAAGTTCAAGGGCAGTAACTACACCAAAAATCAAAAGGTGATTCTATTGACTAGTAAAATATTCACAGTTAATTTGTTGGACAGATCAATCGACACATTCAGCCAGCAAACCTTTTGAATATATTAGGTCTAATCTAGAGACTGAATGAATTTTAATCCACTATTAAAAGAATAAAATTTGAATCTGTCTATACCACAAATTGTCAGTAATACTGAAAAAGTGAAAATAAGGAATTATGACTTTTATTTTATCACTTTATCCAATGCTTTTCTTGACCATCAAACTCAAATTTTAGCATGGTACGTTAAACTCACACTTTAAAAGTGATGAAGAGTTTTCAGATAAATTAAGCATCTTTTCAATTAGATCTTGTTTGATGGAGCTGAAAAAAATGACATGATGATTTGCACCTTGGGACTCTTGGGGTGACAACATTGACCAAAAGGAGCTCCCATTTGAAATCCAAAGAACATTACAATGGTTGAAGACTTCTCAAGCTACTACTTGGGTCTATCCAAGAGTGCAAGGTCAAAATTCATCTTACAGTGGATTTTGGAGACTACCTTAACCGTCATCATTAGAGAAGTATAAAAAAGAGAAGAAGACAAAGGAGGGCTTTGAAAGGACCGGCCCATGATCAGCCTGGCACCTCCCTAACATGAGGCAGATCAATCTTCCACTCATCTCATTTGTCTGAATATATGAAGACAGATACCTGTGTTTGGACCAGGATGCCAATTCAGACAATGCACTGTCCACCCCTCCAACTCATACTTCTACAGCTTTTCCAAATGAAGCCTCAAGCAGATGTTCACTACAGAGTCAGTTGAGGAGCTGCAGGGAAGATGTTCCCAGAAGGGGACAACAACAACACCTGCTGGAAAAGCTACAGAGGTTCACTGGGTTTAGAAGAGTCACTGTTGAAGATTAGCAGAAAAGAGATAAAGAAACTTGGTTAGATCAATGGAAATGGAAGGCATATGACAGGGAATGGATGCAGAACAATCAGCAATTTCTGGCAAGAATAAACTCCTGTACAAATTCCTCTACATACAAATCACTGAATGCTTCCGTAAGGACTACACCCTACCAACCTAAACAGTCCTCCAGCACTCCTCCTACTCCAACAGCACTAGTCTGCTAACTTGGCCTTTCCTGACTTTTTTACTCCTTTTCTTCCTTCTGAATGTGGCATACTAAATCATTTGGTAAAAGATGTCAAAAGGGGATAATTAACCCCACATCTTCCCAGCAGGACAGAAACCTTTCAGAGAGAATGTCAAAACAAACTTTTTTCTTATCAATTTACAAGAATTTACTCTGTAACCTAAACACAATTAACATGGAAAATTTATGTTGAAAGTCTAGTTAATGGAATGAAGAATACTGTGCAATTAACACTGTTATTCTATCGCAAAATATCTGATTAAACCTTAAGGGCCTGGAGATTTTTATAAATATTTCGCTACACTCTGACAGTCTACATCATGTGGCTTTGCATTTGTTTTAGGCAGGTCTTGGTTGCCTATATAAGCAGCCAAGACTTGCCAAAAATCTGCCAAAAAAATTAGAATTTAACTTGTAACTTAACCCGGAGACAGCATGTTGGGGCACCTGTTCTGTTGCAGCAAAAGTGATCAAAGTTGGAATTGGGCCCTTTGGGGTTAAGTGAGCTCCATTTGTTTTAATGTTTTATCACCACTCAAAAAGGTACTCACCAACAAATTTTACTTTCCATATTCTGTGAGGTAACATCAAACTGTCAGGACCAAAACCACTCATCTTCAGTGACATTTGTCCAAATACAGATTTAATACCATCTGGTCCAGCTAAGCCAGATTTTCCTTTTGACCTCTTTACCTGTAATAAGAAAAAGAGTTCAGTTTTATATTTTTTGAGTGAAGATACCTTCACAACAGGTTGAACTTATTTTTTCTTTCAGAAGGCTGTTGTGTAAAATACTGAAAGGATGGGCTCTCTCAAGTGTTCTCTGTTAACATTTTTTTACTTCATGGACTACTGCTGATTTTGTATGAGAATGTGACTCGTTCCATCGTGTGGAACTTGAAGAAACCAAACAAATCTTGAATCCTTAGATTAAATCTGATAAATTATGGCACAAAAACAGGTGCTCAACTGAATAAACAAGAGAAGTCCTTGAGACAATTATTAATTTCTCCTCCATGGGCAGGAAATATTTAATAAGACATTGAAAGCCATTAGACTTTTAGGCTATGATCTGTGCTAGCTAGTGAAGTTGAAAAGATAAGCTGGTGGATTAGACAATTGGACATCAGAATACAGAGAACTGAAGAAAACTGACCATATGAATAATAATATATATTATCACCATTATGTTTATGTACAAAATGTTGAGTTGAGCTCTTGTTTCTGAGGCCATATCTCGAAGAGTCAAAGATATAGCCTCAGATACAAGAGCGAGATGCTGATATATTTTGCACATAAACATGATGGTGATGATTGATTTATCTTACAATTTCAAATGTAATAACTTGATTAACCCCTTACCTAATGAATTGGTCTCATCCACACAAGTAATTTATAAACTGAGCTGTTGAATAAACATTGTTTCCCAAAATTTGGTTTTGTTGAAATTTTTTTCATAATTAAAGTACTAAATCATGATATCGTGTATAGGATTTAACTAGTAGGGGGTAATTATAACTTAGGGTTAACTGGTATTTTAATTACAGATTTAATTTTTAGACTTAATAAAACGGTTATTATTTCATTGTAAACTATGTGGCTCCCTTGAAGTTTTGTGATCCTTGGATAAACTTATGGAATGCATACATGTTCAACATTCCAAAAAAGACTGAGTATAAATGCGTGTTGTTCCAGCTTGAATGCTACCAGTGATTCAAATACAGAAAAAGCATAAAAGCAATGTGGTTCCATAATTTAATAATTATACTTTTGAGAAGTGTTTTTTCTCTCTCATTTTGTATATCGAACGTGTATCGAAAGCTAGTAAATTGCAACCATGCAGATCCTTGTATCATGCAGTTGCAAGATACATATTTAGTATCAGGGTCCCTAATACATGCTGCATTCGGATAATTATGGACTCAATACATACTTATTGTAAGAAAAAGCTGAGTACAATACATTGCATGTATTTATCATTTTCCCAGTATATTACACATGCATCAAAAACCAACGTAGAGTATGTTCACGACATTCCAGAATGTGTGATAAAAATAAAGTTGTTTGCACTTTTTCAATACCCGAATGAACAAGTCATACTTCTGTGAAAAAACAGACCCATTCCAATACTATAAAACATTTATTTGATGCTGTAGCTTGTGTTTACGGTATCAAAGTTTCTGTTATTTCTGTATAAACTTAGGTACTTATGTCTGAAAGTTTAAAAAGTGTTGGAAGTAAAATTATGACATATCCCCTGAAAATTAAATTTTAATTATTCTCTTTTTTTATTTCCTTAACATCTCTGAAGGTTTGGATAATGATTACTTTGTCTTACAGTAAATGATCTGTTTCTAAAAATTGCAATTATGTGTAATAAATACAGAACCGCACAAGTGTTTGACTGGGTTAATGTTTATTACACTCATTTGGTTCGGAGCAGAATATCACTCTTTGCTTTGCCTCTTATGGTATTCTTGCACTCAACCAAACTCATGCGACAAACATTAATCCAGCCAAAAAGTTAAAAAATTTATAGTAATTTATATATTTTTTATACTTACCAATGACCCAGACTTAGCTGGTGCTAACTCCACAAAAACCAGGGCCAAACACAAATTTTGCCCCCCAATCCCCAAAATTTGCATCCAAAACAAAAAGAAATCATGTCCTAAAGGACCTCCATAGTACGACTCTACTGCGCATGCGCAGTGACGCAGTCGTCCCGAAATTGGCGCCAAATATCATTCTTACTGGCAGTGCCTGGTCAGCGCTATGTACTCAGCGGGGAGGCAAGAGTTCCCAACTCAGGGAGGGCCATCCCCGTCTGGGTCATTGGTAAGTATAAAAAATATATAAATTACTATAAATTTTTTAACATTTTTATACTGTACCAATGACCCAGACTTAGCTGAATAGTAAACAGGCTGGAGGGCCTAGGACATAGAGGAAAATCCAATAAGCTCAATTATAAAATAAAGAGATAACCCCTTAAGGAGAAAAGGAGTATTAGGCTTTACATGTATCTTTCTTATTTAATATTTAAATTAGAAAGATACACTACCCTTAATAATTGAGCACAATAACATTCATGTTCTCTATTAATATCCAGTATAACCTTTATACTAATTAATATTAAAACAAGCCAATAAATAAAGTAGTCCAGAGAATTGAGACTCTTTATAATCATTTAAAAGTGTCCGAGTATTGTATATTAAAGCCCGTTTGACACTTGACATATACAAATGCTTCACACCGAGCTACACTTTAAAAATAAGACATGAATGAAATTAAACATTAATATTACACTTTAAAACCATCCCGGAAGCGACTCAGAAATACTGTCTTGGAGGAGGCATTCCCTTGCTTTTCACTATAAAGCAGGTGACCTAAGGGAACACCCGCCCCCCCCCCCCCCCTTCCCCTTGCCCTGGGTCAAATAGCCCAGAGCGAAGAGGGCAGCCGGACGGAGTCACTGCCGGAACAGAAAGCCTGCATAACTATAGTTGCAACTGTTTAGTGGACGACATTCTGAGCAACAGATAACGGACCTAAACAATGCAGGTCTCCAGAAATGGACTCAATATTTCTGAGATAAAAATTAGTAAATGTGGATGGCTGAGACCAATAAGCAGCCTTCATTAAATCTGTAATAGCAACACTATTAGCATAAGCCCAGGAAGTAGAAAGAGCTCTTACTTCATGAGCAGAAATCTTAAGCACAGACTGCTGAGAAGAAGATAAATCTTCATACGCAGTACGGATAGTTAACTGAATCCATCTAGCAATAGAATGGACTGAAATGTCCTTTCTATTAGGCATCAAAGACAGAAAGAAACGTTTCCGTCCCTTTCTGATGAACTGAGATCTCTGTTTATAGATACGTAGTGCTCTAACAGGACAGAGTAAAGGCCTACGCCCGTCTGAAGACGGAAGAGCCTTAATAACAATAGGTTCCGGATATTTATTAGGAGCCTGATTCTTAGCTAAAAAACCGACGTTAGTAGTGAAGGTGATAGTGTTCCCAACACTACGATAATGAGAATCATCCACCGATAGTGCATGAAGCTCACTGACTCTTCTGGCAGAAGAGAAAGCTAAGAGAAAAGCTGTCTTATAAGATAAGAATTTGAAATCTACTGTCCCAAGAGGTTCAAATGGCTTTTCCTTCAATTTAAGGAGAACCCAAGCTAAATTCCACTTAGGAATTAATCTAAGAGTTCTGGGTCTATTTATCGAAAAGTTTCTAACCAATTTCGATAAAGAGACATTAGATCCAATTTGTAAACTATCATGATGTGCATAGGTATCAGATAACATAGATCTATAACCCTTTATAGTAACCGGTTGCAGTTTGATTTCGTCAAACAAGTATACTAGAAAGTTAGCAATGTCTGGTATAGAGGGATCAAATATATCAACAGAATGATCCCTACACCAACGACGGAAAACCTTCCACTTAGCCGCATAGTTTAGCGAAGAGGAGGTCCTCCTACAGTTAGAAATCGCGTCCACTGCTCGTCCTGTAAAGTGCTTGCCATGCAAGAAGGACCGCACAACGGAAAAACGTGAAGGTTGAGACCTTGCGGGTTGTGATGCAGTTGGCGCGATTTCCCCTGCCAAAGAAGATCCTCTCGTGGAGGGAGCTTCCGCGGTAGGTCCCACAACAGACACCTGAGTAGATTTATCCACGGTCTCTGTGGCGACAGAGATGCTACCAACAGAATCTTGCATTGAGATTGTTTTATCTTTAGCAATATTTGTTGAATTAACGGCGCTGGAGGATACGCATATCCTATCATTCCGTCCCAAGGGATCGATAGAGCGTCTACAGCAAATGCTCTTGGATCCGGACACGGGGACACATACGTCTGCAGCTGATTGTTGAGATGTGTCGCAAATAAGTCTATCATTGGCCGTTCCCATTGGTAGCAAATCTGATTGAATACTTGTTTGTTGAGAGTCCACTCCGACGGCAACAAGCGACCCTTTCGAGAAAGGGAGTCTGCTAGCACATTCAGACGACCCGGTATGTGACGGACCGAAAGAAGAACGTGATGTTCCAACGCAAACAGAAGGATTCTTTCCGTTAGATTGAACAACGGAACTGAATGAGTGCCTCCCTGATTCCGTATATACGCCACTACTGTCGTATTGTCGGATAGGATTTGGACATGAGCATCGTGAATAATGTCCATCCAGTGACGTAACGCAAGCCAGATTGACATCATTTCCTTGATGTTTATGTGCTTGCACAGGAATTGCGGATCCCAAAGACCCTGGCATCTCGAATCCGTTGGGATTAATGATGCACCCCAACCTGTTTGACTGGCATCCGTCATAATGGTAAAACTCGGATCCGGCAACTGCAGCGGAACTCCTTGAGTTAACCACTGAATGTTTGCCCAAGTCTGAATCTCTTGTTTCACTTGATCTGACAAGAGAACGTCTACATCGAGCGAATGAATTTTCACACTCCAATTCTGAGTCAAGAAAATTTGAAGAGGCCGTGTGCGTAGCCGTCCCATCGGAATGAGATCCGCAGCGGCTCCGCACAGACCTATCAGTCTCATAAATTCTCTCGCTGTGACTTTGTCTGTATTTAGACAATAGCGAGCGTAACAACTGACTAATTTCGCTCTGGTTAACGGCAGACGAACGAGATTGTTGTGCGTCTCGAAGCTCATTCCCAGATGAGTGAATGACTTGGACGGCACCAGATCCGACTTCTCCTCGTTTACTATGAAACCGAGACGTCGGAGCAATAGAAGAAGATTCTGAACATCGTTCTGAAGCGTTAACTCGTTGCCGTACCTCTGAAGAATGTCGTCCAGGTAGGCCGACGTTACCGCAGACGAATGAGCTCGGAAGTAAATCATTACCGAGTTCATTACTCGAGTGAAAGCCCAGGGTGCTAGATTCAATCCGAAGCACATGGCCCGGAACTGATACACCACTCCTAGGACTGCGAAGCGTAGATACTTTCGGAATGTCGGATGTACCATGACGTGAAAGTACGCATCTTTGAGATCTATGCTCGTTGCATAATCGTTCACCCGAATACTCGCTCTGACCGATCGAATCGTCTCCATATAAAACTTCGGAGCGATGATCAGCTTGTTTATCCAGCTCAAATCTATGACTGGACGGAACGAGCCGTCTGGTTTCGGAACCAGAAACAGATGGCTGTAGAATCCCAGCGATTCCTGGTTTTCTACGACCTCTACCGCGTTCTTCATTAAAAGAGACTGCACCTCTGATAGCAGAGCGTCTCTTTTCTGAGGGTTTGACGGAAGATGAGTCCACTTTGGACTTCGAGTTAATGGAGGCTTTCGTTTGAAGGATATCTTTAGACCTTCCGAAGTCACTCCTCTCACCCAAGGGTCGTCCGTAATCGACGCCCACTCTTGAGAAAAACTCGACAACCTTCCGCCAACCGGAACGCGATAGAGGTTTGAGCCATCACCTCCTGGATCTGCGAGGCCTGCGGTAGGAGAAACCACGTCTTCCACGACCCGCACCTCGCCTCGTCGACCTCGGGGCGTCCGACCGATTGTCCCGGCCTGAAGGACGTCCCGAACGAGAGTCGCTATCCTGACGGTCTCTCGAATAAGAGCTAGAGGACGCACCGGAACCTCTATAGGAACCTCTCCTGGGCGGATAAGACCCAGAAGTGCCCGCCTTATTCGTGTCTGCTGAATCCGACCTTTTAGGAGCGGATCTAAACAACAGAGAATCACTAGCTTTCTTTTTAATATTATCATAAATAGCGGAAAGCTTGCCGTCAAAGAGAAGATCTCCTGAGACCGAAGCGACTCTAAGAGAGTTCTTCACCTTAGAATCCACTAGTGTGGATGTAGACAGGGCTGCGTCACGTCTAACCAACTCCAGATTAGCCACTGAAAGGGCGGAGTTACACGTGGAATAAGCTACTGCCCTTGAAAGAAGTCTTAAGGAGGATTGTATATCCTGAAACTCTTCCCCTTGAAGACGCAGTGATAACGCCTTCGTAAGGTGATCTGCGTAAGATAAGGCATCTAAATTGGCTCTGTTAGACGCAATAGCTGTTTCCAACACTGCGGTTGGAATAGAAGCTGACGACGGTAATGATAGCTCTAAGTCTTCCGCCTCGTCGTCCATACGCAGAGGAACTCTCGGTATACCCTGACCTGCCGTGTCGAATTTATTCCTTGCATTAATGAAAGGCAGGTTGAGAGTATTTGCGGACAAGAAGCCTGCTTTCCCTGTCCTGGAAGCAAGTTTAAAAATAGCGTCGTTCAATAATTCAAATGTTCTTGCAACATTATTGGACTGCGACGGAAACTCGGGAGCGATGTCCCTGAACCGCTCGAAAAAATCAGAGTCCAATGACGCTATAATTCTCCTGTCCGGAAGCGCAGCAGTCTGGCCCGACGGAACAACTTGAGGAAGAAAGTGCCGGATGAAGTCTACGGCAGCTTTGTGTTGTTCCGAAAGGGATAGCTCCAATTCATCCGTATCCCTTTCACCATCCGGTCGGACCTCCCGATGTTCCCGGTCGTCCGCCCCCGATGCTTCGGCGGAGCGTACCGACCCAGCGCCGTCGGATAATTCTCGATCCGACACCGTCTCTGTCGGCTGCTGGGATGCTGCGATAAGCTGTGCTATCTGCACTAGAATGTCCGACGTCGAGACCTGCGGAGGAGCGGTCTTTCGCTGCTTTGCCGAGGGCAGCTCCGCATCGGATGGCTCCCGCATACTTTTCCTATGCGAACGTCCGGAGTCCATCGGTCTCGAGTCCCTGGCTGCCGGATGGTGTGACCTGGTCGCCGAATAATCCTTCCTCGGCGAAGCTGGCAAGATATCGGAGGTCACGCAGCCAAGGTGCGGTCGTGTGCGCCGGCGAGAAGAGGAAGCCTTAACAGTCTCTGCGGACTGCTTATACAACGGAGCGTCCCGAGCGACGGACGTATGCTCCGCTAAAGACACATTTTGTACCACAACATCTGGTCCCAGATGTTGTTGTACGAGAGAGGGGCCTCTCTCGCTCGCGGCCCGGCTGGACCTGGACGAGCTAGGAACCGGACTAAAAGGCTTCCTCCGTTCTCGTTCACTATCCGCCGTCACTGGGTGTGCATCTATTATTTTTATAGTGCTCGCATCACCCAAAATTTCCTCTTGGACCGCATCGGACGAACCCGGCTGCCGAACCATTCGGTGAATGGACGCTACACCGGGCGAGCTAGCGGACGACATTTGTCTAATCTCCATGAGCACTTTTGCCGCTAGCTCTGTATTTAATTGTGACGACGGACGCACACTTGAAGAAGATAACATGGAAACATCACCCTGTTCTGGTTCCTCTGAAATAGAAACTGAGAGAGTAGAGTGACCTTGTGGAGAAAGAGCCGGCATCGCTCTTTCTCCAGAAACAACATATCGTGACACACGTTTCCAATGTTTCTCATCCCAATGTTCACATACAGGACAGGGATTAATGCGAGAACACTGACTACAATTTATGCAATAATCATGAAAGTCAGAGGAAGATTTCTTCCTATTACAATTTGAACAAGTTCCTTTCATTGTGAAGGAACAACAATAAGTCCTAGTTACTCGCAAAAACCCCTGACACAAAGATACATAATAACATGATCCATTAATAAATGAAAAAACAATTGCAAAACAAAATAATTTTGAAAAAATATTTTTTCAGAGAAGCCCAAGTTGCTGAAAAGTAACGTTGAGCCCCGATGGATCCGATGGCAAAGTGTGGTCAAAAATTTTAAAATTATATAAAATAATTAATGAGACACTTTCGGATAATATAAATGTATCTTATAATGAGATAAACTACCTCAAAGACAAACAGCCCCCCTCAAAAAAGGCTGTTGCCAATGAAAACAAACAGTGTAAACACAGAAGAAAACATGACTCCAGGCACTGAAAAAACTGGCCCGGAATCAGTCCTCAATTACACTCTATCTGATGCAAAACAGAGACTCCCAGGGGAGAATCTGCAGAACATCAGATGGAAGATGCAGAACACAAACGTTATACACCCATGGGTGAAAACGTAACTATGGGGAAAATAACAGAAAACATTCTGTAACCAAGCAACTCTCCCAGGGAAATTTTAGAAATGAAACTTCTCAAAAATATGCCAAAAGCATGGGAGAATTGCAAGGGGGGACTTTAGAAGGTTAGGGGAGAGGAAACACTGAATAAGCAGTGCAACAATTAGCAAGAATGACAACAAGAGGCGTTTGCCTCGAAAATAGGCAACTTAACATAATTTTAACAAAAAATTTTAAGTACAGCCCTGATTATTTTTTGCCACTTCTTTTTTCCTCTCCTCCTTCTATCCTCCTTAGAATCACATTTTCTCCAAGAATTACGTGTCTGGCATCCTTTAAACTGAGATTTACAAGCACAAAGATCAGTGAGATGTTGACTGATGAAGGGCCAAACAGAGAATGATATTTGGCGCCAATTTCGGGACGACTGCGTCACTGCGCATGCGCAGTAGAGTCGTACTATGGAGGTCCTTTAGGACATGATTTCTTTTTGTTTTGGATGCAAATTTTGGGGATTGGGGGGCAAAATTTGTGTTTGGCCCTGGTTTTTGTGGAGTTAGCACCAGCTAAGTCTGGGTCATTGGTACAGTATAAAAATCTGATTTGTTCTTAATTTACCACACAGTACAGGGAGAATGGACATAGGGCCCTGCAAAGTGGGTATTTTGTACTGAATCAAATCTTGATATTGAATTGGGCATTTGAGTTTGACATTAAATCAAATCTCAAATTGAATTTAAGTATTCTTAAGTATTCTTTTTCGTTGCAAATCATGGATCATTGACGCAGGGTTCAATGGGTCAGCTCAATTGAAGTTTCACAGATTTTGAGATACTGAGTGCCAAATCATCCAAAGCCTCTAGAGCAGATGCTCTGAGGGCTACCTTTGCAAAGGGTAAAACAGAGGTGGCAATAAACCTGCCTTTGATCTTCAACCCACAAAAAAGTAAATATACTGTCTCATCAGTCCTGTGTGAGTTGGGCTGTTAATCATTCCTGTTGGTAAATCAATGAACCGCAATGCCCACCAAAATCATGTTATTAATTGTTATCTACTTATATCAGTTTTGTTTACAACAGTATCTGTTCTAATGAGGAGAATCCTTTAATTTTCATTAACTACTTACATACCCCAGAACTGGCAGATTGAGCAAGAAGCCAGGCAGAACTTCTTGCTCAATCGGAACAGCATGGTCCCTGCAGCTTTTTCAAAATGAAATTCCATGACTTTTCCAAACTTTCCATGACCATTTTTCATACTTTTCCATACCTACATTCGGTATTATACTGCAATAACTGGAGAAATTTTATTATCACCGCAGCTGAAAGCTTTGGCAATGCCACTATCTGGGAACATACGTGAGAAAATATGTTTGATTTCTTTGCAACTTGTGTAACTGTAGTGAGATACAACACACTTCATCGCCCATAGTAACTCGGCTGATAAAACGTCGTTGTTTGTGGCCGTGAATGTTCAAAGAGACTGCATGGTTGTCGGATTTGAGATTCTATTCTCCAAACTTTTTTCACTTTCAATTTGTTGACTTTTGGGTTTTTGCAAAGAAACAAAATTTGCCATTGTTATTACTTCAGGACGAGAAAGCTTTTTGTGTTTGACACTGTCCATGTGCAATTTCAGGGCATTCCGGCCCATGTTGGAAATATCAATAACCTTTCTGCACAACTTACATTTTGCCTTCTGAACATTGTCCACCCGTGCAAGCCACGGCAGAAAATCACTTTCAGTCAGCCACATTTCATTAAATCTACAATGACCTGGCATCCTATTGTTTGTTTTACAATGTGAAGTCAGTCAAGCACAGAAAATAAACAAAGGCGATTCACAATGCGAAACCACACACATTCATTAAATTCGGTCAAGCTTGAGTCAAGGACATTCTTATCCAATCTTCGATAGACTGATCACGCATTCAAAGATATATGGCCATGCATTTATCGTGTTAAGGCAAATTGCCGACCAATGGGAGCACACAAAGAATAGAATATATGCATGTCATGGTGTTTCGTCAGATAACCTGTCTTTCGTCCATCAGATAATTCGTACCACTCAAAAGATGTCCCGTTTTTCATACCACTCAAAAGATGTCCCGTTTTTCCATGACTTCCATACCTGCATTTGAGAACAGGCGTTTTTCCATACATTCCAGGCTTGGAATTTTTAAAATTAAATTCCATGACTTTCCATACTTTCCATGACCCGCGGGAACCCTGGTTCAACATACTGGGGAAGAGGGATTTGTAAAAAAAAACAACAACACAGATTCAACAACAGTTTATTGGCAATGTTGGATTGAATGAATTCCAGTGGAGAACACACACAATTTACTTGGCATTTTACTTGGCATTTAGATAATGTTTGTGAAACAAAGCAATGAAAAATAGTTCAGGAGAGAAATTTGCTCGCCTTAGTAGTTCCCAGGTAAGCAATTTTATGCTATTCAGGATTTTTCCTAAAACCAGGCTTCATTGTATTGGTTCAATTCCTAGTCCCTTAAGGAAAAAACTTGCTGAAACACTAGTGTTAACAGAAGATTTAATTTCAAAGACTTGCTCTTGGTTTCTCATGAAACTTGTCCTCAATCCTACACAGCAATCCAATCCCATCTGATGCTGCCATGCCAATCGCAATTAACTTCAGGTGACCATGATAAATGTTACTCAGAAAGAATTTTAAGGGGGAATTGGATAAAAAATATTATACACAATGATGTATGTATTTATTAACAGAAGATAGTCTTAATTAATCAAGTGCATTTTAAAAATATTCAAAAACAAAAAACAAAATGCAAATATATACCTGTATTCTGTTGAGTTCAATGACAGGTCCATGTTGTCTATCACGAACCATTGTTGCCTGTACAACTTTCCTGAAGGCTGATTCCTGAAACAACAAAAGATTTGTGTAAAATTTATTTTGCCCAAGTTAAACAAATAAACACAAAAACTGCATCTGAATCAAATTCACTTCATCATCACAGAAAATGAGCATAATTCTGATTGAATTTCATTTCAGAATGCTGTGATTGCAACAGTAGTGTCTTTCTCAATCAGTTATCAATCTGGTCACAACATATTTACACCATTTGATCAAAATTTCAGAAATAAAATATTGCTAAATCAAGACAGAATCAACAAAAAAAAAATAATTAAAGTGGCATCTTTGATCCAATATTTCTGCATTTCTTTTCTTACCAGTGGATTCAACAGGGCTATTGGGAGGAACAAAGGCAAAGAATTTTGACCAAATTGCAGCCTATTCACAATCCATATGAAATTCTGTGCCTACTTTTATCATCGCAGAACTCCAATACCTTACAAAACCTAATGAAAAAATCTAAGTGCTGAATAAAAAGTCCTGTCACTGAACAGCACCTCCACAACTAACAGATATGTCTGACAGACAAAACAAATAAAACAAGAAGAGAAGCCACAGATTGCCTGGGGAACTCACCTGGAGGAAGTTTTTTAATCCTTTACCTAACATGAAAAGCAGACAACACTTGCAAACAAAATTCTTGAACAACTAATTTTTTTCATTTTTTGTCTCAAAAACATAGGTTATGTTCTCTCATTGGAATGAGCTCAATGAACTTGTTCCAAAGAGAGGTCATAACCTACGTTTTTGAGACAAAAAATGAAAAAAATAATGAAAGTTAAAAAATTTATAGTAATTTATATATTTTTTATACTTACCAATGACCCAGACTTAGCTGGTGCTAACTCTAAAAAATCCAGGGCCAAACACAAATTTTGCCCCCCAATCCCCAAAATTTGCATCTAAAACCAAAAGAAATCATGTCCTATAGGACCTCCATACTTTGCCCTCACTGCGCATGCGCAGTGTCAAGGACGTTCCGAAATTGGCGCCAATTATTATTCTTACTGGCAGTGCCTGGTCAGCGCTATGTACTCAGCGGGGAGGTAAGAGTTCCCAACTCCTGGGAGGGCCATCCCCGTCTGGGTCATTGGTAAGTATAAAAAATATATAAATTACTATAAATTTTTTAACATTTTTATACTGTACCAATGACCCAGACTTAGCTGAATAGTAAAAAGGCTGGAGGGCCTAGGACATAGACGAAAATCCAATAAGCTCAACTATATAATATAGAGGCAACCCCTCAAGGAGAAAAGGAGTATTAGGCTTTACATGTATCTTTCTTATTTTATGTTAAATTAGAAAGATACAATACCCTTCATAATTGAGCACAATAACATTCATGTTCTCTATGAACATCCAGTATAACCCTTTATACTAATTATTTTTAAAGTAAGCCAATAAATAAAGTTAGTCCAGAGAATTGAGACTCTTTATATTCTTTTAAAAGTGTCCGAGGATTGTATATTAACGCCCGTTTGACACTTGACATATACAAATGCTTCACACCGAGCTACACTTTAAAAATATGACATGAATGAATTTTAACATTAATATTACACTTTAAAACCATCCCGGAAACGACTCAGAAATACTGACTTCGGAGGAGGCATTCCCTTGCTTTTCACTATAAAGCAGGTGACCTAAGGGAACACCCTCCCCCCCCCCCCCTTCCCCTTGCCCTGGGTCAAATAGCCCAGAGCGAAGAGGGCAGCCGGACGGAGTCACTGCCGGAACAGAAAGCCTGCATAACTATAGTTGCAACTGTTTAGTGGACGACATTCTGAGCAACAGATAACGGACCTAAACAATGCAGGTCTCCAGAAATGGACTCCAATATTTCTGAGATAAAAATTTGTGAATGTGGATGGCTGAGACCAATAAGCAGCCTTCATTAAATCTGTAATAGCAATACTATTAGCGTAAGCCCAAGAAGTAGCAAGAGCTCTTACTTCATGAGCCGAACTCTTAAGCACAGACTGCTGAGAAGAAGATAAATTCTCATAAGCAGTACGGATAGTTAATTGAATCCATCTAGCAATAGAATAGACCGAAATGTCCTTTCTATTAGGCATCAGAGACAGAAAGAAACGTTTTCGTCCCTTTCTAATAAACTGAGATCTCTGTTTATAGATACGTAACGCTCTAACAGGACAGAGTAAAGGCCTACGCCCGTCTGAAGACGGAAGAGCCTTAATAACAATAGGTTCCGGATATTTATTAGGAGCCTGATTCTTAGCTAAAAAACCCACATTAGTAGTGAAGGTGATAGTGTTCCCGACACTACGATAGTGAGAATCATCCACCGACAGTGCATGAAGCTCACTGACGAAGAAGAGAAAGCTAAGAGAAAAGCTGTCTTATAAGACAAGAATTTGAAATCTACTGTCCCAAGAGGTTCAAATGGCTTTTCCTTCAGTTTAAGAAGAACCCAAGCTAAATTCCACTTAGGAATTAACCTAAGAGTTGTGGGTCTATTTATCGAGAAGTTTCTAACTAACTTAGATAAAGAGACATTAGATCCAATTTGTAAACTATCATGATGTGCATAGGTATCAGATAACATAGACCTATAACCCTTAATAGTAACAGGCTGCAGTTTGATTTCGTCAAACAAGTATACTAGAAAGTTTGCAATGTCTGGTATAGAGGGATCAAAAATACCCACAGAATGATCCCTACACCAACGACGAAAAACCTTCCACTTAGCCGCATAGTTTAGCGAAGAGGGGGTCCTCCTACAGTTAGAAATCGCGTCCACTACTCGTCCTGTAAAGTGCTTGCCATGCAAGAAGGACTGCACAACGGAAAAACGTGAAGGTTGAGACCTTGCGGGTTGTGATGGAGTTGGCACGATTTCCCCTGCGAAAGAAGATCCTCCCGTGGAGGAAGCTTTCGCGGTAGGTCCCACAACAGACACCTGAGTAGATTTATCCACGGTCTCTGTGGAGACAGAGATGCTACCAACAGAATCTTGCATTGAGATTGTTTTATCTTTAGCAATACTTGCTGAATTAACGGCGCTGGAGGATATGCATATCCTATCATTCCGTCCCAAGGGATCGACAGAGCGTCTACTGCAAATGCTCTTGGATCCGGACACGGAGACACATACGTCTGCAACTGATTGTTGAGATGTGTCGCAAATAAGTCTATCATTGGCCGTTCCCATTGGTAGCAAATCTGATTGAATACTTGTTTGTTGAGAGTCCACTCTGACGGCAACAAGCGACCCTTTCGTGAAAGGGAGTCTGCTAGTACATTCAGACGACCCGGTATATGACGGACCGAAAGAAGAACCTGATGTTCTAGAGCAAACAGAAGGATTCTTTCCGTTAGATTGAACAACAGAACTGAATGAGTGCCTCCCTGATTCCGTATATACGCCACTACTGTCCTATTGTCGGACAGGATTTGGACATGAGCATTGTGAATAATGTCCATCCAATGACGTAACGCAAGCCAAATTGACATCATTTCCTTGATGTTTATGTGCTTGCCCAGGAATTGCGGATCCCAAAGACCCTGGCATCTCGAATCCGTTGGGATCAATGATGCACCCCAACCTGTTTGACTGGCATCCGTCATAATGGTAAAACTCGGATCCGGCAACTGCAGCGGAACTCCCTGAGTTAACCACTGAATGTTTGCCCAAGTCTGAATCTCTCGTTTCACTTGATCTGACAAGAGAACGTCTATGTCGAGCGAATGAATTTTCACACTCCAATTCTGAGTCAAGAAAATTTGGAGAGGACGCGTGCGTAACCGCCCCATCGGAATGAGATCCGCAGCGGCTCCGCACAGACCTATCAGTCTCATAAATTCTCTCGCTGTGACTTTGTCTGCGTGCAGACAATAGCGAGCGTAACAACTGACTAATTTCGCTCTGGTTAACGGCAGACGAACGAGATTGTTGTGCGTCTCGAAGCTCATTCCCAGATGTGTGAATGACTTGGACGGCACCAGATCCGACTTCTCCTCGTTTATTATAAAACCGAGACGTCGGAGCAATAGAAGTAGATTCTGCACATCGTTCTGAAGCGTTAACTCGTTGCCGTACCTCTGAAGAATGTCGTCCAGGTAGGCCGACGTTACCGCAGACGAATGAGCTCGGAAATACATCATTACCGAGTTCATTACCCGAGTGAAAGCCAAGGGTGAAAGATTCAATCCGAAGCACATCGCCCGGAATTGATACACAACTCCTAGGACTGCGAAGCGTAGATACTTTCTGAATGTCGGATGTACCATGACGTGAAAGTACGCATCTTTGAGATCTATGCTCGTTGCATAATCGTTCACCTGAATACTCGCTCTGACCGACCGAATCGTCTCCATATAAAAACTTCGGAGCGACGATCAGCTTGTTTATCCAGCTCAAATCTATGACTGGACGGAACGAGCCGTCTGGTTTCGGAACCAGAAACAGATGGCTGTAGAATCCCGGAGTCTCCTGGTTTTCTACGACCTCTACCGTGTTCTTCATTAAAAGAGACTGCACCTCTGATAATAGAGCGTCTCTTTTCTGCGGATTTGACGGAAGTTGAGTCCATTTTGGACTTTGAGTTAATGGAGGCTTTCGTTTGAAGGATATCTTTAGACCTTCCGAAATCACCCCTCTCACCCAAGGGTCGTCCGTAATCGACGCCCACTCTTGTGAAAAACTCGACAACCTTCCGCCAACCGGTACGCGATAGAGGTTGAAGCCATCACCTCCTGGACCTGCGAGGCCTGCGGTTGGAGAAACCACGTCCTCCACGACCCGCACCTCGTCCCGTCGACCTCGGGGCGTCTGACCGGTTGTCCCGGCCCGAAGGACGTCCCGAACGTGAGTCGCTACCTTGACGGTCTCTTGAATAAGACCAAGAGGACGCACCGGAACCTCTATAGGAACCTCTCTTGGGCGCATTAGACCCAGAAGTGCCTGTCTTACTCTTATCTGCCGTGTCCGACTTCTTAGAAGCAGATTTGAACAGCAGAGAATCCGAAGCTTTCTTTGTAATTTTATCGTAAATTGCAGAAAGCTTGCCGTCAAAGAGAAGTTCTCCGGAGACCGAAGCGACTCTGAGAGAGTTCTTCACCTTAGTATCCACGAGTGTGGATGTAGCTAGGGCTGCGTCACGTCTAACCAACTCCAGGTTTGCCACTGAAAGGGGCGGAGTTACACATGGAATAAGCTACTGCCCTTGAAAGAAGTCTTAAAGAGGATTGTATATCCTGAAATTCTTTCCCTAGAAGGCGCAGTGATAACGCCTTAGTAAGGTGATCTGCGTAAGATAAGGCATCTAAACTGGCTCTGTTAGACGAAATAGTTGTTTCCAACACTGCGGTTGGAATAGACGCCGACGACGGTAATGATAATTCTAAGTCTTCCGCCTCGTCGTCCATACGCAGAGGAACTCTCGGGATACCCTGTCCTGCCGTGTCAAATTTATTCCTTGCATTAATGAAAGGCAGGTTGAGAGTATTGGCGGACAAGAAACCTGCTTTTCCCATTTTGGAAGCAAGTTTGAATATAGCGTCGTTCAACTAGAACTATCACTGAAGGTGATTAATACCCCCGCTTTGGGTTTTTAGAGGAATGCACTTCTGATCATGTAGACGAAGGCCATAAGGAAATGTATACATAAAGATCATTTTTTGTTGTTGAAATTTGTATTTGCATGTGGCCTTCCACAGAACAGCACTGAATACTTAAAGAGCCCACACATATATGGTTTACATTTGGAAAAACACATTTACAATGTGCAACATGTATTCAAAATCGGTTCATTAATGTAGGAGGAGTTGCACACACAAGAATCCCATTTGAAAACCCATAAAAAATCCAAGTTAAAGGGAGATAACCTGGTTAAAATTGTCGCAGATCAAAAATTTGGGAATATGCGTATGTTCACTTAGTTGTGATAATGTTTGAAAGGTTTTGTCAAAATTGATTGATAAATGTAGGAGGAGTTGCACGCACAAGAATTTCATGTAGAAACCCATAATAAATCTAAGTTAAAGGGAGATAACCTAGTTAAAATTGCCACAGCTCAAAAATTTTGGAATATGCGCATGTTTACTTAGTAGTGATGATGTCTGTAAACTTTTGTCCAAATTGATTGATAAATGTAGGAGTTGCGCACACAAGAATTTCATGCAGAAACCCATATTAAATCAAAGTTCAAGAGAGATAACCTGGTTAAAATTGTTGCAGATCAAAAAGTTTGGAATATGCACATGTTCACTTAGTAGAGATGATGTTTGAAAGGTTTCATCAAAATCGGTTCATTAATGTAGGAGGAGTTGCGCACACAAGAATTTGTTCGAACGGAAAGACATAATAAATCTAAGTCAAAGGGAGATAACCTGGTTAAAATTGTCACAGATCAAAAATCTTGGAATATGCGCATGTTCACTTAGTAGTGATGATGTCTGAAAAGTTTTGTCCAAATTGATTAATAAATGTAGGAGGAGTTGCATGCACAAGAATTTCATGTAGAAACCCATAATAAATCTAAGTTAAAGGGAGATAACTTAGTTAAAATTGCCACAGCTCGAAAATTTTGGAATATGCGCATGTTCACTTAGTAGTGATGATGTCTGTAAACTTTCGTCCAAATTGATTGATAAATGTAGGAGGAGTTGCGCACACAAGAATTTCATGCAGAAACCCATATTAAATCAAAGTTCAAGAGAGATAACCTGGTTAAAATTGTCGCAGATCAAAAAGTTTGGAATATGCACATGTTCACTTAGTAGAGATGATGTTTGAAAGGTTTCATCAAAATTGGTTCATTAATGTAGGAGGAGTTGTGCACACAAGAATTTGTTCGAACGGAAAGACATAATAAATCTAAGTCAAAGGGAGATAACCTGGTTAAAATTGTCGCAGATCAAAAATCTTGGAATATGCGCATGTTCACTTAGTAGTGATGATGTCTGAAAAGTTTTGTCCAAATTGATTGATAAATGTAGGAGGAGTTGCGCACACAAGAATTTCATGTAGAAACCCATATTAAATCAAAGTTCAAGAGAGATAACCTGGTTAAAATTGTCGCAGATTAAAAAGTTTGGAATATGCACATGTTCACTTAGTAGAGATGATGTTTGAAAGGTTTCATCAAAATCGGTTCATTAATGTAGGAGGAGTTGCACACACAAGAATTTGTTCGGATGGCAAGACACAATAAATCTAAGTCAAAGGGAGAAAACCTGGTTAAAATTGTCGCAGATCAAAAATCTTGGAATATGCGCATGTTCACTTAGTAGTGATGATGTCTGAAAAGTTTTGTCCAAATTGATTGATAAATGTAGGAGGAGTTGCGCACACAAGAATTTCATGTCCGGAAAGACGTACGGACGGACGTACGGACGGACGGACGGACGGACGTACAGGGCGATTCCTATATAGCCCCCACTTCTTCGAAGCGGGGGTATAATAATTCAAATGTTCTTGCAACATTATTGGACTGAGACGGAAACTCGGGAGCGATGTCCCTGAACCGCTCAAAGAAATCAGAGTCCAATGACGCTATAATTCTCTTGTCTGGAACCGCAGCAGTCTGGCCCGACGGAACAACTTGAGGGAGAAAGTGCCGGATGAAGTCCACGGCAGCTTTATGTTGTTCCGAAAGGGATAGCTCTAAGTCATCCGTATCCCTTTCACCATCCGGTCGGACCTCATGATGCTCCCGGTCGTCCGCCCCCGATGCTTCGGCGGAGCATACCGACCCAGCGCCGTCGGATAATTCCCGATCCGACACCGTTTCTGCCGGTTGCTGGGATGCTGCGATAAGTTGTGCTATCTGCACAAGTACGTCCGACATCGAGGCCTGCGGAGGCGCAGTCTTTCGCTGCTTCGCCAAGGGCAGCTCGATGACTTCCGCATACTCTTCCTATGCGAACATTCGGAGTCCATCGGCCTCGTGTCCCTGGCTACCGGATCGTGTGACCTGGTTGCCGAAGAATCCCTGATCGGCGAAGCTGGTAAAATATCGGCGGTCACATAGCCAAGGTGCGGTCGTGTGTGCTGACGAGAGGAAGAAGCCTGAGCAGTCTCCGTGGACTGCCTATACAACGGAGCGTCCCGAGCGACAGACGTGTGCTCCGCTTGCGACACATATTGTACCACAACATCTGGTCCCAGATGTTGTTGTACGAGAGAGGGGCCTCTCTCGCTCGTGGCCCGGCTGGACCTGGACGAGCTAGGAACCGGACTCAAAGGCTTCCTCCGATCTCGCCTACTATCCGCCGTCACTGGGTGTGCACGTTGAATGTTTATAGTGCTCGCATCACCCAACATTTCCTCTTGGACCGGATCGGACGAACCCGGCTGCCGAACCATTCGGTGAATGGACGCTACACCGGGCGAGCTAGCGGACGACATTTGTTTAATCTCCATGAGCACTTTTGCCGCTAGCTCTGTATTCATTTGTGACGACGGAAGCGCACTTGCGCAAGATAACATGGAAACATCACCCTGTTCTTGTTCCTCTGAAATAGAAACTGATAGAGTAGAGTGACCCTGCGGAGACAGAGCCGGCATAGCCCTTTCTCCACTAACAACATATCGTGACACACGTTTCCAATGTTTGTCATCCCAATATTGACATATAGAACAGGGATTAGTGCGAGAACACTGACTACAATTAATGCAATGATCATGAAAGTCAGAGGAAGATTTCTTCCTATTACAATTTGAACAATATCCTTTCATTGTGAAAAGTCAACAACAAGTCCTAGTTACTCGCACAACCCCCTGACACAAAGATACATAATAACATGATCCATTAATAATGAAAAAACAACTGAAAATCAAAATAATTTTTGAAAAATATTTTTTCAGCGAAGCCCAAGTTTCTGAAAAGTAACGTTGAGCCCCAATGGATCCGATGGCTAAGTGTGGTCAAAAATTTTAAATTATATTAAATAATTAATGCAACACTTACGGATAATAAACATGTATCTTATAGTGAGATAAACTACTCCAAAGGCAAACAGCCCCCCCTCAAAAGAGACTGTTGCCATTGTAAACAAACAGTGTAAAAACACCAGAAAACATGACTCCAGGCACTGACAAAACTGGCCCGAAATCAGTCATCAAAATTACACTCTATATGATGCAAGACAGAGACTCCCAGGGGAGAATCTGCAGAACATCAGATGGAAGATGCAGAACACAACGTTTATACACCCATGGGTGAAAACGTAACTATGGGGAAAATAACAGAAAACATTCTGTAACCAAGCAATTCTCCCAAGAGAATTTAGAAATGATCTTTCTCAAAAATATGCCAAAAGCATGGGAGAATTGCAAGGGGGGACTTAGAAGACCAGGGGAGAGGAAACACTGAATAAGCAGTGCAACTTTTTAGCAAGAATGACAACAAGAGGCCCATGCCTCGAAAATAGGCAACTTAACATAATTTCATAAAAAATTTTAAGTACAGCCCTGATTATTTTTTGTCACTCCCTTTTCCTCTCCTCCTTCTATATCCTCCTTAGAATCACCATTTCTCCCAATAATTACGTGTCTGGCATCCTTTAAACTGAGATTTACAAGCACAAAGATCAGTGAGATGTTGACTGATGAAGGGCCAAACAGAGAATGATAATTGGCGCCAATTTCGGAACGTCCTTGACACTGCGCATGCGCAGTAAGGGCAAAGTATGGAGGTCCTATAGGACATGATTTCTTTTGGTTTTAGATGCAAATTTTGGGGATTGGGGGGCAAAATTTGTGTTTGGCCCTGGATTTTTTAGAGTTAGCACCAGCTAAGTCTGGGTCATTGGTACAGTATAAAAATATTAATTGGCGATTTTTGTGAATCGTTCTTGCCAGTTTTGGCCGTTATGTTGGGTATTGGGTTAACAATGAAAAAGATAAGAAAGGTATTTCACAGAAGTTGAATAGATCTAACATTACTGATTTAAATATATTTAAACAAGATGGTCACAATTTATGGTGATTTATCCCATGGAGTAGATGATAAATCCAAGACAATATAGTTGCCAGGGTAGCCATTTTACCCTGAAACCTGAAAAATTATAAATTTAAAGTAATTTGTATATTTTTTATACTTACCAATGGCCCAGACTATCTGGTGAAAAACTCGAAGTTATCAAAGGCCAAACACAAATTCTGAACCCCCCAATCCCCAAAATTTGCTCGTCAAAACCAAAAATTAAAAGTCCTATCTGGTCCTCCATACTTTTACTCTCTGTGCATGATAACTCAGCAGGGAGGTATGAGTGCCCACTCTAGACAGCTTCCCAGGTACCCAAAGGCTAGCAATTTATTGATGATGAATCATATGCTTGTATATGACATATAGACGAACAACCACAGGAAACCAAATCAACTAAAAAGTGGATGTGCCCATGAGGTCACCATAGAACACGACCCAGTTGCCAAACGAGAAGTCATGAACACAAATTTTGAACTCTGCAATCCCCAAAATTTGTTTGCCAAAATCAAAAATTAAAAGTCCTATCTGGTCCTCCATACTTTTACTCTCTGCGCATAATAACTCAGAAGGGAGGTATGAGTGCCCACTTTAGACAGCCTCCCAGGTACCCAAAGGCTAGCAATTTATTGATGATGAATCATATGCTCGTATATGACATATAGACGAACAACCACAGGAAACCAAATCAACTAAAAAGTGGATGTGCCCATGAGGTCACCATAGAACACGACCCAGCTGCCAAACGAGAAGTCATGAACACAAATTTTGAACCCTGCAATCCCCAAAATTTGTTTGCCAAAATCAAAAATTAAAAGTCCTATCTGGTCCTCCATACTTTTACTCTCTGCGCATAATAACTCAGAAGGGAGGTATGAGTGCCCACTCTAGACAGCCTCCCAGGTACCCAAAGGCTAGCAATTTATTGATGATGAATCATATGCTCATATATGACATATAGAAGAAAAACCACAGGAAACCAAATCAACTAAAAAGTGGATGTTCCCATGAGGTCACCATAGAACACGACCCAGCCGCCAATCGAGAAGTCATGAAATGCATGTATGTACTTAAGTTCATACAAGGCTTACGGGAAGAAAGCTACGTTTTGCCCGGTAATCGCCTCTTAACACATTGGCAGTGTGGGGGGAGGGGGGTTTCAAAGTCATATTGAACCCCACTCACCCGCATCTGACCGACTCCATAATGCTACTAAGGGTGGAGAAGGACGTGAAGAACAAGTACTTCCCCTGATATAGAAGGTCCTTTAGTGGAGGAAGTTTCCGGGGAACATCCCATAACAGACACCTGAGAAGATTGATCCAAGGTTTCTGTGACGACAGAGATGCTACTAGCAGGATTTTGCAACGAGACTGTTTGGTCTTAATAGAATCTGCTGAATCAACGGAGTTGGACGATACGCATATCCTATCATTCTGTCCATGAGATCAACAGAGCATCTACTGCGTATGCTCGATGATCTGGGCATGGCGACACAAACGTCGGTAACTGATGGTGTGTCGCAAACAAGTCTATCATGGGACGATCCCACTGTTAGCAAATCTGCCTGAATGTTCGCTTTTTTGAGAGTCCACTCTGATGGCAACAGGCGACTTTTCTGAGAGAGCGAGTTTGCTGGTACATTCAGACGACCTGGTATATGATGGACAGAAAGATGAACATGATGATTCATGATGTATAGGAGAATCCTCTCTGTTAATATGCATAAAGGAATTGAATGAGTGCCGCCTTGGTTCCTGATGTAAGCTACTACTGTCGAATTGTCCCGAAAAAATCTGAACATGGACGTTCGCTATTATGTGAATCCAATGTTGAACAGCTAGCCATACTGACATCATCTCTTTGATGTTTATGTGCTTCTCTAGGAACCGAGGGTCCCAAAGACCCTGACACTTCAAGTCAGCGAGACCTAGGGTCGCGCCACAACCCGTCTGACTCACATCTGTCATAATCATGAAAGCCGGATCCGGCAGTTACAGTGGAACTCCCTGAGTTAACCACTAAAGATCTGCCCAAATCGACTTGGACAGAGCTAGATCCGATTTTTTCTCATTTACGATGAAACCGAGACAATGGAGTAACAGAAGCAGACTCTGAACATCATTCTGAAGTATAATTCTGTTGCCGTATCTCTGCAGAATGTCGTCCAAGTAAGCTGACGTTACTGCAGACAATGAGCTCGGAAGTATGACATTACCGAGTTCATTATTCGAGTGAATGCCCAGGGAGCCAGGTTCAGACCAAAGCACATTGATCTGAGCTGATAAACCTTCCCTTGTAGTGGTGAGCCACAGTTACTTTCTGAACGCCGGATGTACCAAGACAAGAAAGTAAGCGTCCTTTAAATCTATGCTTGCCGCATAGTCGTTCACTCGATTGCTCGCTCTTACCGACTGAATGATCTCCATATAGAACTTTGGAGCCACTGTCAGGGCAGAGTTATATGTGGCATACATGATTGCCCTGGAAAGAACTCTAAGCGAGGTACACACATCCTCAAATTCCTTCCCGTTGAGATGTTGCGCCATAGCTCTGGTAAGGTGATCTGCGTAGGACACTGCATCCAAATTCGCTCTATTCGATGAAATTGCAATTTCCATTACATCTGAGCAAATGTTGAATGAAGCAGGTAAGGATATATCTAAATACCCGGCCTGCTCATTCAAATGCAGTGGAGCTCTCTCTACATCTTCTCTAACCATTTTAAAAGAACATGGTCCAAGGAATGGTATATTTATGGAAGATGTTTACAAGAAACTACCTCTTTTCCTCGCACTCGAGAGGTTAAATATGGTGTCGTCTACATAGCCAAAGTCCTGCGACATCTGCCTGGACTGAACTGGGAAAGAAAGAACTTCTTCCTTCCTCCGTATAAGGCCTGCATCTAGAGACGCCAGCAGTTTCTCTCTTGTCGCAGCTTGCTGATTCGGTGGAACAAACTCAGGGTAGTACTGATGGATAAAATCCATCGCAACCATATGTTGTTCTGAAAGGGAAGGGTAATCCTCTTCTTATCCCTTTCACCATCCGACTGAATCAGTTGAGAATCTCGATCCATTACATCTGAGTGAACAGATGATTGTACCAACCCAGCACCGTCCTACAGCTCAGGTTCTGAGTCTGAGGGAGGCTGCTCCTGCACTTGCTGGGATGCTGCGATCAGCTGCGCAATCTGCGACAGTAAGTCCGTCACTGTGGCCTGAGGAGCAGCGGTTTTCTGTTTCTTAGCCACTTGCTGCTCCTGGGACGGCGTTCCGGAGATGGATCTCTTCTCTGAACGTCCCGATGATCGAGGCCTCGGTTCCCTAGCTACCGGATGGTCCGACTTCACAGGAAAAAAGTGGCTCCTTCTTCGCGCAGCAGGTTGGATATCCGAAGTTGGGTAGCTAGGATGTGGTCCTGTGTGTGTAGTGATCATAGCGGAATAAGCCATGACTGTAGCCGAGGTCTGGCCCCAGATGTTGCTGGGTTAGAGAGGGACCTCTCCTGTTCGCGGCCTTTTCAGACTTCCCTAAGCCTCCCGACAAGAAACTTGCTGGCTTCCTCCCTAGTTCCGTCGTCACTGGGTGAGCTTTTGTTTTTAAGGTGCTCGCTCTACCCACTACACTTCCTTCGACCACAACGGACATACCCAGTGTTACAGCTCCCACGGATTGAATAAACTCTTCACCGGTCGAGCTAGCTGCCAGCAAAGGATTAAGACCACCGCACAGTGGCCTTATCCCTTGCCTAATATTCAAGAGCACCTTAGCATCTAGCTCTGTTTGCTCATCAGAGCATGACGATGGTAGCACACTTTTGGTGGGTGCCATATTACCATCACCATGTTCTTGTTCCTCTGAAAAAGAAACTGAAAAACTTGAATGACCTTGTGGTGAGAGTACTGGCATAGGCCTCTCACTGCTAACAACATACCGTGACACCCGCTTCCAACGTTTGTCATCCCAATCAACACATGTAGGACAAGAATTCATAGGAGTACATCGACTACAGGCAAGGCAACACACATGTAAACCTGAGGAAGACTTCCTTGCCTTGCATTTTGAGCAATTAGATTTCATGATCAATTAAAACTAAGTCGATCGTACTCCCACAAACTCCACAATAAATATATGATAAAGATACATAATAATCAACAAGCAAAATCAAAATCAAAAAATTAAATTCAAAAACTTTTTTGAAAAAGTTTTGACAAAAGCCCAAATGAAGAGCCCAAGGGTATCCCAATGGTGCCTAAGTGTGGACAAAATTCCAAAAATTATTGCTACACTACCAGAATATTAAATAATGTATCTTACAACAATCCTTCAGTAATAATAACTAAATACTACATATATTTAAAGATGCTGTCAATGTAAATGACGTCAAGGAAAAAAACGGAAACAAGATATCAGGCACAGAAAAAAGGCCCAAAGTCATTAACAGATTTTTAAAGCTACCAGATGTAAAGCAAGATGTTCAAATGAAGAAAAAACGATACATCGGATTGAAGATGCATGACCAAAATGACAGAAAACCTCAAGGGTGAGGACGTAATCATGGGGACAAACAGAATAAACATTCTGTAATACACGTTAAACTCCCAAGAAATTTAATAAAAAATTTCAATAAAAATAAGCCCCAAAAGCTTTGGGAGTTTAACAGGAGGGCTTCAAGGAGAGATCGGGAAGGAACACTTAACAAACAGTGGATAAATCATTAGCAAGAATGATGACATCAGGCACATGTCCCGAAATTGGGAAACATGAAATAATGTTTATAAAAATTATAAAGTTACAGCCCTGAACATTTCTAACCACTATTGTTCACTTCCATCATCCATTTATGTCCTTGGATCCACCAATTTTACCATTGATTTGTGTCTGGCATCCTCAAATGAAAGTGTCAATGACACTGTAGCTCAACTTGTCAAGACATGTACATGTATAGTATGTGACACAGCAATGACAAACATCTAGGTAATGACCTGATAACAAAGGTACATATAAAGTATTGTAACGGTCTGTACATAAATACTGACCGTAGCCTGTAACAAATGTATAGGTAAAGTATTGTAAAGGGGGTGACAGTCAGATGCTAAACTAGAAAAGAAATTTTTGAGTCCCAGAGTGGGTCTGACTGAACCCCAAAATATTTGTTCTCATAGCACAGTGATAACGAAGGCACCCCAAAACACACTCATTCCTGTCCCAAGGTGAAAACAAAGGTACCCAAGAAGTTTCGTGAAGGTAAGTTCATAAATACGAGCTGCATAGAAGTTGTGACAAAAAACTGATAGGACCTAATTTCGGTACAAAATGGCCACTGGCAGCCATCTTGAATTTTGGACTGCACTCAGAAACACTCGTTCTCGTCCCAAGGTGATAACAAAGGTACCCAAGAAGTTTAGTGAAGATCGGTTGATAAATACAGCCTCTAGCCTGAGCCGTATTGACATGTGTACTTAACAGTGTATAAGTGGCACTAAATAAATCAAAATTCATCTAATTTGCATAATTTCTGCACGAGAAAAAAACCCATATTGTAGGTGATGTATTCCATTTTACAAAACATTCAGACAAAAATTTATTCAAATCAGAACTTTCATACAGAAGTTCTGTACAAAAGACTGATTGCACTAATTTTGGTACAAAATGACTGCTGGTGGCCATCTTGAATTTCGGACCACACCCAAAAACACCCTTTCTCATCCCACGGTGATAACAAAGGTACCCAAGAAGTTTCGTAAAGATCGGTTCATAAATACGGCCTCTAGCCTGAGCCGTATAGAAGTTGTGTACAAAAAACTGATTAGACCTAATTTTGGTACAAAATGGCCATTGGCAGCCATCTTGAATTTTGGACCACACTCAGAAACACTCGTTCTCGTCCCAAGGTGATAACAGAGGTGCCCAAGAAGTTTCGTGAAGATCGGTTGATAAATACAGCCTCTAGCCCAAGCCGTATTGACATGTGTACTTACTGTGTGTAAATAGCACAGAAAAAATCAAAGTTCATCTAATTTGCATAATTTCTGCATGAGAAAAAAACCTGTATTATATGTGATGTTTCCCATGGTACTAAACATTCACACAAAAAAATTTTCAAATCAGCGCTTTCATATGGAAGTTCTGTGCAAAAATCTGATTGCACCTAATTTTGTACAAAATGGCTGCCATCAGCCATCTTGAATTTTGGACCGCACCCAAAAACACTCGTTCTCGTCCCACGGTGATACCAAAGGTACCCAAGAAGTTTCGTAAAGATCGGTTTATAAATACGGCCTCTAGCCCGAGCCGTATTGGCATTTGCACTTACAGTGCTGGAAATAACACTAAATACATCAAAGTTAGTCTAATTTGCATAATTTACGTATGAGAAAAAACCCTGTATTATATGTGATGTATCCCATGGACCTAAACATTCGTACAAAAAAATATTCAAATCAGTGCTTTCATATGGAAGTTCTGCGAAAAAAATCTGATTTCACCTAAATCTGTACAAAATGGTCGCCAGCGGCCAACTTGAATTTTGGTTCGGACCCCAAAACACTCGTTCTCGTCCCACGGTAATAACAAAGGTACCCAAGAAGTTTCGTAAAGATCGGTTCATGAATATGGCCTCTAGACCGAGCCGTATTGAATTGTTGATGGACAGACGGACGACTGGCCATGGCATAAGCTTCGTAAAGATCGGTTCATAAATACGGCCTCTAGCCCGAGCCGTATTGAATTGTTGATGGACAGACGGACAGACGGACGACTGGCCATGGCATAAGCTTCGTAAAGATCGGTTCATAAATACGGCCTCTAGCCCGAGCCGTATTGAATTCTTGATGGGCAGATGGACAGACGGACGACTGGCCTTGGCATAAGCTCAAATTTGGCTTGCCAAAGTTGAGCTAAAAAGTAGATTTAAAAGCACAGATGTCAGTTCATTGTCGCTGACTTTAGGGCCAAACAAAAAATGATGCTTTGCGCCAATTTCGAAACCTTCCTGGATACTGCAAATGCGCAGATCTCAAAAGTATGGAGGACCAGATAGGACTTCATTTTTTCAGTTTTGCATGCAAATTTTGGGGATTGGGGGTCAAAATTTGTATTTGGCCCTGGATTAAATTTGAGTTAACACCAGCTAGTCTGGACCATTGGTTGTTGTATAAAAATAACATGGCAGTCCATATTTTAGATATTAAAATGACTGATTAATATAACTCAAAATTATGACTTGAAATGTTTTTACAGATGCATAGATGGACAGATGGAGCTCTGGAGTATATTCCCCACTGGGAAGAAACAGACCTGGGTGCATGGACTGGTCCAAGCAGTCTGGTCTGCATCACTAATGATGTGGAATGTTGTACATACCTTTGCAGAGGAAACAATAACACCTCTTAGAGCATCAAGGCCAGTCAAAACCTCATTCTTGTTGTCTTCTTTGCAGCTACCATCTTGCAAATCGAACATTGGAATGGATGGACAGAAGAGATCAGAAAAGTGATGAAGAAGTACAAGTCTATTTCTCAGAACTGGGATAGGGATACTCTGTAGATGATTGAACTCCATTGGTATGGAAGTGGGCAGTTTGCCAGCACTGACTGGTTTGTTGGTGGACCATGCTAAACTATGAGCTGATCCACAGGCAACCCGATTTATCTTCTTTCCTAGAAGAAAAATCCCAGAAAACGTGAACTTAAAACATTTTCTAACAAACTGTGTCAGAATACATTTCACCCAATTAATAGTGGAGTTCTAGATATACAGTGAAATCATGCTAATTGAGAATCAAAACTGTAAGCAAAAATATTCAGATATCAGTGATATTCTGATGCACACAATATGTTAATTACATACATTTTGATGACAAATTAACTCCTTGGCAGATATTCCCTCCCAGGACAGGATTTCTCTTGCCACTGTATTAAGTATAAGTTTGGCACATTTAATAAAATTTTACTCCTGTAAACTGAAAGGATTTTTTCACCAATGATGTCTTGAGTTAAATTTAGAAGAATTTTTCATCAAATCTAGTCATGGCTGCTGTGAAGCAAAAAAGATTCTCATGTAAGAACACCAGACTGAGATGTGTTGCTATGACATTGTGAACATCATTTTTCTTCAGTGAACAAAAATGATGGTTTCACACCCTTTCACAACAAAAAATAAAATAGGTGGAAATTCTTTTCATAACTTCAATTTGGAGTTGATTCAGAACCTGTATTCAGTCTTTTGGCACATTTTATTTTGAAAGTACAGCACAGCTGCCATAGACTGGTCACTTTCCACAGGAGGGCAATAATTCTACAGATGCAATAATATTAGATTCCAAATGCTAGTTATAGGAATAATCATCAAAAATTTAAATGAAGCATTATTTAAAATTTTGTTGATAATTTTTATTTTCTGGTAAATGTATGCATGGGCAGTGATGATTATGACAAGTCCACGGTGACCAGCAACTGTACTGTAGCAACGTGAAATACCCCTTACCTAACCTGAATAACAGAACACACTTGCAAAGAATTTTCTTGAATAACTGAATATTCTCATTTTTGCCTCAAAGACATCACACCTCAGTGGAATGGGGTCAATGAGCCTGTTCTAAAGAGGGTTCATAAGCTCTGTTTTGGAGATAAAAAAATAAAAATTCACAAAATTTGAATGATGATTTTTGTGAATCATATTGGCCATTACATTGGGTAAATAGTTCATGAGTGTGAAATAAACTCTCAGTTTATGAACTTGTATTTATGAACCTGTCAGATTATAGAATTGTACATGCTTTATCAACACTATTTTCTATGAAAATTTAGATAGAGTTTAAGATACAGGTATTTACTTACCACTACAATATGGTAAATGTACCAAGGTAAAATGCGATGGGTTTAAACCTGAATCATCGATAAAACTTTTTATTATTCCTCATCTTAAAATCCCATAGTAATTGTCCATTCGCTAGCATTGAGTATTTCTCAATATTTTGTTTTCGGTCCATAATGCCGGCCACTAATTTTGGTATTATGGATCTCTCTGAGCACACTTTCCAAAACAACTTTCAGTAATTTGCAGAAAGTGTGTGTCAGAGGTCAGGTGTGACATTTTTCATGAAAACACTTCCTCGTTTGTGCAAATATTTGCAAATGTTTGAAGTTGAGATATTACAAAATATTTGATGAATAGTACAGCAAAAGCAACCAAAAATGCATGGCACGTAGGAAACATATTCTGGAGAAATTTTTGCAGTTGAAAAGGACTGAGTGTCGATTTGAAGACTTTTGAAAGCAAGGAACCTGACGAAATTCTGCAAAAATTCTATGCTTCGGTGTGGATGAAAAGTGGTCAGGATTTCAAAACAAATTCATTCCAAATTCTGAGATATGGCGTTAATAGACACATATTCTGTTACTGGGATTGATGTTACTGACTGTCCAAAATTCTAGTCTTCCAGAGAGACCTACAGAGCCAAATTAGTTGATTTGAAAAAGAGAGGACTCTGAGAAACAAGACATCATCCTCCTATTTCTGCAGAAGACATGACCAAGTTGTTTGAGGATAAAAAGTGTTTAAAGCAGAATGTGCAGTAGGACTGCAGAGAAAGGTTTGTTTTGAAATTATGATCTATTTGTGTAGGAGAGGCTGAGAAAACTTGCGAGAAATTACAAGAAATACTTTCAAAGTGGAAACTGATGCAAGTGGACAAAGATACATACATCAAAACAAAGGCGAACTGCACAAAAATCACAGGAAAAAGGACAGTCCTTATGAATCTGTTGAAGGAAGAATCTATGAAACTGGTGAAAAAATGTTTCCTGTGAAGTCATTTGAATTCTATATTTGTAAACTGAAACCTTATAACATATCGTTACTTCAGAGACCCTTGGATTCATTTGTGGATAATGAGCCCTGGTATTCCTGTGCACCTATCGGTAAAAACACTTTGGGACATATGATGGACAACATTTCAAAAGCGCTCACAGTGTCAAGAATATACACAAACCATTTGATGCACAATGGCAATTACTGCAGTGGATGATGCAGAAGTGGAAGAGCATCATTTCATGAAAACAAGTGGACACAAATCAGAGTCACCCATAAGGCCATACTCATATCATGTTTGTGAAAACAAGAAAAGAAACATCTCGGACAAGCTTTCTGCTGCCAGAAATATTCCATCAACTAGCCTAGTACCAGTTGATAAAGCGTCAACATCTGTTCCAACATCAAAGAAACCCAAAGAAGATGATAATATTCCAAAGAGCTTTCTCGGTCACATTTTATGCTTGAATGAAAGTGAAATCAGAATTTATTATCTACATCATCCTTGTTAATTACATGTAATAACAACCAAGAAACTTCTGTTTCACTTAATTCGCAGAGACAGTTATCGTACTTTCAACCTCAGTTTACTAATAGTCAAGAGACAACCCAAAATTTCTATGGCGCAGGATGAAATCCATTTTTGAATGATCAGTGAATCATTTTGCTCAAGCAATTTTTAAATGTTGATTGTTCTGTGATATATTGTTCTGATAATATTTTTCATTCAATTGGTTTGAACACATAAACTCATTGAACTTTATTTCAATGATTCACCCCGAGTTATCCATCAAAATTGCTGCTCTGACCATATACTAGTTTTTGACCAACTGACTGTGTGGTTATTCGTTTTAATGAAGAAAATAATTACATGGCTGGAGTGGCACATTGCAGATTATCTCAACTTGGAATCAATGTCTCTCTTGGCTCATGCCTTGGGAGACAAAGGTTCCTGCCATGTTCCACTCTAGCCAGGTCATTATTTTTATATTACTGAAAGCAAAATTTAGATGGACAGTCACAAAGCCTGTTTGTGATAAAAAAATCATTTCTTTTTAAATCATAGGCTCATACCCCAGTGCATCAGCAAAATTGAATTTGGATGAAAATGAAAAGATTTCACCAAGTGTTTTCAGATGCAAGGGTTAAAAGTACATGACGTAATGCTTACAGTTGAAATAATGGGCAAAGGAGGGACAAAATATTTATTCTATTCTGTCTATTTGTGCCTGATGAAGCAATGAAAAAAAAAAACCAACATGTATTTAAAAATTCAATTTTTATCATACCTTGTAATGCAGCAACCAATCTAGGTCTTGGAATTGCATTAGTTGTTCCATCACCTAACTGTCCTTCATCATTGTCACCCCATGTGTACACTTCACCTATCGGAATATAATTGTTATAATAATAGACACGAGCAAGGCAAAGCTTGGCATATGCCCCCTACAGCAATATCATGGATAGAATTACAAAAAAGAGGCTTCTTCCACTCATCACACCTAACCAGGGACCAGCCTAGGGGGCAATTTTAGGGAGACTTCAAGTCTCCCTCCAGAAAAGATAGGGAGACTGCAGAGTCATGTTGGGAGACTTCATAGGCAAGTGGGGAAAATTAAGAATATTCATGTACCACCTCCCTCCCCTCCCCCCCCCCCCCCCCCCCCACCCCTTCATAGTTTCAATTTGTGGTCCTCCATTAACGTCCAAATAATCCAGGTAATGGAATATTTTTCATTGGCCAATGGGTTAATCAAATAATAGGGTTCTACCATTTCTTGATGTCTTCTTGAAAAAGATTATACTTTTTCATTATTAGATGTCTAAGGAACCCAATTTTTGGAAATATTAAAAAACTTTCCTTGTTTCTCAGACAATTTACCCTTAATTTTATGATGGGGGGGGTTATTGTGTAGGTCCAGCTTGTTTACTAAACCCATTTCTATTATGCAGAATTAAAATTAAAATATTGTTTTTAAAAAAAAGATGGCTGCAGGGTGGGGGGGGGGGGGGAGGGGGGGGGATCTTTTGGGGTTAAACCACAAATAGTCCTGAAAATAATTAGAATTATTAATTTAATTCCTCACATTATTATGTGGAAACACCAATGTTGTTTGAGGTAAAAATGTCCAAACTGCAGTTGCAAATTTTACCAATTATATCTTGTTTGACAAAGCTCAAAGAGCTCTATCAAACAAGATACAGTTCATTCAATTTTAAGTCTTACATGTGCAAATGAGTATCAATGAAGAGATTTCCAGGTAAAAAAAAGGGGTTATGGGGCAAATTTTCAATGATGAGGAAGGTACTTGAGAAACAAGATTTTTTTAATAATCTCATCTTACATATTTATTTATTGGAGTTTAATGTCACTTTCTACATCTATGGCTTTTTCATGATTATGAAGCCAAATTCAGCTTATTGTTTATACGTATGATTTAACTCTACCAACTTCAGCAACAGGAAATGATTACTGGGTTCTAGTTTACCAGTAAAACAAGATTCAGTCTTGTCTTTGCAATATTTTAGTATGGAATGTCTCAAGCCACCAGTCAAATTCTCAAAGGAATTTGACACTTTTAGCCTGGAATGAGTCTAGTCCTTCAATAGTCCATTGCCTATGTTGTAGATTCATTTATTTATTTATTGAGGTTTAACAGCACTTTCAACAGCCAGGGTCACCCCAGGTCAGACAGTTATATGGGTGGAGGAAGCCGTAGTACCCTGAGAGAACCACTCACTGATGGCGAGGAACTGTCCGACTAATGTACTAACTCTGTGCAAGCAGGATTAGCATTGGTTGCAGACATGTGCACCATCAACGTGCAGTACACCTTAGTACACATGCCACTGTGCCCTCATGTGAGCAATCAGGAAGAAATGCCTTGCCCAAGGACAGAGCGCAGTTACCTCTGGCTGGGATCAAACCGTGGACCGGTTTGAAATACAATGCCATAACCACCAAGCCACTGAGCGCCCTGTAGATTTGTTGTGTCAAAGCAAGAAGCATATCTCAATCAAGAATTAATTTGACCGAATCAATAATAACATTTCAATACTGATAGAAATGTTTGTAAACTAATTACTTAAGAACGAAGACTCACCACAGCTGTAGTTTTATGTTTATGTGGCATGGTTTGATCAGTTATGTTAATATCTTGATGTTTTCAAGGTGAAATAAATATTCATTTACAGGAATATTTATAACTAGAGCATGAAAGAATATCTATATATCTTTGTGAATCAAATCAATGGTAGTCTGTAAGCAAACCGGAAAAAAAGTGGGTACACAAAGAGCCCATAACAGAGTCGAATTCCTCACAGAATTAGAAGGGTGGCCTCGGAGCTAGGGAACAATCCTGTCACGGTCCCTTTGAGAAAAATGCTACTTTTCTGACAACAGTATTGTATCAGTGCTCTAGTAAAAAGTAATAGTTTTGAAATTCCATGGATGTTTTTTATTATAGTCACATAGAAGAAAATCATCTTTTGTTTGTAGAAATTCATTTTATTATAATTTACATGACAGTGCCTATTCTCTTCAGTAAGGCCCCACACAACAGTTCTTCTGTTTTTCAGGCCATTTTTTGTAAAATTGCATGTGGGCAGGCTGTTTTTTTTTTATTTTTGTAATTATTTTTCTGGCATCAAAAGTTCATGTTCTTATTTGTTTTATGTTTAAGTCCTCATAATCTACAGAATAGAATGGGTGGTGGGTGAATTTCGTCCCTTGAGTGCAAGAAGGTTTTGCAATGCTAAAGCATTGCAAAGCCTTGTTGCACTCAAGGGACAAATTTATAAATTTTATTAACTTGGGTAAAATATCAGACAAAAACCATTTAATTTTTATTTTTTAAATTCCCATTAGTTATAAAAAGAGAGAACATGCGGCAGCCAAAAGGACCATGCAGGTGGGCCTGAGAAACAGATTTTTAACTTTTTTAGGCCTAATTAAGGAAATATTAGGTGTCAAACATGTGTCAATTAGAACTAAAGTCATCTCTGAGAAATGAAAAAAATTAAAGTAATTCATATATTTTTTATACTTACCAATGGCCCAGAGTAGCTGGTGCTAACTTAAAAATATTTAGGGCCAAACACAAATTTTGCTCCCCAATCCCCAAAATTTGCATGCAAAACTAAAAATTAGAAGTCCTATCTGGCCCTCCAAATGTTTACCATCCGCGCATGTGCAGACGCCAGGAAGTCACCGAATCTGGCGCCAACATCATTCTTTGTAAAAAGATTATAATATAATAATTCAGCGGGAGGTATGAGTGCCCAGTACTAACCACTCATGGGAGGGCCATTCCCGTCTAGGCCATTGGTAAGTATAAAAAAATATATAAATTACTTTAAATTTTTTCATATTTTTATACTGTATACCAATGGCCCAGACTAGCTGAATCGTAAAAAGGTGGAGGGCCTAGAACTTCCGAACTAGTAGATCAACATAGATCAAATCCTTCAATCCATGATGAAGAAAATTAGAATAATTAGAATTTACATGTATGTCTTTTTATATCATAATAGAAGAGACATATCCTCATATGGATCCCAATTTATGTAAATCCTAAATTTGAGCATGAAAACATGCTAAATAGGATGTAACGAGTTCACAAATTTTTAAGGCTAGTCTGGACTAAGCCCTGAATTAGGATGGCATATTTGAGAATGAGAGAAAATTGCCCATAAACCTACGTCATACAATAATACTACAGCTGAACGCCGGATATAGTACGGACTAAACAGCTTCCTTCATAGTTACATACCCAATAAGCCAGGGAAGTGGAGAAAATGACCCCCAGCCACTTTTTTTTAACATATCTTCAAAAGAAAGAGGGGAGAGCTCTGGAATCAATAGGCGGTACCAGGAAACAATATAAATAAATATCGATCAGGCACTCAGGAATTAATTCATGAATAATAAATGGTGCTTAACGCCACTTTACAAGCAAAGGCTATAGCAATGATTTTGGTAAATAACATTATCTGCTTCAAAATATACACTGCAGACAGCTTATACAGGTATGACGAAATCAGTGAAATGATAATATAACATACACATATTAAAGCGAGATACGAAGAACAATCTCTGCAGAAAAAACATGCTTCAAAGATCATTCACAGGCGTCCTCTGTACAATTAAATTTGGTAAGAACACTCTCCAACATGTACAATTTGGTATCAACAACTATAAACAGGTGAGAATATGCGATTTGAGAACCGACAAAATCGAGACCAGGATCCAGAAATGGAGGAAGGTATGATTAACCGGCTCCAACACAGACCGGCTCCGAAATATATAATAATTTCAGGGTCCACCAAAGCGATAGCGTAATAAAATATTGCGCGAGTGCATTAAAGTTAAAAAATTTATAGTAATTTATATATTTTTTATACTTACCAATGACCCAGACATAGCTGGTGCTAACTCTTAAAATATAGGGCCAAACACAAATTTTGCCCCCCAATCCCCAAAATTTGCATCTAAAACTAAAGAAAACATGTCCTGAAAGGCCCTCCACACTTTGCCCCTACTGCGCATGCGCAGTGTCAGGGACGTTCCGAAATTGGCGCCATTTATCATTCTAATAACCAGTGCCTGGTAAGCGCTATGTACTCAGCGGGGAGGCAAGAGTTCCCAACTCCTGGGAGGGCCATCCCCGTCTGGGTCATTGGTAAGTATAAAAAATATATAAATTACTATAAATTTTTTAACATTTTTATACTGTACCAATGACCCAGACATAGCTGAATAGTAAAAAGGCTGGAGGGCCAAGGACATAGAGCACAATGGAATACGCTCAATAAAATAAAATAGAGTCATCCCCTGTAGGGAAAAGAAGTAATAGGCCTTACATGTATCTTTCTTATTTATGATAAATTAGAAAGATACAACACCTTCCAAAATTGAGCTTCATACATCCATGTACTCTATTAATATCCAATATAATCCTTATACTAATAATTTTTAAAGTAAGCCAATAATAAAGTAAGTCTAGAGAATAGAGACTCTTATACTCCTAAGAGTGTCTGAGAATTGCATAATCATGTCCGTTGACATATGCAATATTCCAAAGCTATACTTTAAAAACTAAGACTTGAATGAATTTTAACTTCTCACTAAACAACCATCCCAATAACAGCTCAGAATTACTAACTCCGGAGGAGGTATCCCCTTGTTTTCATAGTAAAACAGGTGACCCAAGGGAACACCCTCCCCCCCCCCCCCCTTTTTTCTTGCCCTGGGTCAAATAGCCCAGAGCGAAGAGGGCAGCCGAACGGAGACACTGCCGAAACAGACAGCCTACCTAGCTATAGTAGCAACTGTTAAGTGAATGACATTCTGAGCAGTAGATAATAGACCTAACAAAAGAGGCCTCCAGAAATTGACTCGATATTTCTAAGATAAAATTCATGAATGTGGATGGCTGAGCGCAATGAGCAGCCTTCAAAAATCTATAATAGCGACACTATTAATGTAAGCCCAAGAAGTAGAAGAACTCTTACTTCATGAGCCGAAATCTTAAGCACAACTGCTAAGTCAATGATATACCATAAGCAGTACCGATAGTTAATAGAATCCATTAACAATAAAATGGAGCGTAACGTCCTTCTACTAGACATCAAAGACAGAAGAAGCTTACGCCCTTGTAATAAACAGATATCTGTTTAAAAATACATCAACTGTATCCGGAAAAAGTAAAGGCCTATGCCCATACGAAGACGGAAGGACCTTAAAATAATAGGTTCCGGATAATAGGAGCCTAACTCTTATGCAACAATCCAACCTAAATAGTAACGGAAGTATTGATTCCGAAACTAAGAAAGTGAAAATCATCCATCGATAGTGCATGAAACTCACTGACTCTACAGTAAAAGAGAAACCAACAGAATTACTGTCTAAAAGGTCAGAATTTGAAAACCATTGTTTCCAGAGGCTCAAATGATTACTTAGCTAAATAAGAACCGAAGTTAAAATCCGTATAGGAATTTAATCTAAAGATTCTAAGTCTATTTATCAAAAAGTTACTAACTGACTTAGATAAAGAGACAAAAGACTCAATTGTAAACTATCGTAGAGTGCATAGGTATGAGGTAACATAAACCTATAACCTAAATAATAACAGGCTGCAGTAGATCTTGTGAAACAAGTATACTAAAAAATAGCAATGAGTAGTATGGAGGGATCAAGAATATGATCATAATGATCCCCACACCACGACGGAAGAGCCTCCACTTTAGTCGCATAGAATAGCGAAGAAGAGGATCTCCTATAGTAAGAAATCGCGTCCAAAGCTCGTCCAGTACAGTGCTTACAATGCAATACGGACCACACAACGGAATACATGAAGGTTGCGACCTTGCTGGTTGTGATAAAGATGACACGATTTACCCAGTGAAAAAAGATCCTCACATAGAGGAAGATTTCACGTTAAGACCCACAGTAGACAAGAGAGTAAATTACTCATGATCTCTGTGAAGATAGAGATGCTATCAACAGAAATGTATTGTGGTTGTTTATCTTAGCAATACCTGCTAAAACAACAGCGCCGGAGGATACGCGTATCCTATCATTCCGTCCTATAGATCAATAGAGCGTTAACACTATTAGCTCAGAGATCTGGACAAGCCAACACATACGTCTGCAATTGATTAGCAAGCTGTGTCATAAATAAATCATCATTGGGCGCTCCCATAGATAGCAAATCTGATTGAATACTTGTTTGTTGAGAGTCCATTCTGACAGCAACAAGCGACCCGTAAGAGAACGGGAGTCCGATAAAACAATCAGACGACCCGGAATATGACGGACCAAAACTGAACTTGGTGTACAATAACCAACAGACGGATTCTTTCCATTAAATTGAATAACGGAAACGAAAGAGTGCCTCCCTGGTTCCGGAGATACGCCACTACTGTCGAATTAAAGGACAGGAATTTGGGCATGCGTTTCTGAATAATGTTCATGCAATGACATAAAGCAAGCCTAAAAAAACATTATTCCGCGGAAGTTAAACTGATTGCTAAAAGACTGCGGAACCCAAAGACCCTGACACTTCGAATCCGTAGGGATCAGTATATATCCCAATCTGTTTGACTGGCAACCGTCATAACAGCCACACTCGCGTCCGGCAACTGCGGCGGCACTCTCTGAGTCAACCACCGAATGTTTGCCCCAGTCTGAATCTCTTGTAACACTAGATAGACAAGAGAACGTATAAATCGAGCAATTCATGGATTGCTGAAAAGTGGCCGTCGAAGAGAAGCTCCTCCGAGAACGAAGCGACTCTGAGAGAGTTCTTAACCTTACTATCCACGCGTGTGGATGTAGCTAGGGCTGCGTCACGTCTAACCAACTCCAATCAGCCACTGAAGGGCGGAGTTATACGTGAACAAACTACTGCCCTCAAAAGAAATTACATTGAGAATAATATCCCGTAAATCTTTTCTTGAAGACGTAATGATAACGCCTCAGTAAGGCGGATTACGTATAATAAAGCGTCTAAGTTAAGTCTACTATACATAATGTCGTTCCCAACATTGAAATTGGAAAAGACATAAACGGCGAAAAAGAATATATGCAGTCTTTAATCACACCGTCTAGACGCATATGAACTCTCGGTATGCCCTGCTCTGCCAAAATAAACTATTTGTAAAAATGATAAACTGGCAGAAATGAGCAACGCGGACAAGAAACTAAACTATCATGCTTAGTAGCAGGCTTGTATATATATATATATATATAGCGTCGAAAAATAAAACACATGTTGTAATGACAATATTGGACTGCGTCGGTAAGTCAGGGACAATGTCCCTGTACCGATCGAAAAAACCGAGTCCAATGACGCTATAAGTCTCTTATCCAAGATCGCAGCAATGAAGTCCGAACTAATAATCACTGGAAGATAATGTCAGAAGATATGAAAGGCATCTTCCGATACTACTAAAGGGAAAACTCGAAATCTTTCGAATCCCTTTCGCCATCCTGTCGGACCCTATAAAGCGTTCGGTCGTCCGTAGCTGATGCAACCGCGGACCGCACCGACCCAGCGCCGTCGGATAATTCCTGATTCGACCGAGAAACTGTCAATTGCTGGGATGCTGCGAAACAACTGTGCTAACTCGGATAGCACGTCCGTCACTGAGGCCTGAGGAGAAGCGGTCTTACGATGCATTGCCGCTGGAAGCTCCGTGATCGTTACCCCGTGCATACTTCCAATATGCGAGCGAACGGAGTGTATAGGCCTCGTGTCCCTTGGCTACCGGATGGCACGACCTATTCGCCGTGGAATCACTGAATGCCGAAACTGATCGGATACTCGAGGTCACGTAGCCAATGTGCGGTCGTGTGCCCTGCTGTGAGGATGAGGAAGCATTAAAGACAGTCTCTCGGACTGTCTATATAACGGAGCGTCCCGGGCAACGGACATATGCTCCGAATGTAAAATATCTGAACCACAACATGCGGTCCCTTATGTTGTTGGGCGAGAGAGGAACCTCTCTCGCTCACAGCCCGGACGGACCTGGACAAGCCAGGAACCGGACTAACAGGCTTCCTCCGATCTGTCCTCAATCTGCCGTCACTGGGTGAGTACTAAAGTAATTAAAGTGCTCACATCACCCAAATCTCCTTCCTAGACCGCAACGGACGAACCCGGCAGCCGAACCATTCGATGAATGTACGCTACACCGGGTGAGCTAGCAAATGTCACTCCGTAAGCGATAGACATATTCCATGAGCACTTATTGCCGCTAACTCTTCATTAACTATGACGACAGAGGCACACTTTTGAAAGACATCTCCATAACTCTTCGAACAAGAAACCAGAAATGCTTGGATAGCAAGCATAAAATAATAATATATATAGCGTCGTTCAATAATTCGAAAGTTTGTGTGACATTATTGGACTATGTCGGAACTGAGGGACGATGTCCCTGAACCGAACCAAAAATTTCTAAGTCCACCGACGCTATCAGTTTCTTATCCGGCATCGCAGCATATGTTGTTCCGAAAGGGAAAGCTTGAAATCCTCCGAATCCCTTTCGGTATCCCGTCGGACCGGATGAAACTTTCGGACGTCCGTACCCGCTTCCGCGGAGCGTCCCGACCCAGCATCGTCGGATAAAATATATGCAACAGATTCAGTTGATGCTGGGATGCTGCGATAAACTGTGCTATTAAGGAAAGCACGTCCGTTCCCGAGGCCTGTGCAGTAGCGGACTTACGATGCATTGCCACCGGAAGCTCCGTGTACGTTGACTCCCGCACACTTCCTATGCGAACGTCCGGAGTCTGCAGGCCTCGTGTCCCCGGCTACCGACCCAGCGCTGTCGGATAATTCTCGATCCGACACCGTTTCTGTCGGCTGCTGGGATGCTGCGATAAGCTGTGCTATGTGCACAAGAATGTCCGGCGTCGAGACCTGCGGAGGCGCAGTCTATCGCTGCTTCGCCGAGGGCAGCTCCGCATCAGATGGCTCCCGCATACTTTTCCTATGCGAACGTCCGGATTCCATCGGTCTCGAATCCCTGGCTGCCGGATGGTGTGACCTGGTCACCGAAGAATCCTTGATCGGCGAAGCTGGTAATATATCGGCGGTCACGCAGCCAAGGTGCGGTCGTGTGCGCCGACGAGAAGAGGAAGCCTTAGCAGTCTCAGCGGACTGCCTATACAACGGAGCGTCCCGAGCGACGGACGTATGCTCCGCTAGCGACACATTTTGTACCACAACATCTGGGGCCAGATGTTGTTGAACGAGAGAGGGGCCTCTCTCGCTTGCCGTCCGGATGGACCGGAACGAGCTATGAACCGGACTAAAAGGCTTCCTCCGTTCTCCCTCCGATCCGCCGTCACTGGGTGTGCATTAAGTTAATTTTATAGTGCTCGCATCACCCCAAAATTCCTTCTAGACCGCAACGGATGAACCCGGCTGCCGAACCATTCGGTGAATGGACGCTACACCGGGCGAGCTAGCGGACGTCAAAGGCCGTCGAACCTACTAGGGTCCTCTTAGGCAATTGGCGTATTACATGAGCACTTTTCCGCTAGCCCTTCATTAATTGTGACGACGGAGGCACACTGTTGGAAGACATCACAGATACATCACACTAATCTTGATCGTCTGAAATAGAAATTGATAAAGTAGAGTGACCCTGCGGGGAAAGGACCGGAGTGTCCAAATCCCCAACAACATACCGTGACAAACGCTTCCCATATTGTCATCGAAATCATACGATACAGAACAGGAGTTAATGCGAGTACACTGACCACATATAGAATGATAATAAAGTCAGAGGAAGACTTCCTCTTAAAACAATTGATCAATATCCTTTCAATGTGAAAAGAAAACAAGTCCTGGTACTCGCACTAACCCCTGGCAATCAAAATACATAATAATAATATGATCCATTAATATAGAAAAAATAATTGAAATCAAAATATTTTGAAAAAATATTTTTTCAGAACAGCCCAAGTTTCTGAAAAGTAACGTTGAGCCCCAATGGATCCCAAGCCTAAGTGTGGACAAAAATTTTAAAAATATTTTAAACAATTTATTCAACACTTACGAACAATAATAATGTATCTAGTTATGATTAAAATAACATAAAGATATTATTATTTAGAAATCCCCCCCTCACACAGAGGGCTGTTGTAAATGTAAACAATGAGTGTAAAAACACTAAAATAAGACTCCAGGCACCCAGGCCCGAAATCAGTTACCAAAAATACACTATCTGATGCAAAACAGAGACTTCCAGGGAAGAAACTGCAGAACATCAGATGGTAGATGCAGAACACAACGCCTAACCACCCGTAGGTGAAGACGTAAACATGGGGAAAGAACAGAATTCATTCTGTTATTCAGCTAAAACTCCCAAGAAATTTTAGTAATAATAATTACAGAAACTATGCCAAAAGCATGGGAGAATAGCAAGGGGGAACTTAAAGGACAGGGAGAGAGGAAAACACTTGAAAAAACAGTGTAACTAAATAATCAGAATGACAACAAAATGGCTGCTGCCTTGAAAATAGGTAACTTAACATAATTTCATTAAAAAATTTTAAGTTACAGCCCTGATAATATTCTGTCACACATTCTTTTCCTCTCCTCCTTCTCTATCCTCCTTAGAATCACCATTTCACTAATATTTATGTGTCTGGCATCATTTAAACTGAGATTTAAAAGCACAAAGATCAGTCAGATGTTAACTGATGAAGGGCCAAACTTAGAATGATAAATGACGCCAATTTCGGAACGTCCCTGACACTGCGCATGCGCAGTAGGGGCGAAGTGTGGAGGGCCTTTCAGGACATGTTTTCTTTAGTTTTAGATGCAAATTTTGGGGATTGGGGGGCAAAATTTGTGTTTGGCCCTATATTTTAAGAGTTAGCACCAGCTATGTCTGGGTCATTGGTACAGTATAAAAATATCCAGCCAGTAATCATCTAAAAAACCACTAAGTGGTTATGCAGTCACCTATGAACTCAAATAGCAGCAATTATGATGATTTAAACAGCACTTGTATATTAGAAATCAGAAAATAAACACCAGAAACTAATGCAACAAAACTGCGTATATGCCTATGAAGGCGCCATCCAACACGAACCAAACGCAAAGTATGTATGTATTAAGATATATATACGTGACAGTGTGTGAGTGTGGGGGGGGGGGGGGGGATTTGAATATATGTTGAAACCTCCTCACCCACATTAATTAATCATTGCTGGTCCAGACAGCAAAAATATAGTAATCGCAAGCTCCCTCACGCCTGACACACTCCGTTATGCTACTGAGAGCGGAGAATGACGTGAAGAACAGCACTTCCCCAGAAGAAGAAGGCCCTCTCATGAGGGGAAGCTTCTGGCAAATGTTCAGTAACAGACACTTAACCTCAATGTAATCAATAGAAACAAATGAATTGAAGGAAACATATATCCTATCATTCATTCCCATGAATACGGTTGAGCTTCAAGAGTATGCGCTCAAATGCCTAATACATGCGACACAAATGATGGAAACTATTATTGATGTGCACTGCAAACTTAACTTTCCAGAAGTGATCCTACATAAGATCATGTTATAGTCACACAGTTAGAACAAGCCCAAGATGCTGCCAGCGCTTTTACTTCATGCGCTGATGTCTTAAGCATTGACTGCTGATTGGATTTACATTTTCCTAAGCAGTACGAATAGCTAATTGAACCCATCTAGCAATAGAATGAACCGGAATGTCTCTTCTATTGGAAATTAATGACAAAAGAAGCGTTCTTCTCTTCTGATAAACTCTGATCTGCGTCTATAAATACATGATCGCTATATATAAATTAATTGATGTAGCGTAAACAATAAGACATCATTACTGAATATGTGGACTCGAAGATCGAGGGTCCTAAGAACCCTGAACAGAGAGACCATCGGACTCAGGATTGTAACTCAATATATGAACTCACATCCATCATAATTGAGAAAACCGTTAAATATATGCCGAAACTTGACCTTATGTAAAAAGATTCACTAAAACAAAACAGGTCTAGATTGAAAAACGTCTACCACTCCAGTTAAAAAAAACTGGAGGGAACGTGTGCGTAAGCGGCCCATCGAAATAACATTCATCGCAGCTCCGCACAACCCCATCCGAAGCATAAAATCTTCCACTGCTAATGTGTCTGATAAAAGATAAAAGCGAGCCAAACAACTGGCTAATTCGCTCTGTGAAACAACAGACGAACCACCTTGTTGAAAATGAATTGTAGGATATGTGTATATTATCATACATCCCATGAGACATTATCTAGATCATTATTCCAGTGATCTAAAGAACTATACTCGCCGCATCGCTGATCATACGAACGCTCGCCTTTCGACTGAAAGAATATCATAAATAACCTAATTATCCAGTTCAGTCGAAATCAGTCGGACCGAGTTCTATAAGAGCCTCGAGCCACCAGGGTGTCTGATCAGTAAACTCAAACAGACCTAAACCCCCTATACAAGTGGCTATATAGTCAATCCCTAAAGTAATATATAGGAGGGATGCCTATACCTTCGCTATGAGCCCTTATAGACGATATTAGTCTAGGGCAACATTTCTTACTCTTTCTGCTGGTGTTGGTCGATTAGACCCCAACTTAAAGAGTCGAGTATTGATGCTTTCTTGTAGATTAACCCTTTACCCAACGTAACGGCCAAAACCGGCCAGCGATTTTCTCAAAAATCGCCAATTAATTTTCAAAATATTTTCATTTTTTGTCTCAAAAACATAGGTTATGACCCCTCGTTGGAACGAGCTCGTCGAGCTCGTTCCAACGAGGGGTCATAACCTGTGTTTTTGAGACAAAAAATGAAAAAAATTAGTTATTCAAGAATTTTTTTTGGAAGTGTCGTCTGCTTTTCATGTTAGGTAAAGGGTTAATCCTACATTAATGAAAGCTTACCATCAAAGACCTAGTGTCTGGAAAACTAAAGCGACCTGAAGCAAGTTTTCCACCAAGTCAATTGTTAAAGATGATGAGGCAAGGCTTCGTCACATCAGAATAACTCCCACTTAACTGGTTGGGTGCTACAATTTTTTCATTGCGCTACTGAAACGTGTGTATTTTTTTCAGAAATAGGAGAAATAAACTACACTTTCTTCTTCTATATTATTTTGTTCATTCTCTTCTTTCAACTCATCAATATATATACATTTTTTTAAAGTCTAATAAATTCCCTTTAAAGTACAATTAATTTTGTTGATTTTGGCTTACGATTTTACAGGTAACTCAGGTAAAAAGGTAACTAATTAACCAAAAAAAAGGTAAAAATTAAAAGCATATGGAAAAATAAAGAGTTTTGACTTGTTGTTTGTTTACTTTCCACCCCCAAAACCTAGCCTTTTATTAAAGGTAACACTATTAGTTGACTATGGTGCATAATAGGTGTATAACAGGTATATTACCATTAACGAGCAAACAGGTAAGACCTCACATAAAAGTCAATTTTTAAAGAAAATTGGTTTTGTAATTTTGAATAGGCCACTTACAGGAAGTATTCATGGACAAATGGTACCATGACAGCTAACAGTAATGTTTGTTGTGCATTGTTTCAAAGGTATGCCACAACAGGAATTACCTGTAGTTAACGAGCAAATAGGTAAAAGGAAACAAGAAATGCATATTACTGTAACCATTTTGGAAAAGTTCAACCAGGATATGTGTTAACACAAACAGTTGAAACTTCATTACCACAGACAAAAGCCACATCTCATTGTTTGAAGTTGATCATGTTACAGGTGTGTTCCAGGTGGCTAATTAGCAACCAGGTAAAAATTTTGAAATTGAAAAAAATGGAATTTGAAAAAAAAAAAATTTCATCGGAATCCCCTAAAGAACTAGCTCAGAACATACCCATGTATGATAACACCAGCATAATTACTTATCACATAATAGGTAAACTACAGGTAAAACATAGATGAGAGGCAAACAGTAAACTGGACAAAGAATGTTTAAAGTAAAATATGTGAATGAAACCTGAATTGAGCCCTGGAACTGTTATTTTCAACCAATTTGTAAAATATAATTTCAAATTCCAGTTTCTGTTGCTATGTGAAGTTCATTCATTGGGATACATGCGAACATAAATCTTAGTACTCCAGACAGCTACCATGTTTTATTTGATGTTGCCTACATGACAGAGATGAACAGGAGAAAAAAGGGAAAAGAAAAACATTTCACAGGTGTACCCCAAGGAACCATCCTAGCACCAGTCACCTAGAACCTACCTGTTTATGATAACTTGACAAATGACATGTTTTGTTTGATGTTGCTTGCGTGACAGAGATGAACAGGAGAAAAAAGGAAAAAGAAAAAAAATTCACAGGAGTACCCCAAGGAACCATCCTAGCACCTAGAACCTACCTGTTTATGATAACTTGACAAATGACATATTTTGTTTGATGTTGCCTGCATGATAGAGATGAACAGGAGAAAAAGGAAAAAGAGAACAAAATCATAGGAGTACCCCAAGGAACCATCCAACATGTATCCCCTACCCATTTATGATTGCTTGATAAATGACCGGTGATTTACAGGTGAAGTGTGACTGAAATTAATGTTCGAAATAAAATTTCAACTTACATTATATGTTTGTCTTGTTATCTTTGATGTTTCTAAACCCACAGCCATGCCTTGTCTCCCGAAAAGTGAATAAAATTTGAGTTTCGGAACAATGAATCATCAGAAAGTTAAACAGGTCAAATTAACAGGTAACCATTCATAACACGGGTGTATAAAACAAGGGTATATAATGGAATACAGGTAACAACTATGTACATGTGTAGTTTTTGAATGAAATTCAATTATTTAAAAACTTTCTTCCTGTGGTATGCCTCCCAGCATTCTCCAGGGCATAAACCTACGTCGCATGTTTTGCATTCGAATGAGGTCCTGACACGTTTCCTGACTTTCAAATTGCTGCATGCAATACAATTACGGCGTTTGCTGACTGGTAATTTCTCTGCTTTCATGTGATCTGTTGGGTTGTTTAGGCGGTTTTCTAGGACTGAAATTGGTCTCCCCGGTGCCCTTCTTTCCATTTTGAAATTGCCAACAAACCCCTTGACACAGTGAATGATAAAATGGCGGCGATCAAGAAGTTTTACTGATGTATTCTGTGTACCCGTATTACATGTGGCATGGCAAATTTGATAAGCATGTGATGTCCTTGCTGCATGTTTGAAGAGAATGTACGCATTTAGGGCAAGACGGCCAAACATAAAAAAGAAAACTTTCTTTGTCCATTTTATTGTTCGCCTCTCATCAAGGAACATATATGTACGCATATCTGCGAGATCAACCCCGCCCATATATTTATTATACTCCACAATAACTTGTGGCACGGCTCTATGTTCATGGCCTCTATTCGAAACATATTCAACTGGTCGAGCTGATTCCCTGGTTGAAAGTACATAAACAGGTTTTCTGTCATGGTAGTTCGCTACCATTATGGGTCCTTTACGTGCTGCGGTTACCTGTCCCTTTTGCTGCTGAATCTTTATAATATCGGGAATCCCTTTTCTATTTTGTATGACAGTCCCTGTGAGGTATGTTTTGGCTCTATACAAATATTGTACCAAAGGTAAACTGGTAAAAAGTTATCAACAAACAAGTGGTAACCCTTCATGAGGTAGGGCATCATCAGTTTAGCACACACATCGAAGCTTAGGCCATGAGCTGAGGAATCTTCAGTTGACTTGCCAGGTAAGGTTGCGAAGAATGTGTGTAACCAGTGGTGCTTTCACACATATTCCACAGTTTTATGCCAAACCAGTGGTGATGCTTATTGGGCATGTACAGTATAACTGGTGCTCTCCCCTGAAACACAATTAGTGACTCGTCAATTGAAAGTTGTTTGTCCGGACACTCCGACAGTAATATTTTTGAAATTGTTCGTTCAAATTTTCGATGAAACCCACTACTTTTTGCATTCTACCAGTACCAGTCAAACTGAAGTTCATTTCGGGGAGATGAAACATTGTCAACAGCATTAGGAAACGGTCCCGTGTAAATATTGAGATGAAATAAGGAGTAGTTTGTGTCTCGTCAGTGCTCCAGTAATCACGAATGGATGTTTTATGAATAAGTCCCATGTTTAGAATCAATCCCAGGAACGCCTTCATCTCATCGACTGTGGTCCGATACCATTTATGAAACCTAGATTGGGGCTTGCCTGAGCATCTTTGTGAACTGTTTGTGTCCCCATACTCATTTGAGGCATTAACAAGATCTTGAATGAAAGTTATTCCAAATAATAAAAGAATAAAGTCAGCTGGGTTGACACAGGCGGATGGAATGTTTTTGCTCCCAACCGCATTGGGTAAAAATCTAAAATGATCATGAATGTTGTCGTCTGCTAAGTTCTCAACCTTCTGCCATTTAACCTTTACGAATTGCGATTCATCACTGGAAAAAATGTATTCATCATCACTTTCTGATGAATCGGTGTCCCCTGTGTCTCACCTGGTATAAAACCCTTCAAAATTTTCATCATAATCATCATCAGAATACAATAATGAGTCGTCAGAATCAAATTCTTCGATATTTTCTGCACTCGCCATTTTGAGGTCACGTGTAAAAGTTCACGGGTCACGGTTGGTTCATTCACTCTTTCAAAATACTCAAGACCCAGGGGAGTCGGGGTGGGGTGGGCTGGGGCAGGCGATGAGTAACTCAACATATTTGTAAATCATCTCTCTGAATGGCAGTGTAAATAAACAAATTGCCACTGAAATATTAAATTCGTAACTGTTGAAAGTTTACCTTGGATTCTGATGCCAGTACAACAAGTGATTTGTGAACCTGGGATTGTAAACAAGACGACTGACTCGCTTCAAATAAATAAAAATATGTCTTACATGCCATTCCCATTCGTTCTCTGCATTGGGAGAGGGGACCTTTGTTTTATTGTGTCCTTTGATGTCATCTCTGCATTTTCAATGCATGAATAAAAATACGAGAACAAACGCAAGCTGGCAAAACAACACAAGACGCCATTGTTGGTTTTCTCTGCTGTGAATAAATTAAGAAGATTTCGACCTTCACTTCTGTCTGGGTAATTCTCAAATACTATATTTTTTTTAATGAAATATTCCACCCCACATCATATTTGTTTGGGGGACAATAAAATTTACTAAAATTATTAATTTTAGAAAATATACGGATTAAACACGTCTTGTTTTTTTACAGCTAAAAATAGTAACAAAATATCTGGTGACAGTGGAATGACATGTGTTTTTATTCTTCGAGTTTACAATTAAAAAAATACCAACTAATTCATAAAAATGGGATTTTTGGATAAGAATGTATTGTTTTTATAACTTTGGGTGTATCAGAAGTGACAAGTGGGTAAAATTATTTGTATCTCTTACAGAACACTCCACACACAATTTATTGACAACAGGAAACGAACTTGGGGATTTCCCATTTTTTTTTGTGGTGACAAATTGCGTGAAAATAATCATTTAATTGTGCATAACACAGACCATTGGTCATTTCCGCATGCGCAATGTGGTGAACTTACTTGAGGTCAATCTTATATACATCACCCATTTCAAATCGGGTGTTATTGATTGTGTTTTATATGAAAATACAAGAGTCAATGGAATCACATCACCCAAAGCCACGATCGTCGCTTCTCGCACTTTACGGTAGAGCCACGATTGTGGCTTCCCGCACCCAACCAGTTAACATCTGTTAAGACAGAGATATATATGATAAATAGGACTGAAAAGAATTCTTTAAAGGTACAAACGACCACAAAATTCCTTTCCATATAGACGTTGCATCACAGTACTTAAAATTGAAGTACACAGACCGTGAATCTAAATTCGCTCTGAATAAGAAATTATCTTCTCAACAGAATCTGAGCGAACAGCGAAATGATGAAGGTAAGGCTACAACTAAGATCTTAGCCTGCTCATTCAACGCAGAGAAACTCTCAACACATCTTCCCTGGTCGTTTTTTAAATGTATGAGATCAAAAAACGATTAAAAAACAGAAGATGATAATAAGAAACCGTATAACTTCTTCCCACAGAAAGATAAATATGGCGTTGTCTACATAATTGAAGACCTATGACACACGTGTAGACTTAACCGGAAAGAGAGAGATCTTATTATCCTGCTCTTTGTCCAGATGAAGTCAGCGTCTAACAACGCTAGCGGTTTCTCACAATTACTCGCAGCATTGTGTTTCACTGGAACAAGTTCAAGGAAATGATAATGGATTGTATACATAACATCCATGAGTTATTCCGAAAGGGAAGGTTATCCTCCTCCGTATCCCCTTCATCATTCGTCTAAATCAGTTTAGAATCATGGTCACCGGCATCTGAACAGGAAGATGATTGGACCGATCAAGCACCATTCAACAGCTCAAGTTTTGAGACTGACGTTGAGTGCTTCTGCCTTAGCAGGAATACTGAGATAAGCTGCGCAATTTGTGACAGCAAATCCATTACGGAGACCTGAGGAGCAGCGGTCATGAATTGCTTGTCCGCCAGCTACTCCTGGGACAGTGTGTCCAAGATGGCTCTTACTATGGACGTCCCGATGAATGAAGCCTCATCTCCTTGGCTACTAGATGGTGCGACTTCACAAAAGGTGGACCTCTTGACGATGATAAGTCACTAAGCCAAGGTGCGGTCGGGAGTGCTTGGTAGACGCTGAAGAAGCTGAACAGAAGCCGTCCCCGGCTAAGAGTTGAACTGAGCGTACTGGACAATAGGTATGTACGTAAGCTCCGACTGATGCAAGTTCTTACAAACAACACCTGGCCTCAGATGTTGTTAAAAGAGAGAGAGAGGTCTACTTCTTGCTCACGGTCCTGGGAGACCTAGCCGAACGTACCTCAGAACTTGCTGACTTCTTCCTTCCATCGACGCAGGGTGAGCATGATTGGAATTTATAGTACTTGCTACACCCTTGTTTCTCTCTCGACTGCTACGGACATACTCGGTGCCACACTACCCATATTCTGAGTAACGATCTGCCAGTTGCGCTAGCTGGAGACAAGGTCGTAAACCCTATATTCTAAGGTCTAGGAACTTGTCTTATATAATTGAGCACTTATGCCACCAGCTCTGAATACAATGCACATGCGACACATCCGGTGTCACGGTCCTCATATTCAATCTCAACCGTTTCACTGGCAACAGGGAACTGAAACCACTCATCGCGGTTTATAGCCCTGTGCAATATAAAGAGCACTTTATCTGTTATGTAGAGGAAGCCGTAAGACTAGACAGCTGTCTATTAGATGGGACGTCCTGGACAGGAGGCATGGACATAAACTCTGACTGACGCAAGTTCCTACCAACAACATCTGTCCCCAGATGATGCTGTACGAGAGAGAGACCTCTCTCTTGCTCGCGGTCCTGGCTGACCTGGACGAGCGTACCTCAGAACTTCCAGGCTTCCTCCTTCCGTCGTTGCTGGGTGAGCCTGGTTGTATATTATAGTGCTCGCCCCACCCTATATCATCTACTAGCCCAGAGCGGACACACCCGGCATCGCAGTTCTCAGAGGCCTGAGTAACTGCTTCATTGGTCGAGCTAGCTGGCGACAACGGACTTTGTGTGGTCGTGTGTGCTTTTTGAACGTAGAGGAAGCTATAAGACTAGCCGACCCCGGTAGCCTATTAGAAGGAGCGTCCCGGACAGGAAGGCATGGACGTAAGCTCCAACTGACACAAGTTCCTACCAACAACCTCTGACCCCAGATGTTGTTATAAGAGAGAGGGGCCTCTCTCTTGCTCGTGATCATGGTAGACCTTGACGAGCATATCTCAGAACTTGTCTGCTTCCTCCTTCCTGTGCTTCCTCCTTTCCGTTGTCGCAGGGTGAGCATGTTCGTATTTTTATAGTGTTCGCTACACCCTTATTCCTCTTCTCAACCGCTACGGACATACCCAGCATCACACCACCCATAGTCTGCGTGATAGATCTGCCGGTTGAGCTAGCTGGATACAAGGGACGTAAACCCTGTACAAGGCCTAGCCCTTGTCTTATATCACTGAGCACTTTTCCGCTAGCTCTAATAGTATAATGTGACGACGGAAGCACACTCCCTGACAGCGTCACGAAACCACACCATGTTCTTGTTCCTCTGTAAATAGAAACTAAATAACTATAGTGACATTTTGGCGAGAGGACCAGTAGTGTCCCCTCGCCACGATAGGACTGATAGTGTCCACTCGCCTAACACAAACCATGACACCCGTCATCAACATTGTCAAAATCTGACACATGGAGCAAGAATTAGTGGTAGTACATCGACTATACACAAGACAAGGACCATGTAAATAGAGGATAGGCTTCCTCTATTTGCCCTACTATTAGATAAATATTATATCTAAAATCTAACATAGGTCAATTGTACTACCACCAAATCTACATAAATATAAGATAACATTAAAATACAATCAATGAAATAAATACATCCAAAAGAAAAATTCCTTCAAAAAATAAAACAAATTTTGAAAATTTTCTTTTTTTGGGGGGAAGCCTAAGTGTGGACAAAATTATAATAATATGTCATAAAATTAACTACCACACTATCAGAATATTTAATGTTACTTACAGCTGTCGTTCCTTAAAAATAATAGGAAACTACCTGGGCAATGTCAATGTAAACAACTTCAAAAAACCGGAAACAAGACCCCAGGCAACACGGCCCAAAGTCAGTAACAGAAACAAGACTATTCGATGTAAAGCAAGATCTTCATCAGAAGGAAAAACGATACATCGGATATATGATGCATGACCAAAATGCCTAAACACACTAAGGGTGAGGACGTAACAACTCTGGGGATGTACAGAATATCTTCTGTATAATACATTAAACTCCCAAGATATTTTATCAAAAAATTTCAATAAAACAAGCCAAAAAGCTTGGAAGCTTAACTGGGGGGATCAGGGGAAGGAAGGGAAGGAATACTAAACAAACAGTGGACAAATCATTATCAATCAATGATGACGTCAGGCCCATGTCCCGAAAGTGGGGAACATGAACTAATTTTATAAATATTATAAAATTACAGCCCTGAAAGTTTCAAACCACCGTTTCTTCCTTCCTTCATCCAGTTGTGTCCTTGGATCCATTAATTTATCCATTGATTTGTGTCTGGCATCATTATTAATTGAGATTTTAAAAAGCACAAATGTCAGCTTATTGTTATCTGACACGGGCCAAACACAGAATGATGTTGGCGTCAGATTTGGTGATTTCCTGGCATCTGCGCATGCACGGAGGGTAAATGTATGGAGGACCAGATAGGACTTCTAATTTTCGGTTTTGCATGCAAATTTTGGGTATTGGGGGGCAAAATTTGTGTTTGGCCCTAAATATTTTTGAGTTAGCACCAGCTAGTCTGGGCCATTGGTATACAGTATAAAAATACCATTTTTTGACAAACTTCTATTTTAGTAATGATCATGCAACATTTGACCTTATGGCTACAGACTCCAAAATCAATAGGCTTCTCTTTCGACATCCAAATATCTGTCTGCAAGTTTAGTGCAGCTATGATACATAGAATTAATGTTATCACCACGTAACCAAAAATTGCTAGTTTGGTTTACATTCACACAATATAACTTATTAGTCTGAAACCACCTATTTACCAGCCTGAACCCCTCCCATGCTGGCCTGAGATACAATCTTTAAGGCCTTTCATCTGCCCTTGTGCTTTCATCACGAGTTAATGTTTACTTCATCACAACATGACGAAAAAAATTTGATATTCTTACCTGCTTCATTACATGCCACACAGTGAAGGGAACCACAGGCAATGTCAACTATCTTTTTTCCTTGTAAAGCCCCAACACGTCTTGGTCTTCTCACATGGTCATCAGTTCCATGTCCAAGTCTGTGATAATCTCCTTTGCCCCTAAAACAGCAATGAAAAATCTCATCAGGATCACTGTTTGACCCAATAAGTTAAAATTAACCTACTTCAAATTTAAATTTTAAATTTTCAAACAATATACAGTACAGTCACCATGGACTGGTTGTAATCCATACATGGGCAGTGATGTCCACGTATGCATTTACCAGGTAATAAAAACAATCTGCAGCAAAATTGTAAATAATGAAGCACCGGGTTCTACCTGGTGCTTCATTAATTAAATTTTTGATGATTATTTCTATAATTGGTGTTTGGAATCTAATATTATTGTGTCCATGGAAGTATTGCCCATCCATGGAAAGTGACCAGTATGAACACACTGAAAACCAGTCACCATTTATAGTACGTAAATACTCACCATGTATACACAGCTCCTGATTTTGTTTGCGCTACTGAAAACTGTGATCCACACTCTACTTTAACAACACCAAGATCTTGCAATGCATCAATTTTCATCGGTACCTTACAGCCATCACTACCTCCTCTTCCTGAAAGAAAGATGAATTAAAACAAGGCCATTAAAACAGGGTTCATACACCTTTCCTACTAAGAAATTCCATAACTTTTCCAAAATTTTTCAAAGAGATTAGAACAATTTTCCAAAACTACCAGATGAAAAATACCAAAACATTTCCATACCCAATATATTTTTCGAACTCTTCCATCAACCACATGCGAACTACTGTGCAATCCTACTGTCTGAAAACATCTGTCTGAAGAGTTTGAAATTGCACGAATTGTGTTGAGAAACTGTATAAAAAGTCCACAAAGAGTAGTGTGCAATATGTTCCGAGTATGCAAATGTTTCCTAACCGGATCATGGGAAGGAGATCAGGAAGTTTTTTTTTTGTGTTGTTTAAGCTATCTTTTTCTAATTCCATGACAATTCGATACCCACCCCAATTAAACTTTATTTCTCTAGAACTTTTCCGGACTCAACTGTGGCCTCAATATTAAAAAAAACCTCCTTTTTTCCCCTAGTTTTCAAGAGTATGGAAAGTTAAAAAATTTATAGTAATTTATATATTTTTTATACTTACCAATGACCCAGACATAGCTGGTGCTAACTCTTAAAAATGTAGGGCCAAACACAACTTTTGCCCCCCAATCCCCAAAATTTGCATCTAAAACCAAAGAAAACATGTCCTGAAAGGCCCTCCATACTTCACCTCTACTGTGCATGCGCAGTGTCAAGGACGTCCCGAAATTGGCGCCATTAATCATTCTTATAATCAGTGCCTGGTAAGCGCTATGTACTCAGCGGGGAGGTATGAGTTCCCAACTCCTGGGAGGGCCATCCCCGTCTGGGTCATTGGTAAGTATAAAAAATATATAAATTACTATAAATTTTTTAACATTTTTATACTGTACCAATGACCCAGACATAGCTCAATAGTAAAAAGGCTGGAGAGCCTAGGACATAGAGGAAAATCCAATAAGCTCAACTATATAAAATAGAGTCCTCCCCTCAAGGGGAAAAGGAGTATTAGGCCTTACATGTATCTTTCTTATTTATGGTAAATTAGAAAGACACAACACCTTCCATAATTGAGCATCATAACATCCATGTACTCTATTAACATCCAGTATAATCCTTATACTAATAATTTTTAAAGTAAGCCAAAAAATAAAGTTAGTCTAGCGACTCTTTATATTCTTTTAAAAGTGTCCGAGGATTGTATAATAACGCCCGTTGACACGTGATATATTCAAAAGCTATACTTTAAAACTATGACCTGAATGAATTTTTAAAACATAAACTTATCACTTTAAAACCATCCCAGTAACAACTCAGAATTACTGACTCCGGAGGAGGTATCCCCTTGTTTTCATAATAAAACAGGTGACCCAAGGGAACACCCTCCCCCCCCCCCCCTTTTTCTTGCCCTGGGTCAAATAGCCCAGAGCGAAGAGGGCAGCAAGACGGCGTCACTGCCGGAACAGAAAGCCTACCTAGCTATAGTTGCAACTGTTAAGTGACCAACATTCTGAGCAACAGATAATGGACCTAAACAATGCAGGCCTCCAGAAATGGACTCAATATTTCTGAGATAAAAATTCATGAATGTGGATGGCTGAGACCAATATGCAGCCTTCATTAAATCTATAATAGCGACACTATTTACGAAAGCCCAAGATGTAGAAAGAGCTCTTACTTCATGAGCCGAAATCTTAAGCACAAACTGCTGAGTTAATGATAGATTACCATAAGCAGTACCGATAGTTAATTGAATCCATTAGCAATAGAATGGACCGTAATGTCCTTCTATTAGGCATCAAAGACAGAAGAAGCTTTACGTCCTTACTGATAAACTGAGATCTGTTTATAAATACGTAAACTCTAACCGGACAGAGTAAAGGCCTATGCCCGTACGAAGACGAAAGGACCTTAATAACAATAGGTTCCGGATATTTATTAGGAGCCTGATTCTTAACCAAAAATCCAACATAAGTAGTAAAGGAAATAGTGTTTCCGAAACTACGAAAGTGAGAATCGTCCACCGATAGTGCATGAAGCTTACTGACTCCTCAGTAGAAGAGAAGACTAAGAGAATTACTGTCTTAAAAGGCCAGAATTTGAAAACTACTGTTTCCAGAGGCTCAAATAGTTACTTAGCTAAATAAGAACCCAAGCTAAATTCCATATAGGAATTAATCTAAGGATTCTAGGTCTACTTATCGAAAAGTTTCTAACATAGATAAAGAGACATTAGACTCAATTGTAAACTATCATGGAGTGCATAGGTATGATATAACATAGACCTATAACCTTAATAGTAACAGGCTGCAGTTGATCTTGTCAAACAAGTATACTAGAAAGTTTGCAATGTCTAGAATGGAGGGATCAAAAATATCAACATAATGATCCCTACACCAACGACGGAAGAGCCTCCACTTTAGCCGAATAGTATAGCGAAGAGGAGGTTCTCCTACAGTAAGAAATCGCGTCCATTGCTCGTCCTGTACAATGCTTGCCGTGCAAGAAGGACCCGACAACGGAATACGTGAAGGTTGAGACCTTGCGGGTTGTGATGAAGTTGACACGATTTCCCCAGCGAAAGAAGATCCTCTCATGGAGGAAGTTTTCGCGGTAAGTCCCACAGCAGACACCTGAGTAAACTTATCCACGGTCTCTGTGAAGACAGAGATGCTACCAACAGAATTGTATTGTGGATGTTTATCTTAGCAATACTTGCTGAATTAACAGTGCTGGAGGATACGCATATCCTATCATTCCGTCCTATTAGATCAATAGAGTATTAACTACATAAGCTCAGGGATCCGGACATGGAAACACATACATCTGCAATTGATTAGTGAGTTGTGCCGCAGATAAATTATCATTGGGTGCTCCCACTGATAGCAAATCTGATTGAATACTTGTTTGCTGAGAGTCCATTCTGACGGCAACAAGCGACCCTTACGTGGAAGGGAGTCTGCTAATACAATCAGACGACCCGGAATATGACGGACCGAAGCAGAACTTGGTGTTCTAGAACAAACAGAAGGATTCTTTCCGTTAAATTGAATAACGGAACCGAATGAGTGCCTCCCTGGTTCCGGAGATACGCAACTACTGTCGTATTATCGGACAGGATTTGGACATGCGTTTCTGAATAATGTTCATCCAATGACATAGTGCAAGCCAAAATAACATCATTTCCTGGAAGTTAAGTGCTTGCCTAGAAACTGCGGAACCCAAAGACCCTGGCACTTCGAATCCGTTGGGATCAATATTGTACCCCAACCTGTTTGACTGGCATCCGTCATAACCATAAAACTCGGATCCGGCAACTGCAGTGGCACTCTCTGAGTCAACCACGGAATGTTTGCCCCAATCTGAATCTCTTGTTACACTTGATAGACAAGAGAACGTGTATATCGAGCAATTCATAGATTGCTGAAAGGTAGCCGTCGAAGAGAAGCTTCTCCGAGACCGAAGCGACTCTGAGAGAGTTCTTCACCTTACTATCCACGCGCGTGGATGTAGCTAGGGCTGCGTCACGTCTAACCAACTCCAGGTTGCCACTGAAGGGTGGAGTTATACGTGGAAAAACTACTGCCCCTGAAAGAAATCTCATTAAGGATCATATCCTGGAATTCTTTCTCCTGAAGACGTAATGATAACGCCTCAGTAAGGTGGTCTACGTATGATAAAGCGTCTAAGTTAAGTCTATTAGACATCATTGTCGTTTCCAGCATCGTGGTTGGAATTGACATAGACGGCGAAAAAGATAATACCCAGTCTTCAGCCTCGCCGTCTTTGACGCATAGGAACTCTCGGTATGCCCAGTTCTGCCAATAAAAATTATTTTCCTAGAATTGATGAAAGGCAGAATAGAGCATTGCGGACAAGAAACTAGACTAGCATGTTTGGTAGCAAGCTTATATATATAGCTTCGTTCAATAATTCGAATGTTCTAATGACATTATTGGACTGCGTCGGCAACTCAGGGACAATGTCCCTGAACCGATCCAAAACTCCGTGTCCAATGACGCTATTAGTCTCTTATCCAGCATCGCAGCAATGTAGTCCGACGGAACAACCTCTGGAAGATAATGCCGGAAGAAATGTATGGCAGCTTCTGTTGTTCCGAAAGGGAAAGCTCGAAATCGTCCGAATCCCCTTCGCCATCCTGTCGGACCCTATGAAGTGTTCGGTCGTCCGTACCTGATGCCACAGCAGAGCGCACCGACCCAGTGCCGTCGGATTATTCCTGATCCAACCGAGAATCTGTCGTTTGCTGGGATGCTGCGATAAGCTGTGCTATTTTGGATAGCACGTCCATCACTGAGGCCTGTGGAGAAGCGGTCTTACGATGCTTTGCCGCTGGAAGCTCCGTGTTCGTTACCCCGTGCATACTTCTATTATGCGAGCGACCGGAGTATACAGGCCTCGTGTCCCTTGGCTACCGGATGGCGTGACTTGTTCGCTGTGGAATCACCGAATGACGAAGCTGGCCGGATACTCGAGGTCACGTAGCCAATGTGCGGTCGTGTGCGCTGCTGTGAGGATGAGGAAGCATTATCGACAGTCACTTGGACTATCTATATAACGCACCGTCCCGAGCGGCGGACATATGCTCCGAATGCGAAATGTCCGTACCACAACATCCGGTCCCATATGTTGTTGTACGAGAGAGGGACCTCTCTCACTCGCAGCCCGGACTGACCTAGACGAGCTAGGAACCGGACTAACAGGCTTCCTCCGATCTCTCCTCTAATCCGTCGTCACTGGGTGTGTACTAAAGTCTATTATAGTGCTCGCATCACCCAAATCTCCTTCCTAGACCGCAACGGACGAACCCGACTGCCGAACCATTCGATGAATGGACGCTACACCGGGTGAGCTAGCGAATGTCAACTCCGTCGATCCTACTAGGGACCTCTTAGGCGATTGACGTATTCCATGAGCACTAATTGCCGCTAGCTCTTCACTAACTATGACGACAGAGGCACACTTTTGAAAGACATCTCAGTAATTTTGCGAACAAGAAACCAGACATGCTTGTAAATAGCAAGCATATAAAAAATATATATATAGCGTCGTTCAATAAATCGAAAGTTCTGTGACATTATTGGACTGTGTCGGAACTGAGGGACGATGTCCCTGAACCGAACCAAAAATTTCTATGTCCACCGACGCTATCAGTTTCTTATCCGGCATCGCAGCATTCTGGTCCGAAGAAAGAACCTCTAGAAGATAAAGACGGATGAGATATACAGCAGCTTATGTTGTTCCGAAAGGGAAAGCTCGAAATCCTCCGAATCCCTTTCGGCATCCCGTCGGACCGTATGAAATTTTCGGACGTTCGTACCTGATGCTTCTGCGGAGCGTCCCGACCCAGCGTCGTCGGATATTACATGATGCGACAGAGATTCTGTCGTTGCTGGGATGCTGCGATAAGTTGTGCTATTTGGGATAGCACGTCCGTCACCGAGGCCTGTGCAGTAGCGGTCTTATGATGCTTTGCCGCTGGAAGCTCCGTGTACGTTAACTCCCGCATACTTTATGCGAACGTCCTGAGTCTCCAGGCCTCGTGTCCCTGGCTATCGGATGACGTGACCTGGTCGCCGGGGATTCTCTGATTGGCAAAGTTGACTGGATATCCGAGGTCACATAGCCAAGAGCGGTTGTGTGTGCTACCATGAGGATGAGGAAGCCTTATTGACAGTCTCTCCGGGCTGTCTATCTAACGGAGCGTCCCGAGCGGCAGACGTATGCTCCGAATGCGAAACATTTTGTACCACAACATCTGGGGCCAGATGTTGTTGTACGAGAAAGAGGCCTCTCTCGCTCGCAGTCCGGATGGACCTGGACGAGCTAGGAACCGGACTAAAAGGCTTCCTCCGTTCTCTCCTCTAATCCGCCGTCACTGGGTGTGCATTTGGTTGATTTATAGTGCTCGCATCACCCAAAACTCCTTTCTAGACCGCAACGGATGAACCCGACTGCCGAACCATTCGATGAATGGACGCTACACCGGGCGAGCTAGCGGACGTCAAAGGCCGTCGATCCTACTAGGGACCTCTTAGGCAATTGACGTATTTTCATGAGCACTTTTCCGCTAGCCCTTCATTAATTGTGACAACGGAGGCACACTTTTGGAAGACATCACGGATACATCACCCTGTTCTTGATCGTCTGAAATAGAGATTGATAAACTAGAGTGACCCTGCGGGGAAAGGACCGGAATGGCCATTTCCCCACTAACATACCGTGACACACGCTTCCCATGTTGTCATCGAAATTAACACATACTGAACAGGAATTAATGCGAGTACACTGACTACATTTATACAATGATTAAGAAAGTCAGAGGAAGATTTCCTCTTATTACAATTGAACAATATCCTTTCAATGTGAAAAGAAAACAAAGTCCTAGTACTCGCACCAACCCCTGACAATCAAAATACATAATAACATGATCCATTAACACAGAAAAAAATAACTGAAATCAAATAAAATTTTGAAAAAATATTTTTTCCGAAAAGCCCAAGTTTCTGAAAAGTAACGTTGAGCCCCAATGGATCCCAAGCCTAAGTGTGGGCAAAAATTTTAAAAATATTTAAAAAAATTAAAGCAACACTTACGAACAATAATAATGTATCTAGTAATGATTAAACTAACATCAAGATATTATTTTCAAGAAATTCCCCCTCACACAGAGGGCCATTGTCAATGTAAGCAAGAAGTGTAAAAACACCAGAAACAAAACTCCAGGCACTGATAACCCTGGCCCGAAATCAGTTACCAATAATACACTATCTGATGCAAAACAGAGACTTCCAGGGAAGAAACTGCAGAACATCAGATGGTAGATGCAGAACACTACGACTAACCACCCATAGGTGAAGACGTAAACATGGGGAAAAGAACAGAATACATTCTGTTATCCAGCTAAAACTCCCAAGAAATTTTAGTAATAATATTACAGAAAATATGCCAAAAGCATGGGAGAATAGCAAGGGGGGACTTAAAGGAAAGGGAGAGAGGAAAACACTGAACAAGCAGTGTAACTTGATAACAAGAATGACAACAACAGGCTCTTGCCTCGAAAATAGGTAACTTAACATAATTTCATTAAAAAATTTTAAGTTACAGCCCTGATTATTTTCTGTCACTCATTTTTCCTCTCCTCCTTCTATACCCTCCTTAGAATCACCATTTCTCTAATATTTATGTGTCTGGCATCATTTAAACTGAGATTTACAAGCACAAAGATCAGTCAGATGTTAACTGATGAAGGGCCAAACAAAGAATGATTAATGGCGCCAATTTCGGGACGTCCTTGACACTGCGCATGCGCAGTAGAGGTGAAGTATGGAGGGCCATTCAGGACATGTTTTCTTTGGTTTTAGATGCAAATTTGGGGGATTGGGGGGCAAAATTTGTGTTTGGCCCTACATTTTTAAGAGTTAGCACCAGCTATGTCTGGGTCATTGGTACAGTATAAAAATATTATTTTTTCAATTCCATACTTTTTCCAGGATTCCAAACCTGCATGTGAACCCTGTAAAAAAAATACTTGTTTCTCAGGCACCTCCCTCGTCATGAATCGCAAAAAGGTGGAGGGTCTAGGACTTCAGAATAGTAGACCAACACAGTTCCAATCCTGTAATCCAAGGTGAAAAGAAAAATTATTACGAATTACATGTATGTCTCTCTTTACAGTAATAGAGAAGACATATTATAAACAAGAGGCCCCAAGGGGCCTGAGGGCGCTCACCTGACATGGTAGCCTAAATATCAACCCAGAGAATTGATTTCAACAAGTTGCATCTGCTCCTCCTAAGAAAAGCTTATACCAAATATCCAAAGAATCTGACCAGGGGATCTAAAAAAAAAAAAGATTTTTAAATAATATTCCTCATATTGAACTAAGTTATAATTCAGGCTCCCACAGGGAGCCCATATATGAACCCAGGGACTTGGCTTTAACAAACTTGAATCTCACTCCGCTAAGGATGCTGCACACCAAATATCAAAACATTCCGACTGCTGGATCTGAAGAAGAAGATTTCTAAAGAAAATTCCTCATTTTGAACTAAGTTACAATTCAAGCTCCCACAGTGAGTCCAAATATGGACCTAGGGACATGGCTTGAACAAACTTGAATCTCACCTCCCCCAAGGATGCTGCATATCAAATATCAAAACATTCCAACTGCTGGATCTGAAGAAGATTTTTAAAGAAAATTCCTCATTTTGAACTAAGTTATAATTCGGGCTACCACAGTGAGCCCAAATATGAACCCAGGGACTTGGCTTGAACAAACTTGAATCTCACCCCCCCCTTAAGCATGGTGCATACGCAATATCAAAAGATTCTGTCTGCTGGATCTTGAGAAGAAGATTTTCAAAGAAATTTGCCTGAAATGCACTTAGTTCGAATTCAGGCTTCTATAGTGAGCCCAAATATGAATCCAGGGAGCCGATTTGAACAAACTTCAATCAGATCAACCCCACAATGTTGCATACCAAATATCAAAAGATTCTTCCTGTTGGATCTGGAGAAGAAGATTTTTTTAAGAAATTTTCCTGAAATGCACTAAGTTCGAAATCAGGCTCCTATACTGAGCCCAAATATGAACCCAGGGGGCCGATTTGAACAAACATCAATCAGATCCACACTACAATGTTGCATACCAAATATCAGAAGATTCTGCCTGCTGAATCTGGAGAAGAAGATTTTTTAAGAAATTTTCCTGAAATGCACTAAGTTCAAATTCGCGCTTCTATAGTGAGCCCAAATATGAATCTAGGGAGCCGATTTGAACAAACTTGAATCAGATCCACCCACAATGTTGCATACCAAATATCAAAAGATTCTGCCTGCTGAATCTGGAGAAGAACATTTTTTAAGAAATTTGCCTGAAATGCAGTAAGTTCGAATTCGAGCTTCTATAGTGAGCCCAAATATGAATCCAGGGGGCCGATTTGAACAAACTTGAATCAGATCCACCCCTCAATGTTGCATACCAAATATCAAAAGATTCTGCCTGCTGGATCTGGAGAAGAAGATTTTTTTAAGAAATTTGCCTGAAATGCACTAAGTTCGAATTCGAGCTTCTATACTGAGCCCAAATATGAATCTAGGGAGCTGATTTGAACAAACTTGAATCAGATCCACCCCATAATGTTGCATGCCAAATATCAAAAGATTCTGCCTGCTCGATCTGGAGAAGAAGATTTTTTAAGAAATTTGCCTGAAATGCACTAAGTTCGAAATCAGGCTCCTATACTGAGCCCAAATATGAACCCAGGGGGCCGATTTGAACAAACATCAATCAGATCCACACTACAATGTTGCATACCAAATATCAGAAGATTCTGCCTGCTGAATCTGGAGAAGAAGATTTTTTAAGAAATTTTCCTGAAATGCACTAAGTTCAAATTCGCGCTTCTATAGTGAGCCCAAATATGAATCTAGGGAGCCGATTTGAACAAACTTGAATCAGATCCACCCACAATGTTGCATACCAAAGATCAAAATATTCTGCCTGCTGGATCTGGAGAAGAAGATTTTTTAAGAAATTTGCCTGAAATGCATTAAGTTCGAATTCGGGCTTCTATAGTGAGTCCAAATATGAATCTAAGGGGCTGATTTGAACAAACTTGAATCAGATCGACCCCACAATGTTGCATACCAAATATCAAAATATTCTGCCTGCTGGATCTAGAGAAGAAGATTTTTGAAGAAATTTGCCTGAAATGCACTAAGTTTGAATTCAAGCTTCTATAGTGAGCCCAAATATGAATCTAGGGAGCTGATTTGAACAAACTTGAATCAGATCCACCCACAATGTTGCATACCAAATATCAAAAGATTCTGGCTGCTGAATCTGGAGAAGAAGATTTTTTAAGAAATTTGCCTGAAATGCACTAAGTTCGAATTCGGGCTTGAAAAGTGAGCCCAAATATGAATCCAGGGGACCGATTTGAACAAACTTGAATCAGATCCACCCCACAATGTTGCATACCAAATATCAAAATATTCTGCCTGCTGGATCTGGAGAAGAAGATTTTTGAAGAAATTTGCCTGAAATGCACTAAGTTCGAATTCGAGCTTCTATACTGAGCCCAAATATAAACCCAGGTGGCCGATTTGAACAAACATGAATCAGATCCACCCCACAATGTTGCATGCCAAATATCAAAAGATTCTGCCTGCTCGATCTGGAGAAGAAGATTTTTTTAGAAATTTGCCTGAAATGCATTAAGTTCGAATTCGGGCTTCTATAGTGAGCCGAAATATGAATCCTGGGGGCCGATTTGAACAAACTTGAATCAGATCCACCCCACAATGTTGCATACCAAATATCAAAAGATTCTGCCTGTTGGATCTGGAGAAGAAGATTTTTGAAGAAATTTGCCTGAAATGCACTAAGTTCGAATTCGAGCTTCTATACTGAGCCCAAATATAAACCCAGGTGGCCGATTTGAACAAACTTGAATCAGATCCACCCCACAATGTTGCATGCCAAATATCAAAAGATTCTGCCTGCTCGATCTGGAGAAGAAGATTTTTTAAGAAATTTGCCTGAAATGCACTAAGTTCGAATTCGGGCTTCTATAGTGAGCCCAAATATGAATCCAGGGAGCCGATTTGAACAAACTTCAATCAGATCAACCCCACAATGTTGCATACCAAATATCAAAAGATTCTTCCTGTTGGATCTGGAGAAGAAGATTTTTTTAAGAAATTTTCCTGAAATGCACTAAGTTCGAAATCAGGCTCCTATACTGAGCCCAAATATGAACCCAGGGGGCCGATTTGAACAAACATCAATCAGATCCACACTACAATGTTGCATACCAAATATCAGAAGATTCTGCCTGCTGAATCTGGAGAAGAAGATTTTTTAAGAAATTTTCCTGAAATGCACTAAGTTCAAATTCGCGCTTCTATAGTGAGCCCAAATATGAATCTAGGGAGCCGATTTGAACAAACTTGAATCAGATCCACCCACAATGTTGCATACCAAATATCAAAAGATTCTGCCTGCTGAATCTGGAGAAGAACATTTTTTAAGAAATTTGCCTGAAATGCAGTAAGTTCGAATTCGAGCTTCTATAGTGAGACCAAATATGAATCCAGGGGGCCGATTTGACAAACTTGAATCAGATCTACCCCTCAATGTTGCATACCAAATATCAAAAGATTCTGCCTGCTGGATCTGGAGAAGAAGATTTTTTTAAGAAATTTGCCTGAAATGCACTAAGTTCGAATTCGAGCTTCTATACTGAGCCCACATATGAATCTAGGGAGCCGATTTGAACAAACTTGAATCAGATTCACCCCATAATGTTGCATGCCAAATATCAAAAGATTCTGCCTGCTCGATCTGGAGAAGAAGATTTTTTAAGAAATTTGCCTGAAATGCACTAAGTTCGAAATCAGGCTCCTATACTGAGCCCAAATATGAACCCAGGGGGCCGATTTGAACAAACATCAATCAGATCCACACTACAATGTTGCATACCAAATATCAGAAGATTCTGCCTGCTGAATCTGGAGAAGAAGATTTTTTAAGAAATTTTCCTGAAATGCACTAAGTTCAAATTCGCGCTTCTATAGTGAGCCCAAATATGAATCTAGGGAGCCGATTTGAACAAACTTGAATCAGATCCACCCACAATGTTGCATACCAAAGATCAAAATATTCTGCCTGCTGGATCTAGAGAAGAAGATTTTTTAAGAAATTTGCCTGAAATGCATTAAGTTCGAATTCGGGCTTCTATAGTGAGTCCAAATATGAATCTAAGGGGCCGATTTGAACAAACTTGAATCAGATCGACCCCCACAATGTTGCATACCAAATATCAAAATATTCTGCCTGCTGGATCTAGAGAAGAAGATTTTTGAAGAAATTTGCCTGAAATGCACTAAGTTTGAATTCGAGCTTCTATAGTGAGCCCAAATATGAATCTAGGGAGCTGATTTGAACAAACTTGAATCAGATCCACCCACAATGTTGCATACCAAATATCAAAAGATTCTGGCTGCTGAATCTGGAGAAGAAGATTTTTTAAGAAATTTGCCTGAAATGCACTAAGTTCGAATTCGGGCTTGAAAAGTGAGCCCAAATATGAATCCAGGGGACCGATTTGAACAAACTTGAATCAGATCCACCCCACAATGTTGCATACCAAATATCAAAATATTCTGCCTGCTGGATCTGGAGAAGAAGATTTTTGAAGAAATTTGCCTGAAATGCACTAAGTTCGAATTCGAGCTTCTATACTGAGCCCAAATATAAACCCAGGTGGCCGATTTGAACAAACATGAATCAGATCCACCCCACAATGTTGCATGCCAAATATCAAAAGATTCTGCCTGCTCGATCTGGAGAAGAAGATTTTTTAAGAAATTTGCCTGAAATGCATTAAGTTCGAATTCGGGCTTCTATAGTGAGCCGAAATATGAATCCTGGGGGCCGATTTGAACAAACTTGAATCAGATCCACCCCACAATGTTGCATACCAAACATCAAAAGATTCTGCCTGTTGGATCTGGAGAAGAAGATTTTTGAAGAAATTTGCCTGAAATGCACTAAGTTCGAATTCGAGCTTCTATACTGAGCCCAAATATAAACCCAGGTGGCCGATTTGAACAAACTTGAATCAGATCCACCCCACAATGTTGCATGCCAAATATCAAAAGATTCTGCCTGCTCGATCTGGAGAAGAAGATTTTTTAAGAAATTTGCCTGAAATGCACTAAGTTCGAATTCGGGCTTCTATAGTGAGCCCAAATATGAATCCAGGGAGCCGATTTGAACAAACTTCAATCAGATCCACCCCACAATGTTGCATACCAAATATCAAAAGATTCTGCCTGCTGGAACTGGAGAAGAAGAATTTTTAAGAAATTTTCCTGAAATGCACTAAGTTTGAAATCGGGCTCCTATACTGAGCCCAAATATGAACCCAGGGGGTCGATTTGAACAAACTTGAATCAGATCTACCCTACAATGTTGCATACCAATTATCAAAAGATTCTGCCTGCTGGATCTGGAGAAGATTTTTTAATCTTTTTCCCATTGACTACAGTGTTAAAAAGTGCTGACTCAGCGCTTTTTCAAAGTCCTGAAAAAAGTACCTTGTGATCAAACCGATAGTGATTTTTTTAAACCATTCTATTCTACTGGATAAAAGTAAGCTTTATATAAAATAAGAATTCTCTGTGTCATGTAGTTTTGGAGATATGGCAGTTTTAAGGTTTTTCCTATTTTTAGCTCACGAGGTTTTTTGCATCAATCAACTACTTATGACCCTTTATCATCTCTTATCAAATTTGGTTCAAACAACCTCAGGGTTCTGAAAATAGAAATTTTAGGTGTGGCCAAAATTTTTGCCCCTCCCATAACGAAGGCAAATAATGCCCGACAAACTTCTCTTGAACAAACTTGATTCTAAACCTCAAAAGGACTCTGTATACATACCACATATCAAGTCTCTGCAACTGGTGGTTCATTAGAAGAAGATTTTCAAAAAATTTGGCCATTTTTTCCCCACACCTCTGCTCAATATGAGCCGAAACCTATTTTGGATAAAAATCAAAATGCCCCTATATAACCACTACTTACATGAAATTTAATTAAAATGTGGCCAGTGGTTTATGAGAAAGAGGCTCAAACACCACCTTTACGCAGGGCGACGGAAGACGGACGAAGAGTGATAAGAAAAGCTCACCCTGACTTTCAGTCAGGTGAGCTAAAAAGGGGCCCAGTTCACGTAATTCCATATACTTAGCATGAAGACTATGCTAATTGGATGTAACAAGTTCTCAATTTTTAAAGACTAGCCCGGGCTAAGCCTCAAAAATTAGGATGGCATATTTGAGAATGAGTGAATATCCCCCACAAACATACGCCATATACAATAAAACTCCAGCTGTATGCAGGATATAATTACGGACAAAACAGCTTCCCTCGTAGTTACATACCTATCAAACTAGAGGAGAGGTAAAAAAATCACCCCCCCCCCCCCCCCCCCCCCCTTTTAAGGAATCTTCAAAAAGAAAGAGGGGAGCACTCTGGAATCAGTAAAAGCGGTACCAAAAAAAAATATACATACTTGTCGAACAGGCACTCAGGTATTAATTATAATTAATAAATGGTGCTTAACACTACTTCAGAAGCTAAGGCTATAGTGACAATCCCGGTAATTAATATCGCTCGCTGTATAACGTACACCGGAGTCGGCATACGTAAATAGGACGAAAACTGGAGATATAATACATAACATACCCATGTCCAATAGAACCACAATGAACAATCTCTGGAGAGTAAACACACTTCCGAGGTAACCCAGAGATGACCCCATTCAGGCATACGATAAATTCCAGTAACAACACTCCCCAACATGTATCTATGACACTATAAACGTGCGAATATGCGAATATACGAATATACGAGAGTGTAAAGCAAGGTGTATTCGATTGGGTACCGACATGAATAGAAACCTGGATCTAGAAATGGAAGGAGGTATGATTAAAAGGCTCGACACAGACCGCCCCCAAAATAATTAATAATTTCTAAGGTCCATAACATACAATAATGAGTCTGCAATTTATTTATGATGAATTATGCACTCATATATGACATATAGACAAACAATCACAGGAAAACCACCAACTAAAGAGTGAAAGTGGGGGGGGGGGGGGGAGGGGGGGAGGTTCAAAGTCATATCAAACCCTCCTCACCCGTATTACTTAATTGTTCTTGTGTTAGTCATAAAATAATATAGGAACCACAATGGTTCCTTCACATCTAACTGACTCCATTATGCCATTATGCCACTATGGGCGGAGAAGGACGTGAAGAACAAAAACTTCCCCTGATAAAGAAGGTCTTCTCGTGTAGGAAGCTTCCGGGGAACGTCCCATAACAGACACTTGAAAAGACTGATCCAAGGTTTCTGTGATGACAGAGGTGCTACTAGGAGGATTCACAACGAAACTGTTTGATCTTAAACATAATCTACTGAATCAACTGAATAGGAGGATACGCGTATCCTATCATTCATCCCATGAGATCGGCAGAGCGTCTACTGCATACGCTCAATGGTCTGGGCATGGCGACACCAATGGCGGTAACTGATTGTGCCGGTGCGTCACAAACAGATCTATCATGGGGCGATCCCTCTGGTAGCAAATCTGCACAAATACTTGCTTGTTGAGCGTCCACTCCAATTGCAACAGGCGTCCTTCCGAGAGAGCAAGTCTGCTAGTACGTTCAGTTATATGACGGATAGAAAGATGAACATGATGATTAATGACATATAGGAAAAATCTTGTCCATTAGTTGGCATAACAGAAATGAATGGGTGCCACCCTGGTTCAAGATGTACGCTACTACTGTCGAGTTGTCTGACCAAATTTGAACATAGACGGCCGTTATTATGTGAAACCAATGTTGTAGCGCTAGCAATATTGACATCATATCTTGATGTTTATGTGTTTCTCCTGGAACCGAGGATCCCAAAGACCCTGACACTTCAAGACAGCGGGACTTAGTGCCGTGCCCCAACCCGTCTGACTCGCATTCCTCATAATCATGAAAGCCGGATCTGGAAGTTGAAGCAGAACTCTCTGAGTTAACCACTGAATATCTGCCCAAATCTGAACCCTTGTTTTACCAGGTCCGCTAAAACAATACTCGGTTCAAGTGAAAGCATCTTCACACTCCAGTTCTGAGTAAAGAATATCTGGAGGGGAGGTGCACGCAGACGGCTCATCGGAATGAGATCCACAGCTGCTCCAACAGATGCATGAATTCCCTCACTATTAAATGCGTCTGAGTGTAGACAAAAGCGAGCATAACAACTGACTAATTTTGTTCTGGGTAATGGTAGACGAACCAGATTGTTGGGAGTCTCAAAGCTCATTCCCAAGTGGATAGATGACTTGTCCAGAGCTAAATCCGACTTTTTCTCATTTATGATGAAACCGACACGTCAGAGTAATAGAAACAGACTCTGAACATCGTTCTGAAGAATAATTCTGTTGCCATATCCCTGAAGAAGGTCGTCCAAGTAAGCCGGCGTTACCACAGACGAATGAGCTTGTAAGTAAGACCTTACCAAGTTCATTATTTGAGTGAAATGTCCAGGGGGCCAGATTCAGACCAAAGCAAATTGTTCTGAACTGATACACCTTCCCTTGTATGGCGAACCGCAGGTACTTTTAGAATGCCGGATGTACCAGGACATGAAAGTACGCATCCTTAGATCTATGCTTGCCGCATAGTCGATCACTTGAACACTTGCTTTTACCGGCCGAATGATTTCCATAAATGAACCTTTGGAGCCATGATAAGCTGGTTATCCAGCTCATGTCTATTACCGGTCGGAACAAGCCGTCTGGCTTCGGTACGAGGAACAGGTGACTGTAAAAATCTTGAGAATTCTAATTATCAACGACCTGTATTGCTTCCTTTGATAAGAGAGCTTATACCTCCAGTAGGAGAAACTCTCTTATGCAAGAATTGGATGGAAGATTTGTCAAATGCGGACAACTTGTTAGTGGGTGTTTTTGCTCAGAATGATAGCCGTAAGCCGTCCGAGACTACACTTCTCACCCACTGATCTTCTGTGATTATTATCCAGTTTTTTGTGGATCTTGATAACCTTCCACCCACTGGCCAGCAATAGAGGTCTAAACCATCACCTGTATGACCAGCAAGGCTTACAAGGCTTACTGGAGGAGGAACCACATCCTCCCCACGAAAAACCTCATCTCGTCTCGTCTCATCGGCCTAGGGGCGTCTGACCTATAGTCCCGATTAGATCTACGCCCCTTTCCCAAGTTGCTATACTGACAACCTCCAGAGTAATTATAAGGGGGCTTCTTGTAACCTTGTGTGAGTTTCCTTTTGACGATTTTTGTCTGGAACGCCCTCCTTTACTCTTGTCTGCTGAAGTGGGATGTTGACACGCCGACTTCAAAAGCAGAGCACTAGACACTTTCTTAGTAGCCTGTTCATAGACTAATGAAAGCTAGTCGTTGAAAAGACTCGGAGAGCGCTTTTCACCTTGTCATCTTATTAGCATCACATCTGATTAACTCCAGATTAGCCAATGACAGGGCGGAGTTATACATGGTATACATAATTGCCCTGGAAAGAACTCTAAGAGAGGTATGAACATCCTCAAATTCCTTTCCTTTGAAACGTTGCGCCTTAGCTCTTGTAAGATGATCTGCGTAAGACATAACGTCCAAATTCGCTCTATTTGAAGAAATTGCTGTCTCAATTGTGAATGAGCGAAAAGTGAATGATACAGGTAAGGATATCTCTAGATCCCCGGCCTGCTCATCTAAACACAGAACTCTCTGAACATCTTCCCCGACCATTTTTAAATGAACGTGGTCCAAAAAACGGTATGTATATGGAAGATGTAGATAAGAAACCGCCGTCTTCCTAGCACTCAAGAGGATAAATACAGAGTCTGTGCCTAACAACGCCAGCGGTTTCTCTCTTATCGTCGCAACATTCTGATTCGGCGGAACAAATCAGGGTTGTATTGATGGATGAAAGCCATTGCAACCATGTACTGTTCCGAAAGGGAAGGGTAATCCTCTTCCTTATCCCTTTCACCATCCGAGAGAATCAGTTGCGAATTTCGGTCCATTGTATCTGAGTGAACATACGACTGGACCGAACCAGCACTGCCCGACAGCTCAGATTCTGAGTCTGAGGGAGGCTGCATCTGCACTTGCTGGGATGCTGCGATCAGCTGCCCAATTTGCGACAGCAAGTCCGTCATCGAGGCCTGAGGAGCAGCGGTCTTTTGTTCCTTAGCCGCATGCTGCTCCTGGGACGGTGTGTCAGAAACGGATCCTTTCTCTGAACATCCCAATGATGAAGGCCTCATCTCCCTAGCTACCGGCTGGTCTGACTTCACGGGCAAAGAGTGGGTCCTTCTTCATGCAACAAGCTGGAGATCCGAAGTCGGGTAGCTAGAATGCGGTCGTGTGTGCTTAAATAATGTAGCGAAGGAAGCCGTGACTGAAGCCGACCCCGGCTGCAGACTAGTCGGAGCAGTGGACGGACATATGCTCCGTCTCATGCAAGTTTCCAACCAGAAAACTTCATTTCGGACTTGTGAAACGTAGTGGAGGAAGCCTTAACTGAAGCCGACCCCGGCTGCAGACTAACAGAGCGTCCTGAGTGGAGGGTGGACATATGCTTGTGCAAGTTTCTCAAACAATCTGACCCCAGACGTCGCTAGATTAGAGGGGGGCCTCTCCTGCTTACGGTCTATCAGACCTCACCGAGTACAAGAACTTGCCGACTTCCTCCCTATTTCCGTTGTCACTGGGTGAGCTATTTATATGATAGTGCTCGCTCTACCCAATCCACTTCTTAGACTGCAACGGACTTACCCGGCATCACGGCCCCCACTTATCGAGTACCGCTTCACTGGTCAAGCTAGCTGCTTGCAAGAGATTAAAACCTTTAACCAAAGGCCCTAACTCTTGTAATAATGAGCACTGCAGCTAGCTCTATATGCTCCACGGAACACAACGACGGTAGCACACTTGGATGGGTGTCAGAATATCATCACCATGTTCATGTTCCTCTGAAATAGAAACTGACAGAATGAGTTAAAACGCAGTGAGAGGCCCTGATCCTCAGAATCTCACCGCCAACAACGTCCCGCGACACCGACTCCAACATTAGTCATCCCAGTGGAACACAAGAATGACAGGGGTCCGCAGGAGTGTATCAACTAAAGTCGATTTCAGTCCTCCAAACTCCACAACAATATATATATATAACTGAGATACATGAATAATAGCAGTCACAATTAAATTCAAAATATTTTTTGTAAACAAAAAATTCTGAAAAAATGCCCAAGTTCCCAAATGGAACATTAAGAGCACAAGGGCATCCCAATAGAGCCTAAGTCTGGACAAAATCCAAACTTTTTTGAGCTACACTACCGGAATAATAATCCATGTATCCTACAGTATATTACCGTAACAGAATATAAAAAACTACCTATATATGAGGACGCTGACAATGTAAACAACGTCAATGTAAACAAGACATCAGGCACACAAAAGGCCCAAAGTCAGAACCAACTGAAATGCTATCAGATGCAAAGCTAGATCTTCATACGAAGAAAAAACGATACATCGGATAGAAGATGCAAGATTAAACGGCCTAACACCACTAGGGTGAGGACGTAGCCCTGGGGAAGAAACAGAATAATATTCTGTAAAAAATGTTAAACTCCCAAGAAATTTAATAAAAAATTTCAATTAAAAATAGCCAAAAAGCTTAAGAGTTTAACAGGAAGGGTTCGTGGAAGGATAGGGAAGGAATACTTTACAGACAGTGGAATAATCATTTTCAAAAATGATGACGTCAGGCGTATGTCCCGAAATTGGAAAACATAAAATAATTTTATAAATATTATAAAGTTATAGCCCTGAACATCCAAAACCACCGCTGAACACTTCCTTCATCCAATAACAGCCTTGAATCCAACAATTCTTGCATTGATTTGTGTCTGGCATCCTCAAAAAAGATGATTTTAAAGCACAGATGTCATTTCATTGTTGATGACTTTAGGGCCAAACAAAGAATGATGTTGGCGCCAATTCCGGTCACTTCCTGATGTCTGCGCATGCGCAGAGAGTAAATGTACAGAGGGCTAGATAGAACTTTTAATTTTTGGTTTTGCAAGCAAATTTTGGGGATTGGGGTGTTCAAAATTTGTGTTTGGCCCTTAATAACTTCGAGTTAAGCACCTGCCTGTCTGGGCCATTGGTTTACATGTAAAAATATTAGCAAATTCCAGTTAATTGGTTTACGAGTAAAAATATTAGCAAATTCCTGTAAAATGAAAAATTTAAAGTAATTTGTATATTTTTTATACTTACCAATGGCCCAGACTAGCTGGTGCAAACTAACTCTTATTAAGGACCAAACACAAATTTTGAAGCCCCCCAATCCCCAAAATTTGCTTGCAAACCGAAAATTAAAGTTCTATCTGGTCCTCCATACTTTTACCCGTCGCGCATGCGCAGCCATCAGGAAGTGACCGAAACTGGCGTCAACATCATTCTTTGTAGATGAGCTTACTACATAACTAGCATATCTCATAACTAGAACTATCACTGAAGGTGATTAATACCCCCGCTTTGGGTTTTTAGAGGAATGCACTTCTGATCATGTAGGCGAAGGCCATAAGGAAATGTATACATAAAGATCATTTTTTGTTGTTGAAATTTGTATTTGCATGTGGCCTTCCACAGAACAGCACTGAATACTTAAAGAGCCCACACATATATGGTTTACATTTGGAAAAACACATTTACAATGTGCAACATGTATTCAAAATCGGTTCATTAATGTAGGAGGAGTTGCACACACAAGAATCTCATTTGAAAACCCATAATAAATCCAAGTTAAAGGGAGATAACCTGGTTAAAATTGTCGCAGATCAAAAATTTGGGAATATGCGTATGTTCACTTAGTTGTGATAATGTTTGAAAGGTTTCGTCAAAATTGATTGATAAATGTAGGAGGAGTTGCACGCACAAGAATTTCATGTAGAAACCCATAATAAATCTAAGTTAAAGGGAGATAACCTAGTTAAAATTGCCACAGCTCAAAAATTTTGGAATATGCGCATGTTCACTTAGTAGTGATGATGTCTGTAAACTTTCGTCCAAATTGATTGATAAATGTAGGAGGAGTTGCACGCACAAGAATTTCATGTAGAAACCCATAATAAATCTAAGTTAAAGGGAGATAACCTAGTTAAAATTGCCACAGCTCAAAAATTTTGGAATATGCGCATGTTCACTTAGTAGTGATGATGTCTGTAAACTTTCGTCCAAATTGATTGATAAATGTAGGAGGAGTTGCGCACACAAGAATTTCATGCAGAAACCCATATTAAATCAAAGTTCAAGAGAGATAACCTGGTTAAAATTGTCGCAGATCAAAAAGTTTGGAATATGCACATGTTCACTTAGTAGAGATGATGTTTGAAAGGTTTCATCAAAATCGGTTCATTAATGTAGGAGGAGTTGCGCACACAAGAATTTGTTCGAACGGAAAGACATAATAAATCTAAGTCAAAGGGAGATAACCTGGTTAAAATTGTCGTAGATCAAAAATCTTGGAATATGTGCATGTTCACTTAGTAGTGATGATGTCTGAAAAGTTTTGTCCAAATTGATTGATAAATGTAGGAGGAGTTGCACGCACAAGAATTTCATGTAGAAACCCATAATAAATCTAAGTTAAAGGGAGATAACCTAGTTAAAATTGCCACAGCTCAAAAATTTTGAAATATGCGCATGTTCACTTAGTAGTGATGATGTCTGTAACCTTTCGTCCAAATTGATTGATAAATGTAGGAGGAGTTGCGCACACAAGAATTTCATGCAGAAACCCATATTAAATCAAAGTTCAAGAGAGATAACCTGGTTAAAATTGTCGCAGATCAAAAAGTTTGGAATATGCACATGTTCACTTAGTAGAGATGATGTTTGAAAGGTTTCATCAAAATCGGTTCATTAATGTAGGAGGAGTTGCGCACACAAGAATTTGTTCGAACGGAAAGACATAATAAATCTAAGTCAAAGGGAGATAACCTGGTTAAAATTGTCGCAGATCAAAAATCTTGGAATATGCGCATGTTCACTTAGTAGTGATGATGTCTGAAAAGTTTTGTCCAAATTGATTGATAAATGTAGGAGGAGTTGCAAGCACAAGAATTTCATGTAGAAACCCATAATAAATCTAAGTTAAAGGGAGATAACCTAGTTAAAATTGCCACAGCTCAAAAATTTTGGAATATGCGCATGTTCACTTAGTAGTGATGATGTCTGTAAACTTTCGTCCAAATTGATTGATAAATGTAGGAGGAGTTGCGCACACAAGAATTTCATGCAGAAACCCATATTAAATCAAAGTTCAAGAGAGATAACCTGGTTAAAATTGTCGCAGATCAAAAAGTTTGGAATATGCACATGTTCACTTAGTAGAGATGATGTTTGAAAGGTTTCATCAAAATCGGTTCATTAATGTAGGAGGAGTTGCGCACACAAGAATTTGTTCGAACGGAAAGACATAATAAATCTAAGTCAAAGGGAGATAACCTGGTTAAAATTGTCGCAGATCAAAAATCTTGGAATATGCGCATGTTCACTTAGAAGTGATAATGTCTGAAAAGTTTTGTCCAAATTGATTTATAAATGTAGGAGGAGTTGCGCACACAAGAATTTCATGTAGAAACCCATATTAAATCAAAGTTCAAGACAGATAACCTGGTTAAAATTGTCGCAGATTAAAAAGTTTGGAATATGCACATGTTCACTTAGTAGAGATGATGTTTGAAAGGTTTCATCAAAATCGGTTCATTAATGTAGGAGGAGTTGCGCACACAAGAATTTGTTCGGATGGAAAGACACAATAAATCTAAGTCAAAGGGAGATAACCTGGTTAAAATTGTCGCAGATCAAAAATCTTGGAAATGCGCATGTTCACTTAGTAGTGATGATGTCTGAAAAGTTTTGTCCAAATTGATTGATAAATGTACGAGGAGTTGCACACACAAGAATTTCATGTCCGGAAAGACGTACGTACGGACGGACGGACGGACGGACGGACGGACGGACGGACGGACGGATGTACGGACGTACAGGGCGATTCCTATATAGCCCCCACTTCTTCGAAGCGGGGGTATAAGATGATGTCTGTAAACTTTCGTCCAAATTGATTGATAAATGTAGGAGGAGTTGCGCACACAAGAATTTCATGCAGAAACCCATATTAAATCAAAGTTCAAGAGAGATAACCTGGTTAAAATTGTCGCAGATCAAAAAGTTTGGAATATGCACATGTTCACTTAGTAGAGATGATGTTTGAAAGGTTTCATCAAAATCGGTTCATTAATGTAGGAGGAGTTGCGCACACAAGAATTTGTTCGAACGGAAAGACATAATAAATCTAAGTCAAAGGGAGATAACCTGGTTAAAATTGTCGCAGATCAAAAATCTTGGAATATGCGCATGTTCACTTAGAAGTGATGATGTCTGAAAAGTTTTGTCCAAATTGATTGATAAATGTAGGAGTTGCGCACACAAGAATTTCATGTAGAAACCCATATTAAATCAAAGTTCAAGAGAGATAACCTGGTTAAAATTGTCGCAGATTAAAAAGTTTGGAATATGCACATGTTCACTTAGTAGAGATGATGTTTGAAAGGTTTCATCAAAATCGGTTCATTAATGTAGGAGGAGTTGCGCACACAAGAATTTGTTCGGATGGAAAGACACAATAAATCTAAGTCAAAGGGAGATAACCTGGTTAAAATTGTCGCAAATCAAAAATCTTGGAATATGCGCATGTTCACTTAGTAGTGATGATGTCTGAAAAGTTTTGTCCAAATTGATTGATAAATGTAGGAGGAGTTGCGCACACAAGAATTTCATGTCCGGAAAGACGTACGGACGGACGTACGGATGGACGGACGGACGGACGGACGTACGGATGTACGGACGTACAGGGCGATTCCTATATAGCCCCCACTTCTTCGAAGCGGGGGTATAATAATGTTGAAATATCTGACCCCAATAAAATCGCGTCCAGTTTTAATGATTACTTCTCAGAAATTGGTCTGCTTATTAACGATAACGTCTCCACCTCCGATAACAACTTCGGTGACTTCATGAGTGGAAATTACCCGGATTCCTTTTTTATTACTCTAACAAACGAGCAAGAAATCATACTGACAGCCAGACAACTGAAAGGGAAAGCGAGTACCGATGCTTTCAATCTATCTACAAAAATAATGAAAGAGGCAATTTGTGAGATCGCGAAACCCCTGGTCTATATATTCAATCAGTCATTTATACAAGGTAAAGTCCCCGATAAAATGAAAATAGCAAAGGTGATACCAATTTTCAAAGGGGGTAATTCCAGGGAGCTTGGTAACTACAGACCAATTAGTTTGTTACCGGCTTTTTCGAAACTTCTGGAGAAAATAATGAACCGGAGACTCTCTAATTTTCTCAGTGATTTTCATATACTGTACGAACATCAGTACGGTTTTCGCAAAAACCATTCCACTCTTCATCCCATCATGCACCTTTTGCAATATGTCGCTGAATGCAACGACAAGCCTACAAAAGACTCTACTCTAGCCGTCTTCCTTGATTTGTCTAAGGCATTTGACTCCATTAGTCACGAAATTTTACTTAGCAAAATGGAATTCTACGGAATAAGAGGGATTAGTAAGCTTTGGTTCAAAAGTTACTTAACAGGCAGAGAACAGTATGTTGAGTATAACTCGAATCGATCCCCAAACCGATATGTTACTTGCGGGGTTCCCCAGGGATCTGTGTTGGGGCCCATCCTCTTCTTAATTTACGTGAATGATATGAGATACTCCACTGTCCTTAACCTGTTATCATTTGCCGACGACACAACCCCATTTACAGCTGGACACGACCTGAATACCCTGGAGACTTCAGTTAATACAGAGCTGAAAAAAATATTCGACTGGTGCTGTTGCAACAAACTTCAAGTGAACGCCAGTAAATGTAAATATATTATGCTACACCCACCGAACAGTCCGAACAAATCCGACCTACTAAATATTTTTCTTAACAATACCAAGCTTTCACCCATAGGTAACTCCCAACAAGAAAAAGTCGCTAAGTTCTTAGGCGTGTACCTTGACGAAAACCTCAATTTTAAGCACCACATATCCACAGTATGTTCCAAGATGTCAAGTGCAATCTACTGTCTGAATAAAGTAAAAAATGTTCTCCCCAAGAAGTCATTGAAATTATTGTATTATACATTAGTTCATAGTCACTTACTGTATGCAATCCAAATTTGGGGGCATGGTCCATCCTGCAGTAAAATATACTCTCTACAGAAACGTGCCATGCGAATAATTAGCTGTAAAAAGTTTAATAGTCATACTGATCCCCTATTCAAGAATAATAATATTCTAAAATTTAACGATCTGTACAAAGTGAATGTCTCTCTATTCATGCACGACTGGAAAAACGATAGGTTGCCCAACTCATTTGAAACATTTTTTAGTGTACACACTTTATCTGGACTCCAAACAAGACAAGTTGGCATGATACAGTCCCTGAGAGCTAGAACCCAATTCTCTGCTAAACTGCCAAAACATAGCTTCCCAAAGATTTGGAATGGAATTGACGCCAACCTACGGGCCCTACCCTCCAGACATGTTTTCAAGAAACAACTTACTAACGAATGCTTAGCAAGCTACTCCTCACATGTTAACTGTTCGTTTCATATGTGCCCAGACTGTAGGCATAATCCTCATTGATACACGTACGTCGCCACAGTTTATTGTGAATATGAATATGAGAGAGAGAGAGAGAAAGAGCGAGAGTAATATTCCCACCTCCTACTTAAAAACGAGCCATATTGTAAACATTCCTACTTAAGGCGCTGACTGTTCGAGGCTTCTCTGTCAAGACGAAAACATCCACATTCTTATGACGCAATTGTCAGCCCATGCCGATGACTTCTCCAGTTATCTCATCCAACCAGACCTCGAACTAATCCCCAATCATGTCTTGACCCATCATCTTACGCTTAATCTTATTGATTCAAATTTGTAGTCTACCGTCAAATTGCACTTGCGCGTTTTCGAGGTCTTCCTTACTCTCCCCATTCATTCATTAGTTGGACCATAGGCAGTGGTACCTATGAACAATAATATCCAGTCTACTCCATTTCTGTGTAGTGATTTCTGTGTAGTCTTTTTCACTTCCTGGGGGCAACAGGAAGACAGCCAATGTGGCTATGTTGTCTCCCAACAATTTACCATTGTATTCTATTTATGCAAAACTCTTTGTACAAACTAACTTGTAAATTTGGTATTTTGTTGAATAAACTTCATTTCATTTCATAATAACTCAGCGTGGAGGTATGAGTGCCCACTTATGGGAGGGCCATCCCCGTCTGGGCCATTGGTAAGTATAAAAATATACAAATTACTTTAAATTTTTCATATTTTCATACTATAAACCAATGGCCTAGACTAGCTGAATCGTAATAAGGCAGAGGGCCTAGGACTTCAGAATTAGCAGACCAACATAGTTCCTAAGCCTGGAATCCAAGGTGAAAGGAAAATTAAATTAAAAGGAATTACATGTATGTCTCTCTATGCAACAAGAGGCCCCACGGGGCCTGAAGTGCTCATCTTGTACAGAACACAATTTAAACAGAGTCCAAGAATGAGTCTACATTAAGCAAGCCATCTCCATAGGCTACACTGTCAATCCTTGAGTCCCTCAAAAATAATCTGGGCATCATGCCTTTTCTTCAGTTGATCATAAGTAAAATGTAGAGCTCCCCTATGAAGCCCCTTGATACAACCTATGTGGATTGATCTTAGTACCTCTAGAGGGTACTGAATACAAAATTTTTAATTCTTCAGCAAAATGGCCAATTCCAGCTCCCATAGAGAGCCCAAATATTAACCCAGGCTCTTGATTTGAACACAGTTAAATCTGACTTCCCTAGAGATGTTGTGTACCGAATATGAAAGCATTCTGACTGTTGGATCTGAAGAAGAGAAATTGTAAAGAAATTTCTTCGAATTGCACTAAGTTCAAATTTGGGCTACCATAGCGAGCCCAAATATTGACCTATGGATCCGATTTGAACAAACTTGAATCTGACCCCCCTAGAGATGTTGTATACCAAATGTGATAGCATTCTGACAAGTGAATCTGAAGAAGAAGATTTTTGAAGAAATTCCCTCATATTGTACTAAGTTAAATTTCATGTTCCCATATGGAGCCCAAATATTAACCTAGGCACTCGAATTGAACAACCTGGAATCTGACCCCTCTAGAGATGTTGTATACCAAATATAAAAGCATTCTGACTGGTGGATCTGAAGAAGAAGATTTTTAAAGAAATTTTCTCATATTGCACTAAGTAAAAATTTGGGCTACCATAGTGAGCCCAAATATATACCTAGGGATTTGATTTGAACAAACTTGAATCTGACCCCCATAGAGATGTTGCATACCAAATATCAAAGCATTCTGACTGATGGATCTGAAGAAGATTTTTTTAAATTACCCTCCATATTGAACAAAGATAAAATTTGGGCTTCCATAGGAAGCCCAAATATTAACCTAGGGACTTGGTTTGAACAATTTAGAATCTGACCCTCATAACAATGATGTATATCAAATATTAAAAGATTCTGACTGGTGGTTCTGAAGAAGAAGATTTTTAAAGAATATTCCCCATATTATCCTATGTTAAAACTTCGGGCTCCTGTAGAGAGCCCAAATATGAACCAATGAGCTTTATTTCAACAAACTTTTATCTGACCCCCCTATGAATGCTGTATACCAAATATCAAAAGATTCTGATGATTGGTTCTGGAGAAAAGATTTTTTAAAATTTTTGCAAATATGCTGACTCAGCATTTTTTCGATGCCCATTGCAGAACACCCTAACATAACCGATGGCAATTTTTTTTTACCATTCAATTCTACTGGTCATAAGGATACTTCATACCAAATAAAAGCTCTCTGTTCAGTGGGGTTTGGAAAATATGGGCGTTTGAAAATATTTCTATTTTTAGCTCCTAGGGTTCCCATGGGGATGCGGGAATTTTTTTTTTTGCATGGGTCAAGTACTTATGACCCAATACTACCAAAAACCAAATTTGGTTCATACTGGACCATCGGTTCAGAAAATAGAAATTTTGGGCGGGGCCAAAAATCTTACCCCTCCTATCACAAAGCCAAATATTACTTTACAAACTTCGTTTGAACAAACTTGATTCTACACCTCATATGGAAGCTCCATAGCAAATATCAAGTCATTGTACACACTGGTTCTTGAGAAGAAGATTTTTAAAATATTTTGGAGCATTTTCCCCCACTCCCTCCCTATGGGGCTGGGCATACTGAGTTGAACAAAAATGAAATGCTCCTTTGGGACCATCACTCACACAAACTTTCACTTGAATTGGCCCAGTGGCTTTGGAGGAGAAGACCAAAACATGGTGTTGACGGACGACGGACGGGAAGCGATTAGATTAGCTCAGCTTGACTTTGTCAAGATGAGCAAATAATAGAGAAGACATGTCATAAATAAGGAGTCAAATTCCAGTAATTCCTTATTTTTAGCAAGAATGACTATGCTAATTGGGTGTAACGAGTTCCCAATTTTAATGGCTAGTTCGAACTAAGCCCCATAAATTAGGATGGCGTACTTGAGAGTGAGAGGTTAACCCCCTCAAACCATGCCAAATACAATAATAAAACAAGAGGCCCCTGAGGGCGCTCACCTGACATGGTAGTCTAAATATCAAACCAGGGACTTGACTTGAATAAGCTGCATACGCTCCTCCTAAGAAAAGCATATACCAACTAGATGAAGCGATTGTGCCCACACAATACACAGGATTTTCCTTCTATTTTCAGTTCCTGCACTTTAACGTGCCAAAATTGAGATAAACACATAAAAAACAGAATTTTTTCCCAAACAAAATTCTTTCAGCCTATATTTTTTTCTTCTTCTTAAAACGGATAAAAAACGCTAAAACTAATTTCCGGATTTTGGTCCAAAATTTTCTAAGTCCCACCCGGACCCCAAATTTTTAGTGTAAAAAAAAATGGTTTTTTTGTCTTAAAATTGACAGAAACGCATAAAAAACAAAAAACAAAAAAATTATGGATTTTGGTCCAAAATTTTCTAAGTCCCACCCGGACCCCAAATATTCAGGGTGAAAATTTTTTTTTTTTTTTGTCTTAAAACTGACCAAAACGCAGATAAAAAAAAAAACAAGAGGCCCCACGGGGCCTGAGGGCGCTCACCTGATACTGGCCGAGTCATATCACCAAAATAGCAAGGGATTCTGCCTTGTGGTTATTATCAGTTTTTCAACATAAAAGTGTTTTCTCTACTTAGTAACCCAGAGTGTTCATATGTTAGATACCCATATTGGGTACTCAATAATTTATCTATTTATTTATTGGAATTTAAGGTCACTTTCAGCATCTAAGGCTACATCTTACAGAGGCGTAATTATAATATCAAGTTTGGTCAATCGTTTATGCCTATCACTGCCCACTTTACAGGGCTTTCAATGCAGGAATTGGTTACTACTGGGCCCAATTTTATCAATAAAGCAGAACTTGAACAAACTTCAATTTGCCACTTCTAAGAAAATCAAAAATCAAATATCAAAAGATTCTGACAGGAGTAACAGAAAAAAAAGATTTTTTAAGAATATTTCTCATACTGAACTAAGTTATACATGGGCTCCCATAGGGAGCCCAAAAATAAAAGCTTCTGAAGCAGTGTTTTGGGAGAAGAAGATTCTTCAACGTTATTCCCATTAGCTACACTGTTAAAAAATGATGACTCGGCACTTTTAGTCCTAGAAAAGAACCTTATGATAAAATTTTTACCATTTTTTTCTTCCGGTCCTAAGGAAGCTTCACACCATATAAAAATTCTCAGTGCCATGTAGTTCTGGAGATATGGGCATTTAAAAAGAAAAAAATTTTTTAGCTCCTGCAGTTCCCGTGGGGGACAGGAAAACAATTTTCGGCATAAATTAGGTACTTATGACCCAATAAGCCCTCATATCAAATTTGGTTCAAATCGACTTTTTGGTTTGGAAAATAAAAATTTTGGTATAATTTGGGCTCCCACAGTGAGCCCAAATATGAACCCAGGTACTTGGCTTTACCAAACTTCACTCTCAGCCCCTAAGAATGCTGTACATCAAATATCAAAACATTTTGACTGGTGGATCTGAAAAAAAAATTTTTTTTAAAGAATATTCCTCATATTGAACTAAGTTATAATTTGGGCTCCCACAGGGAGACCAAATATGAGCCGAAGGACTTGACTTGAACAAACTTGAATCTCACCTCCCTAAGCATACTGTATACCAAATATCAAAAGATTCTGACCGGTGGATGCGAAGAAGAAGATTTTAAAAGAATATACCTCGTATTGCACTAAGTTACAATTTGGGTTCCCAAAGGGAGTCCAAATATGAACTCAGGGACTTGGCTTGAACAAACATCAATCTCACCCCCCTAAGGATGATGCATAGCAAATATCAAAAGATTCTGATTTGTGGATCCGAAGAAGAAGATTTTTAAAATATATCCCTCATATTGCACTAATTTGAACATTTGGGTTCCCATAGGGAACCCAAATATGGACCGAGGAATTTGATTTCTACAAATATGTGAATCAATGTTCCAAAGATGTTATATGTAAAATATGAAAGCTTTTAGAGCAGTGGTTTGGAAGAAAACAATTCTTTATTTTTTTCCCATTGCCTACTGTGTTAAAAAATACTGACTCAGCACTTTTTCAGAGTCCCGAAAAAGTACCCTATGATAAAACCGATAGCAATTTTTTTTTACCAATCCTTTCTGTTGGTCCCAAAAAAGCTTCACACCAAATAAAAATTCTCACTGCCGTGCAGTTTTTGAGATATAGGCGTTTTAATTTTTTTCTATTTTTAGCTCCTGTGGTTCCCACGGGGCTACAGGAAAAAAAATTTCTGCATAAATTAGGTACTTATGACCCAATAAGCCCTCACATAAAATTTGGTTCAAATTGGCCTCTCGGTTTAAAAAATAGAAATTTGGGGTGGGGCCAAAATTTTTGCTCCTCCCATAACATCGCCAAGTATAGACCTACGAACTTCTCTTGAACAAACTTGAGTCTACACCTCAAAAGGAAGCTGCATACCAAATATCAAGTCTCTGCTATTGCTGGTTCTTGAGAAGAAGATTTTTTAAGAATTGGAGCATTTTTGCCCCACCCCTCTGCTCAATATGAGCTGAAACCTAATTTGCCCAAAAATCAAAATGCCGCTATATAACCCCTACTCACATGAAATTTCATTAACATGCGGCCAGTGGTTTGGAAGAAAAAGACCCAAACACCACCTTCACGCCGGACGACGGACGACGGACGAAAAGTGATCAGAAAAGCTCACCCTGACTTTCAGTCAGGTGAGCTAAAAAAAGTTTTTCGGATTTTGGTCCAAAATTTTCTAAGTCCCACCCGGACCCCAAATTTTCAGGGGGAAAATTTTTTTTTTTTGTTTGTCTTAAAATTGACAGAAATAAATGAAAAACAAAAAAAAAAATTCCAGATTTTGGTCCAAAATTTTCTAAGTCCCACCCGGACCCCAAATTTTCAGGGGGAAAATTTTTTTTTTTTGTTTGTCTTAAAATTGACAGAAATAAATGAAAAACAAAAAAAAAAATTCCAGATTTTGGTCCAAAATTTTCTAAGTCCCACCCGGACCCCAAATTTTCAGGGGAAAAAAAATATATATATTTTTTTTGTCTTAAAATTGACCAAAACGCAGAAAAAACAACAAAAAATTTTTTTGGGATTTTGGTCCCAAATTTTTTAAGTCCCACCCGGACCCCAAATTTTCAGGGGAAAAATTTTGTTTGTTTTTTTTTGTCTTAAAATTGACATAAATGCATAAAAAACAAAAAAAAAATTTTTCGGATTTTGGTCCCAAATTTTCTAAGTCCCACCCAGACCCAAAATTTTCAGGGGAAAAAAAACCCCAATTTTTTTGTCTTAAAATTGACCAAAACGCAGAAAAAACAAAAAAAAATTTTTTTCGGATTTTGGTCCCAAATTTTCTAAGTCCCACCCGGACCCCAAATTTTCAGGGTAAAAAAAAAATTTTTTTTTGTCTTAAAATTGACCAAAATGCAGAAAAAACGAAAAAAAATTTTTTTCGGATTTTGGTCCAAAATTTTCTAAGTCCCACCCAGACCCAAAATTTTCAGGGGAAAAATTTTTTTTTTTTCTTTTTGTCTTAAAATTTACCAAAACGCAGAAAAAACAAAAAAAAATTTTTTTTTTCGGATTTTGGTCCAAAATTTTCTAAGTCCCACCCGAACCCAATATTTTCAGGGGAAAAAATTTTTTTTTTTTTTTTGTCTTAAAATTGACAGAAATGTATAAAAAACCCAAAAAATTTTTTCGGATTTTAGTCCAAAATTTTCAAAGTCCCACCCGGACCCCAAATTTTCAGGGAAAAAAAAAAAAAATTTTTTTTGGTCTTAAAATTGTCAGAAATGCATAAAAAACAAAAAAAAATTTTTTTGGGGATTTTGGTCCCAAATTTTTTAAGTCCCACCCGGACCCCAAATTTTCAGGGGAAAAAAAAAATTTTTTTTTGTCTTAAAATTGACCAAAATGCAGAAAAAACGAAAAAAAATTTTTTTCGGATTTTGGTCCAAAATTTTTTTTTTTTTTTGTCTTAAAATTGACAGAAACGCAGAACCTGATTTTGGTCCCAAATTTTCTAAGTCCCACCCGGACCCCATATTTTCAGGGGAAAAAAAATATATATTTTTTTTGTCTTAAAATTGACCAAAACGCAGAAAAAACAAAAAAAATTTTTTTGGGGATTTTGGTCCCAAATTTTTAAAGTCCCACCCGGACCCCAAATTTTCAGGGGAAAAAAAAATTTTTTTTTGTCTTAAAATTGACCAATATGCAGAAAAAACGAAAAAAAATTTTTTTCGGATTTTGGTCCAAAATTTTCTAAGTCCCACCCAGACCCAAAATTTTCAGGGGAAAAATTTTTTTTTTTTCTTTTTGTCTTAAAATTTACCAAAACGCAGAAAAAACAAAAAAAAATTTTTTTTTTTCGGATTTTGGTCCAAAATTTTCTAAGTCCCACCCGAACCCAATATTTTCAGGGGAAAAAAATTTTTTTTTTTTTTTTTGTCTTAAAATTGACAGAAATGTATAAAAAACCAAAAATTTTTTTTCGGATTTTAGTCCAAAATTTTCAAAGTCCCACCCGGACCCCAAATTTTCAGGGTAAAAAAAATTTTTTTTTTTTTTTTTGTCTTAAAATTGACCAAAACGCAGAAAAAAAAAAAAATTTTTTTTCGGATTTTGATCCAAAATTTTCCAAGTCCCACCCGGACCAAAAATTTTCAGGGGAAAAATTTTTTTTTTTTTTTTTGTCTTAAAATTGACAGAAATGCATAAAAAACAAAAAAATTTTTTTTCGGATTTTGGTCCAAAATTTCGAAGTCCGCAACGGGACCCCAAATTTTCAACCTAAATATGAACCCAGAGATTTGGCTTCAACAAACTTGAATCTCAACCCCCTGAGGATGCTGCATACCAAATATCAAAACACTCTTATTGCTAGATCTGAAGAAGAAGATTTTTCAAAAATACTCCTCATACTGCACTAATTTAAACATTTGGGCTCCCATAGAGAGCCCAAATATCGACCCAGGCAATTCATTTCAATAAACATGTGAAACAATCTTCCAAAGATGTTATATGTGAAATTTTAAAGCTTTTGGAACAGTGCTTTGGGAGAAAAGTAGTCTTATACGTTTTTCCCATTACCCACAGTGTTAAAAAATGCTGACTCAGCACTTTTTCAAAGTCCCCAAAAACTACCCCATCATAAAACCGATGGCAATTTTTTTTTATCATTCCATTCTGTTGGTCCTAAGGAAGCTTCACAACAAATAAGAATTCTCAGTGCCATGTAGTTTTGGAGATATGGGCATTTTCATTTTTTTCTATTTCTAGCTCCTGTGGTTCCCACGGGGCTATGGGGAAAAAAATTTCGGCATAAATTAGGTACTTATGACCCAATAAGCACTCATGTAAATTTTGGTTCAAATCGGCCTCACGGTTTGGAAAATAGAAATTTGGGGCGGGGCCAAAATTTTTCCTCAAATATAGCCCCTCCAACTTCTCTTGAACAAACTTGAGTCTACACCTCAAAAGGAAGCTGCATACCAAATATCAAGTCTCTGCTATTGCTGGTTCTTGAGAAGAAGATTTTTTAAGAATTGGAGCATTTTTGCCCCATCCCTCTGCTCAATGTCAGCCGAAACCTAATTTGACAAAAAATCAAAGTCCGCATACATAACCCCTTCTCACATGAAATTTCATTAATATGCGGCCAGTGGTTTGGGAGAAAAAGCCCAAACACCACCTTCACGACGGACGACGGACGACAGACGAAAAGTGATCAGAATAGCTCACCCTGACTTTCAGTCAGGTGAGCTAACAAGCTGTATCCAGGAATCGATATAATCTAAAAGACAAAACAGCTTCACTCATAGTTACACGCTATCAAGCCAGAGGAGATTTTAAGAAATCCACCCCCCCCTTTTTGAAGGAATCTTCTTCAAAAAACAAAGAGGGGAGCGCTCTGGAATCAGTAAAAGTGGTACCAATTAACAATATATATTTGTTGAACAGGCACCCAGGTATTAATTATTATTAATAAAATAGGTGCTTCACCTATTTTATTAATAATAATTAATATTACCAATCCCGGTAATTAATTGCATGCTTCTTAATGAACACCGGAGTTGGCATACGTAGATAGGTCGAAAACCGGTGATAAATATATACAAAACACACTTGTTCAAAAGAATATCAATGAACAGTCTCTGGCGAGTAAACACGCTTCCAAGGCAACCCAGAGGCGACCCCGTTCAGGTGTACAATTAATTCCAATAATAATATTCCCAGACGTAGGAATATACATGTACCGGAATACATAGAAATCTCCATTCGATTTCCATGTAAAATGTGAACTGAAACTGTATAACCTGGATTTAGAAATGGATCAAGCTATGATTAACAGACTCGTCACGGACCGCCCCAAAATACATTATTTTTTCTGAGGTCCACAACATACAATAATGCGTCCACCTAATAAACACATATTATGTATGCGAGCCTTGAATCTCGCATGTAATAATCCGAATACCAGTTAACTGACTTGTCAGACAAACCGGTACACAAAGGCTAGCAATTTATTGATAATGAATCATATGCTCGTATATGATTTATAACGAACAACCACAGGAAACAAATCAACTAAAAAGTGGATGTGCCCATGAGGTCGCCATAGAACACGACCCAGCCTCCAATCAATAAGCCATGAAAGGCATGTAAATACTTAAATGCATATGAGGCTTGCAGGAAGGAAACTATGTCCTGTCCTGTAATCGCCTCTTAACACACTGGCGGTGAGGAGGGAGGATTCGATGAACATTTCATATCGACCCCCCCCCCCCTCCCCCCCCCCCCCCCCCCCCCCCCCCCCCCCCCCCCCCCCCCCCCGCATTACTTGAATCGTTCTTGTGTTAGTCATAACAAATACACCATATTTTCATAATAACTCACACCAAACCATACCGGTTGGGAGAGAATAACCTCCTCTAACAAACGGTATCATGTCCTATAGGACAACAAACGCAGCCTAGCTAAGCAGCTAAAGGTCTTCCTATACGTGAAGACAATAAAGCTGATAAGACAGATATATTGGTGTAAGCTGCGACTCTGAAGGCTCACTGACTGGAGACTTACAACTATCATTGCACAAGGTAGGGAATGAAAACCTGTTAAATAAACAGCCCTAAATTCCCAATATTATAGACCGCAGTCTCAAGAGATTTTTAATTCAGTTATGTCACTGCATAATACTGAAAATAATTCTAGTTAGACTAAAATTCTAGTTAGACTACTATGGTGTAAACAATAAGACTTAAGTCTATGCACCTGGGAAAAAACAAACCGAAAAGCACAGTACTTCTTTTCGGCTTTATTCCCAAAAGACAGTGGTCAGAGCCTAACTAACGTAGCTAGAAGTCTTCTTCTCCATGAAGACTGATATCTCGGTGTAATTAGTGGCTTATTCATCGTCACACAATTAGGGAATAACGAGCCATTTTCCTAACAGCTATAATTCCCAAAAGACCACTGTAACCATACATAAGGCTACCATGGCATCCACAATGACATAAATGCCTTGCTGCCAAGGAATATCTCAGCCTATCTATGCACTATTCTTCCTGATACAGGATGAGAAACAGGTGATTATAAAAAACTGGAGAATAATTACGACGACATCTAATGCGTTTCTTGAATAGGAGCTTGGACCTCCAGAAGGAAAGCCCTTCTTGGAAGATTCTCCCACAAGTATATCTTGTAAGTGGAGCTTGCTCGGGCTGATAGCCGCCGGCCTGCCGAGACTATTCTCATCCACTGATCTTCAGGAATATTATCCACTTTATTGCGAGGCTGATAACTTACCGCCAAGTGGATTTACCGAAATCTATTCTCAAAAACCTCAATTGTTCCCTTAATAAGAGAGCCTTAACCTCCATTAGGAGCGACTCTCTTTAAAGGAACTTCCATTATTAACGTCCAGTTCTTGTGAAGTTGATAACCTTCCGTCCACTGATAAACAATAGAGGTCCTATCCATCACCTGTATGACTTATGAAGCTTATGGAAGGAGAAACCATGTTCTCCCCCCCGAAGCAGTTCATCTCGTCGATCTCAATAGTTCCCTCCAATAAGAGAGTTTTACCTTTACTTGTAGAGACTCTCTTTGACAGGAACTTCCGTGATTAACTTCCAGTCTCTCATGGATACCTTCCGTTAATCGACGGCCTAGGGAGATCTGATCCATAGCCTTGATCAGATTATGCCCCTTTTCCGAATCGTTATAATGACGACCTCCGGGGTAAATATAAGAGGGGTATCTCCCTTGTGAGACATTCTCTTGATGCTTTCTTAGAAGTGGAACAGCCTCGCTTACCCCAGTCTGCTGAAGTGTGTTGATGAGACACCTACTTCAATAGCAGTGCTCTGGAAGTCTTCTTGTAGCCTGCTTATATAGCAGTGCAAGCTTGTCATCAAATAGTGTATTCCCGGTGACCGGAGCCCCTCGGAGAGAGCTTTTCACCTTGTCATCTAAAAGTGATGACGACACGAGGGCAGCATCACGTCTTACCAACTCCAAATTTTCCACTGTGCGGAGTTGAACGTGACATACATGTCTGCCCTGGAAAGAACTCTTAGCGAGGAACAAAGTCCTCATATTCCTTCCCATTGAAACATTGCGCCATAGCTTTGGTAAGGTGATCTGCGTAGGACACCACATCCAGATTCGCTTATTTGAAGAGATAACACATTCCATCAATTCAAAGTGTATATTAAATGATGCAGGTAGGAACATTTTTTCATCCCCGGCCTGCTCATTTAAACGCAGATGAGCTCTCTGTACATCTTCTCCAACCGTTATAAATGAATGTTGTCAAAGGAACGGTATATTTAATGAAGATGTTGATAAGAAACCACCTTCCTCCTAGCATTAGAGAGGTAGAATATGGCGTCGTCAACGCAGCCGAAGGCCTGCGACACCTGGTCTAGATAGTGTCGGAATGGAAAGAACGTCCTCTTTCCTCTGCACCTAGTCTGCTTCCAGAGATGACAGCGGTTTCTCTCTAATAGACGCAGCATGCTGATCAGGTGTAACAGGTGCAGGATAGTAATGCAGTCCATCGCTACCCCTATGCTGTTCCGAAAGGGAAGGGTAATTCTCTTCCTCGTCCCTTTCATCATTCGACTGAATCAACTATGATGTCTGGTCCACTTGCGTCTGCATGTACAGATGACTGGACCGACCCCCCAGCACCATCCTACAGCTCACCTCTGGCGTCTGAGGGAGGCTGCTCTTGCACTTGCTGGGATGCTGCGATTAGCTGCGCGATCAGCGACAGCATTTGCGTTACCGAGGCTTGAGGAGCAGCGGTCATCTGTATCTTCGCCGCTGCCCCTGGGTCGAATATCCGGAGGTAGCACTTCGGAGCATAAATATAATGATGCAGGTAGGGACATTTCTTCATCCCCGGCTCACTCATATCTTCTCCGAACGACCCTGTACTTGAGGAGCAGTGGTCTTCTGTTCTTCGCCGCTTGCCCCCTGGGACGAATATCCGGAAGAAGTACTTCCGAGCATATATCAAATGATGCAGGCAGGGATAGATCTTCATACCCAGCCTGCTGATGTCTTCTCCAAACGTCCTGTGATCGATGCCTTGGATTGCTAGCTACTGGATGGTCTGACTTCACAGGTGAAGAATGCTCTGTCTTCGGACAATTGCGGCTATACGAAGTCGAGTAGCTAATCCGCTATTGTAGTCGCAGCATGCTGATCAGTTTGAACAGATTCAAGGACATTACTGATGAATGAAGTCCAGAACTTCATAAACTGTTCAGAAAGGGAACGGGTAATCCTCTTCCTAATCCCTTTCACCATCCGACTGAATCAGCTATGACGTCTGGTGTCTGCATCTGCAGATGACAGGACCGACCCAGCACCATTCAACAGCTCACCTCTGGAGTCTGTGGGAAACTGCTCTTTGCATATGCTGGGATGCCTACGATTTGCTGCACGATCTGCGACAGCCAGTCAGTTACCGAAGCTTGTGGAACAGCGGTCTTCCATCTTATGTGCTGCTTGCTGCTCGTGGGATGAAGATTCGGAGGTATATCTTCTCCGAACGTCCCATTGATCGATACCTCGGATCGCTAGCTACTGGATGGTCAGACTTCGGACAACTGGATATACGAATTCGGGTAGCTAATCCTCTATAGTAGTCGCAGCATGCTGATCAGTTTGAACAGATTCAAGACATTACTGATGAATGAAGTCCATGACTTCATAAACTGTTCCGAAAGGGAAGGGTAATCCTCTTTCTTTAATCCCTTTCACCATCCGAATGAATCAGCTATGACGTCTGGTGTCTGCATCTGCAGATGACTGGACCGACCCAGCACCGTTCAACAGCTCACCTCCGGAGTCTGTGGGAAACTGCTCTTGTATATGCTGGGATGCGGCGATTTGCTGGGCGATCTGCGACAGCCAGTCCGTTACCGAAGCTTGTGGGAGCAGCGGTCCTTCCATCTTATGTGCCGCTTGCTGCTCCTGGGATGAAGAATCCGGAGGTATATCTTCTCCGAACATCCCATTGATCGATGCCTTCAAGCACTAGCTACTGAATGGTCGGACTTCAAGGGCAAAGAATGGCTCTGTCTTCGCGCAAGTGGCTGGATATCTGAAGTCGAGTAGCTAGACTGGCGGTCGTGTATGTTTTAATAACGTAGTGGAGGAAGTCGTGAATGAAGCCGACCCCGGCTGCAGATTTGACGGAGCGTCCCGAGCAGTGGTTGGACGTATGTTCCATTCGTACCAGTTTCTCAAAACAACATTTGGCCCAAAATGTTGTAGTGTCAGAGAGGGACCTCTCCGAGCCTCCCGAAAAGAAAACTTGGTTCCGGCTTGTGTAACATAGCGGAGGAAGTCCTGACTGAAGCCGACCCCGGCTGCGGACTTGATGGAGCATCCCGAGCAATGGGGTGAACGTATGCTCTGACTCGTGCAAGTTTCTCAAAACAACATTTGGCCCCAAATGTTGTTGGGTTAGAGAGGGGACTCTCCTGCGTTGCGGTCTTATTAGACCTCGCCGAGCCACCCTAAAAGAAACTTGCTGACCTTCCTCCCTATTTCCGGCGTCGCTGGGTGAGCTTTTATTTTAAGGTGCTCACTCTACCCACATCTACACACTTCTCTCGACCACAACGGACTTACCTGGTGGAAACAGCTCCCCGGATGGAGTAACCGCTTCACCGGTCGAGCTATCTGCTTGCAAGGATCCCTTGCTTATATATGAGCACCCCTGCAGCTAGCTCTATTTCCTCTGTAGCTCAACCGAGTGCAACGACGGTAAACACACTTGGATGGATGTCACAGTATCATCACAATGTTCATGTTCCTCTGAAAAAAGAACTGAAAACTAGAGAATTGTAATTTGTTGGACAAATTACAGGCTTTCCCCAACTTTTTATTGTGAAAAGGCAAACTGTTTTGTACACAAAACTATCGATCAGTTTTGAAAACAGAAAATTTAGTGGAAATCCAAGTTTTTGTGATGCTACTAGTTTTTATGCAGCCAAAACAGATATTTGAGATACAGCAGGACATCAAAACATTTAACACAAAATTTGCTCTTCAATAATTACAGAATATTTTCATAGAAAGCAAAACAGGCGATGTCCTTTGTGCTTTGGAGAAAAAATAGTACATATGAATTATGGGCGTACGGCCGGGGTTTCATGAAGGACTGTGCCCCAACCCACCCCTGAGCCAGGAAGGAGCCATTTTTTCAGCCAATATGCCAGAAAATTTTGGACAATTTAGTTGCCAGAAATGACCGCAAAACATTTCGGTTTTCCACACAAAATGTTCTTTTCCTATCTCATCACTTAGAAGTTGCAAGTAAACTGACCATAAAACTGTACAAGTTGATTCAGTGGAACCATATCCACGGTAATATTATTCATTTACAATCACACAAGTACACATAAAGAGCTCTATTACTGCATATTATGGGAGCACTTTGGCTCAGAAGGTAGAGATGATTATTGCAATCCAAGAAGTCCCCTGTTCGAATCCCGCCTGTGGCAACCACATTGTGTCCTTGGGCAAAACACTTCATCCTAATTTAATTTCCCACATGGTGGGGGAGGGGGGGGGGGGTATGATGGCGATGTGTACTAAGGGTACTTTGAGGGTGCAGTTGTCTTCAACCAATGCTAACCTTGCTTTTGTGGAGTTAGTATGTTGGGAAGTCTGAGTCGCTGTAGATGCTGAAAGTGACCTTAAATATCATTAATTAATTTATTCTCTAATCATTCTGTCTCGTTTGTGAATGTGTGGGATTTGTCAACAAATGAGGGGAAGCTTCCTAATCCATGATTTCACAATTTTTCCAACATATCTGTTTCAGATACAATGAAATACATGTAATATGAGTTACTGTCACACACAAATTAGTTGTTTATTTGATATGGTTTTAAAACCATCTAGAGAGCTAGTATACACAGTGATGGGTACAGTTCAAGTCAAAATGAGTTGATTAAAGGGATGCTGAACAGCTTGTTAATATTTCTTGCATTACATTACTACTTTGCTATTTACTGACAGAAGGATTTCACAGAGGGTTTCCCTGATGGTATTTATTTATTGGTGTTTACCGGTCACATACTTATCCACAATGGCTAATCGTGACCGTGACAGTTTTACGGGTGGGGGAAGTCAGAGGACCCAGAGAGAACCACCGAGCATCGATGAGCAACTGTCAGCTCAACATTCTAATTATGTTCAAGCCTCCACTGAAGCAGGGTACCAGCGATTGAAGACATGTGCACCATTGACATGCAGTACGGCCTTAGTACATGGCATCATCGTGCCCCCATGTTGGGATAAAGTGCCTTGCCCAAGAACATTACGTGGGTCGTCCCAGACAGGGATCAAACTCGGGACCTCTATCATGGAAGTCAAACAGTCTACCACTGAGAAAATGTGCTTTCTTTCCTGGCGGTATTCATATTTGTACGGCCAAACTGGTGTTGGATAACATGGAACACCAAAACATATAACACAAAATTTGTTCCCCATTGATTTTTGAAAGCAGTTATGAAAAGCTCCAAAGAGCTCTTTCCTTTTTGTTTTTGGACAAGTGAGTATTCACTCAAAGTAATTTCCTGCAGCCAGTGCTATTTTTAAGTAGCCAAAGCACATGTTTCATTAAGTCCCAGAACATAACTAAAGCCGGATTTATTGATTAAACATCTCTGCATATAGCAAAGCAAAGTGTCTCAAATTAACCCATTCCAAAATGATAGTAGAGAGTAACCAAAGTTGGATAAATTGGGTATTTCCAAATGGGTACACTTATTCTCACTCTCATTGTGCTTGAGGTTAAATCTGAGATTGAAAAGGTATACCAATCTTACCCAGGGAAAGTGAGTACAGAAAGGTACGAAATTAATTAGAAAAATGAATTTTGTCTGACGGTACTAATATTTGTACGAGCAAAACTGGTACTGGATTTATTTATTTATTTATAAGGTTTTAACGACACATTAACAGCCAAGGTCATATTATGTCGGTGACAGTTGTATGGGTGGAGGAAGCTGGAGTACCCAGAGAGAACCACCGAGCAATGACGAGCAGCTGCCAGCTCCCCAACATAGTGCCATCCGACTGTAGCACAGGCAGGGTTAGATTGGTTGAAGACATGCGCACCATCGACGTGCAGTATGCCTTAGTACATGGCATCATGGTGCCCCCATGCGGACAGTCGAGGTGAAGTGATCGCGACATAATTGGAATATATCCGACAGATACAGGATGAGAAACAGGTGATTATAAAAAACTGGAGAATAATTACAGACGACATCTAATGCGTTTCTTGAATAGGAGCTTGGACCTCCAGAAGGAAAGCCCTTCCTTGGAAGATTCTCCCACAAGCTATATCTTGTAAGTGGAGCTTGCTCGGGCTGATAGCCGCCGGCCTGCCAAGACTATTCTCATCCACTGATCTTCAGGAATATTATCCACTTTATTGCGAGGCTGATAACCTACCGCCAAGTGTATTTACCAAAATCTATTCTCAAAAACCTCAATTGTTCCCTTAATAAGAGAGCCTTAACCTCCATTACACTACAAGTCAGAAGTAGTTGTAGGTAAACCGCAATTATCTCGCGGTTTTGTGCGCGGTTATAAACTATACAAAAACGCGAGTTTCGTTTCCGTGCCACTAATAAAAACGATAACCGCGGTTGCCGATCGTTTGCGACCGGAGTGCGAAACGTAAATAAATGATAGTGTTAGTCTTGTGGGAAGAAACGAGACGTGAGCTTTGCTGAAACTGCATCGTGGCTTTCAGTCATAAACGCAAATAAACGATACCAACAATCATTCATGACACAATCTATACACATGTAAAGCAAAAATCCAAAAAATTTAGAATGTCATTCCATTCGAAATATTGTCCATCATCTGCCTTTTAGTACAACATTTCCAATTTCGCAAGTCATACTGGAGACTGTCAAATATTTAATAAATAACGGGTGGATCTGATCACTGCGACAACGAGTGGCCGAGATTATCTTGAAAAATCATCTGATGTGAATATAATGCATAATCCATTGTATATTTGAACAAATTAAAAGTCAAATTGAAAATATTTTTTCAGTGTTATTGTCGGGTCGCCGAGTTTTGTTTGGACTTTAATTTCTTGATGAAAAATTCTGTCCCACTACCCAGTATTCTTTGCCTCTCATGCCCAATAATCTGTCACAGTTTAATGGAAGAGAATAACACGTTTTTCCAACACACGTAAAAAATTATCCTCTATCAAAACACACCACTTTCACTTTCCAAAGCGTATCTGAGTGACTGATGAGTCATGCAGTGGCGTAGTAGCTTTTCGCTGCTTGGAAGCCCAAAATTTTCCTACAGACCGAAAATTTTCCGACAGTGTAACAACAACAAAAACCCAAACAAACAGAAGAATCTGTTGTTTACTGCAAATGTACTGAAAATTGGTCTTTTTTTACCCAAAATTTACTCCAAATGGCATGTTTTTATCCCCAAAGTCAGCATTTTAATGTTATTAGGCATAAATTCACCTAAAAATGGTCCCAAAACATTTCCGACAAAACATCTGGTGGGAGGGCCTCTGCCCCCCCCCCCCCCCCCCCCCCCTTTATCTTCACCACTGGAGTCATGAACAACACCTTAGCATAAAGCAGAAGTAATATGTTTCCTAATTTTTTACTGCCCACCCAGTGTTACCATACTAACCCGCAAACATCTACTGTCTGAACCACATCCAAGAAAAATACAGAACTCCAAACTTAAACCGGTCTGTTGGCCAACAGTTATTCAACAAAGAGTTTCCCAGGCGTGGGTTAAATTCACTGATGCATTGGTTCGTTAATCTCCACTACACGGGCAAACTTTTTACTAATACATTAATTGGCATGCCAGGTAACAAGGAAATTCAAATGAATAACGTGTGGGCTACTGTGATTTTCAGCAGTGCAAAAGCCAAACATACCGGTACTTGAATGAAATGTTTATGTGAGGCGGTTGTTTTGTGGTGAATAAACATTTGAAGAAATGTGCGAATGACCATTTAATCTAATGAAATTTGTTTTGTTGGGATAATGCACGTTAAAAATAAAATGATCATCGAACAAAAAAACAACGAAGAATGGTTCTAGCCTTAATTTGTTTATTTGTGTGCTAAACACGAAAATGCTAATTCTCGTCTGAACACGTGCTCTGTACAAAATACAAGGCACCTTCTGCCCACCTAAGTTCGGACCTGCATGTAGTTGAAACCAAGTTCCATTTAAAATACACCATTCCAAGAGAAACCTCAGAGGAGTACATACACACACCATGATTTTAAATAAATACACATCCTTGTCGGGAACCCTTGGAAGCAAAGAGTGCTGCTCTACAGATGTAGACATTTATCTATCGCACCAAAGAGATTGCGGGGTGAGAGTGGGCATACTGAAACTTACTCCACAGGCTCATTGTCGAGAGGGATGCAACATTTTTTTTAAAAATAATTTAAAAAAAAATATTTCGTGAGGGCATTTCAGTGGTGTAGCTGGGGGAAGGGGGGGGGGGGGAGGGGGGTACATACCCCCACCCCACCCCCATTTTAGTCGTTCCCCCACACCGGTGATGTGGCTTAATTATTGATACCCTTCACAACTTATGAAAATTATGGACACAAGCAGACTCAGTCAAGGAAATTTATTTTTTTTGTCTTGAATTTCACATTTGTTTCAGGGGCAACCCCCCCCCCCCCCCCCCCCCACACACACACACACACACACCAAGTGAGGGGTGCTTCCTCTTGTGCTCACCCCCATCTCGCCGATACCTGGATCGGGTAAAAGGCTCAAACGTGTTATTCTTCCCGATGGGCTCCCCTTCTCTCACCACGCTCTTGCAAAATCCTTAGACTCGAAATGATAAGCGTTCGTATTAAGATGCAATGGAATTTCAATATTCAAATGCTTCATGAATTCAGAAAAAAAGGTATGGCTGCTATTGAATGTGATGAGAATAAAGTGTCACTGTAAGTACACTGAACTGAAGAAATGCAGAGCGTCGGGAAACAATACACAAGTCGGGAATGGATTAATTAATGCCATTCTCAAAATATTTAATTCAATTGCATGAATACTTAATTACTTTTCGGGGTGCATTGTGAGATCCAGAGCATTGTTTTTTGTAAACAATAACTTCAGAAGGTCTGCACAATAAAAGGAAGCTGATTGATTTGTATGCCCGGCTCTTAATCCAATTTTGGTGAGTGTCTAATTGCCACCAGTTTAATTACAAAACAAACTACTGTAATTAACCACCTGTGGAAACACGAAAGAGGGACGGTTACTGCTATTCTAAGAGTGCTTTTTCCATTGTTTTTTTTTTTTATCTGAACTACCCACTATTTGCACTATTTGAACGGCAAAAGGAGATCTGCTGCATTTAAATGATCGACATTTTTTAAAATGTTGGCGTTATAAAATCTAAATGCACTCAGACATTGAAACATTTTGTAATGTACAATGGAAGTATTGTATAAAACTCAGAAAATGTCGACAATGTTATTTTCACTGATAAATCTACGATCCAAATGGGAAACTCTGCAAACAAGTGTTACAGAAAATGGGATGAAACGACAATACTGACTCCTCAACCCAAACACCCTTATTCTGTGCATGTTTGGGGTGGAATCTGACAAAAGGGTGCCACTACGCTCGCAATATGCAATGAAAAAATTTTCAGGGAGAGTGGGAGGAGGGGACAAGTTCTCTAGATGAAGAAACTCAGTTTGTTTCATTATTTCAACTGAAAAATTAAAGTGAAAGCCATGCAGAATATGGGTCAAACTGAATAGGGACAAATTGTCTTTGCTCCCAGGCACATGTGTCGAGTAACGATCTTGTCGAACGTTCAATCGACATGTGTGTTATTTTTTTTGGCAATCTCTACCCTTGGAAATTGGCACATTTTTAAATTATTATGGCGAATAAATAACTAAAACTCATTATGTTGTTTTTTTTTATCACATAAACATCTTCGTCCAATGAAGGAAAGCAAACAGAATATCAATTTACCCCAAATTGACATCCATATGATAAGGGAGGTACATGTAAAAACCTGGGGTTTGCACATGCATGTGTTATGTTTGGAACTGTCCTTAGTCCTTCAGAGTTCAGAATGAGAGGGTGGGGTGTGCATGGAGAGGAGAGGGATGGGGTGTCATATACCGGTGCACCGAAGCCTTTATTAAGTGGTAAATGACATCCGACGTAGCTAAGCGTATTACGGCATCAAGTCATTTAAGGCAAGACTGAGGCGATGAAATAGAAAGTATTTTTTTCTATCAAATTGGAAACTTCAGGGCATTTAATTGCCAGAGTTTTGGTGAGTGGCGCAATAGAGGCCGGAGAAGTGAAATGGGGTATTGGGAGTTGGTGGGAGGGACAATTGATGGATAACTATGTTCATGTCGTTTTGAATTTGAATGGCGAATTTTCCATATTGCGCTGGCTATTTTTTTAGCCAGCAAGTGGTTCAGGTGACCTCGTCCGTGAATATAACTAATAGGTAGGCAATTGGCATTTTGGGGGCTGGGGATGGAGGGGGCCCAAGGGGGGGGGGGGGGCACATTGCAAAGTGGTGGTTTTTGTAAGGGGCGGGGGATAGTGTTAAGTGATAAATGGGGAGAGATGTTTGGAGAGAATTTTTGTGAGATAAAATAGCTACATGCTATGCATGCGATTTCTGTGCTGCTGTATTTTCTTTTAGTTTGCTCTTGTACATTCAAGTTGAAGCACATGTGCCAATGCTCGTTATTTGCCGAACGGATGAATGTTTATCTTCGTTTACAATAGGGAACAGAAACGAACTGTTACATGATATCCCTGGAGGATAGCCACAAAAAACGATAAACGCGTTTATCTTCGTTTACAACCGGGAACAGAAACGAACTGTCAAACGATACTCCTGGAGAACAACCGCGAAAAAAACGATGAACACGTTTATTTAAAGTTTACAACCGCATTTCGATTCCTGATTATACCGCGGTTGTTCCTACAACTACTTCCGACTCGTAGTGTAGGAGCGACTCTCTTTAAAGGAACTTCCATTATTAACGTCCAGTTCTTGTGAAGTTGATAACCTTCCGTCCACTGATAAACAATAGAGGTCCTATCCATCACCTGTATGACTTATGAAGCTTATGGAAGGAGAAACCATGTTCTCCCCCCCAAAGCAGTTCGTCTCGTCGATCTCAATAGTTCCCTCCAATAAGAGAGTTTTACCTTTACTTGTAGAGACTCTCTTTGACAGGAACTTCCGTGATTAACTTCCAGTCTCTCATCGATACCTTCCGTTAATCGACGGCCTAGGGAGATCTGATCCATAGCCTTGATCAGACTATGCCCCTTTTCCGAATCGTTATAATGACGACCTCCGGGGTAAATATAAGAGGGGTATCTCCCTCGTGAGACATTCTCTTGATGCTTTCTTAGAAGTGGAACAGCCTCGCTTACCCCAGTCTGCTGAAGTGTGTTGATGAGACACCTACTTCAATAGCAGTGCTCTGGAAGTCTTCTTGTAGCCTGCTTATATAGCAGTGCAAGCTTGTCATCAAATAGTGTATTCCCGGTGACCGGAGCCACTCGGAGAGAGCTTTTCACCTTGTCATCTAAAAGTGATGACGACACAAGGGCAGCATCACGTCTTACCAACTCCAAATTTTCCACTGTGCGGAGTTGAACGTGACATACATGTCTGCCCTGGAAAGAACTCTTAGCGAGGAACAAAGTCCTCATATTCCTTCCCATTGAAACATTGCGCCATAGCTTTGGTAAGGTGATCTGCGTAGGACACCACATCCAGATTCACTTATTTGAAGAGATAACACATTCCATCAATTCAAAGTGTATATTAAATGATGCAGGTAGGAACATTTTTTCATCCCCGGCCTGCTCATTTAAACGCAGATGAGCTCTCTGTACATCTTCTCCAACCGTTATAAATGAATGTTGTCAAAGGAATGGTATATTTAATGAAGATGTTGATAAGAAACCACCTTCATCCTAGCATTAGAGAGGTAGAATATGGCGTCATCAACGCGGCCGAAGGCCTGCAACACCTGTCTGGATAGTGTCGGAATGGAAAGAATGTCCTCTTTCCTCTGCACCTAGTCTGCTTCCAGAGACGACAGCGGTTTCTCTCTAATAGACGCAGCATGCTGATCAGGTGTAACAGGTGCAGGATAGTAATGCAGTCCATCGCTACCCGCTGTTCCGAAAGGGAAGGGTAATTCTCTTCCTCGTCCCTTTCATCATTCGACTGAATCAACTATGATGTCTGGTCCCTTGCGTCTGCATGTACAGATGACTGGACCGACCCCCAGAACCATCCTACAGCTCACCTCTGGCGTCTGAGGGAGGCTGCTCTTGCACTTGCTGGGATGCTGCGATTAGCTTCGCGATCAGCGACAGCATTTGCGTTACCGAGGCTTGAGGAGCAGCGGGCATCTGTATCTTCGCCACTGCTCCTGGGATGAATATCCGGAGGTAGCACTTCAGAGCATAAATATAATGATGCAGGTAGGGACATTTCTTCATCCCCGGCTCACTCATATCTTCTCCGAACGACCCTGTACTTGAGGAGTACCCAGAGAGAACCACCGAGCAATGACGAGCAGCTGCCAGCTCCCCAACATAGTGCCTCCGACTGTAGCACAGGCAGGGTTAGATTGGTTGAAGACATGCGCACCATCGACGTGCAGTATGCCTTAGTACATGGCATCATGGTGCCCCCATGCAGACAGTCGAGGTGAAGTGATCGGGACATAATTGGAATATATCCGACAGATACAATGTCGGATATATTCCAATTATGTCCCGATCATGCAAGGCAGCAACTTAAAGTTCCCAGAATGTTTCCTACTGTCTCTGCCCGACAGTTTAGTATCTTTGTCAAGTGCCGAGACCACGTGGAAATACCGTGGATCAGGTGGAAACTGAGGGCACGGTTCGTCCCTACTTCATTCTCAAATCAACGACTTTTCCATTCATTATTTACCTGTCACTGGCTGAGTTAGGTATTATATTTGTCTATTTGATGAACTTTTCAACCTGAACTATTTGCGGCTTCATGTAGCACCACTGAAGGGCCACTGCACGGTTACCAATATATTCAGGGATTGATTTTACGAAAATAACAATTATTCCGACTATACCCACATGGGAACTCCTAAATATGACAAGGGTTAAAATTTTGATAATGACGTATAAAACAGAAGTTGTCATGCTATGCTTGCTGCATGCAGGCATAAAAAACATTCAGCGCTCAATGAATTAGGAATGGAGTAAACTGTCACTTAAACCTACGAAATTCTGAAAAAATGAGTTTTTTTCGACGGCATCTACCATTATGCATCTGAGACAGGGATTGCGTTAAACTTTACAGCAACCTTATAACAGAAAATATTCCTGGAATTGAACTGTGAATCCGAATTTCGAAAGCATTTTCGGATATTCTATTCCAAACTACCACTGCACGCTTATCAATATTGAGTGATTTTATGAAAATTAAAATTATTCCGACCATACCTATATGGGCAGTCTTGAATCTGCCAACGGTTAAACTTTTAATAATGACATATAAAACAAAAGTTGTCATACTATGACTGCTGCATACAGCCATTCTGAAAACGAGAGTTTTTTTTGGACTCCACCTATCTTTTTGCAAACAGAACAAGCATAGAGTTAAACTTTACAACCAAACTTACAACAGCAAATATGCTCGGTAGGCAATTGTAAATACGAACATGTAAATCATTTTTCGATATTCCTTTCGAAAATGGAAGAAAAGTGAGCTCCAAATTAGCCAATTTTATGAAGAATTTTAGGGCACTCAAATACAAGAACCGAAAACTGGGTGAAGGTTAAAACTTTGAATAAAAAATATAACAGCAAAACTGTTCTTGGATGAAGGCCCAATCCTCTCATGGAAAAGGTTTAGAGACAATATGGCTCCAGTGCTGAGAAAGTGCATGTAAACGTTGGCGAAAATAACAATTATTCTGACAGTACCCTTATGGGAAGTCTCAAATCTGCCAAGGGTTATACTTTTAATAATAACATACAGAAGAAAATTTGTCATACTTTGACTGCTGCAAGCAGCTGTAGAAAACACTCAGAGCTCAAGCAATTAAAAATGGAGTAAATCGCCACCTAAATTTACCAAATTCTGAAAAAATTTGAATTTTTTTGGATGGTACCTACTTTTATGCAACCAGAATGGGATAGGGTTAAATTTTACAACCAAACTAACAACAGCAAATATGCTCGGTAGTCAATTGTGAATACGTACATGAAAAGTGTTTGAAATTAACCCTTTCCAAAATGATAGAAAAGGCAACCAAAAATGGCTAATTTTGGCATTTTCAAACGGTACTCTTATTCTCGGCCTCATTGTGCTAGAGGGTTAAATCTGAGATTAAGAAGTAAACAGTAACTTTCTTCCACAATCCTTGTTGCATCTAGCCATACCAAAATAATTATTACAATTGTCTTGTAATTAGAAATGAAAGAGTCAATGACTCTGTAGCTCAACTTGGATATGACAGGAATTAGTACTTGCTGTGACCAAGACAACTGAATAATGAATATGACAGGAATTAGTATTTGTTTTGGCCCAGTCAACAATAATAAAAGAATTACAAGGTGACTGTAATGGACTACAGATTAAGACCAATCATTGTAGATTATTATTTTTGTGTGGAAATTTTCAGTCCCAAACAAAATATTTTCAGACTAAAATTTTTTCTTCTTTTTCTTAAAATTGACCAAAATGCATCAAAACACAAAAAACTAATTTCCGGATTTTGGTCCAAAATTTTCTAAGTCCCACCCGGACCCCAAATTTTCAGTGTAAAAAAAATTTATTTTTTTTTGTCTTAAAATTGACCAAAACGCATAAAAAACCAAAAAACTAATTTCCGGATTTTGGGCCAAAATTTTCTAAGTCCCACCCGGACCCCTAATTTGCATAATTTATTCACGAGAAAAACTCTGTATTATATGTAATGTATCCCATGGTACTAAACATTCATACAAAAATTTATTCAAATCAGATCTTTCATTTGGAAGTTCTGCGCAAAAATCTGATTGCACTTAATTTTGAACAAAATGGCTGCTAGCGGCCATCTTGAATTTCAGACTGGACCCCAAAACACTCCTTCTCGTCCCACAGTGATAACAAAGGTACCCAAGAAGTTTCGTGAAGATCGGTTCATAAATACGGCCTCTAGCCCGAGCCGTATTGGGATTTGCACTCACAGTGCTGAAAGTAACACTAAATAAATCAAAGTTAGGCTAATTTGCATAATTTACTCACAAGAAAAAAACCTGTGATATATGTAATGTATCCCATGGTACTAAACATTCATACAAAAAATTATTCAAATCAGAGCTTTCATATGGAAGTTCTGTACAAAAAACAGATTTCGGCATCGTCGGTACAAAATGGCTGCTGGCAGCCATCTGGAATTTGGGACTGCACCCAAAAACACTCGTTCTCATCCCACGGTCATAACAAAGGTACCCAAGAAGTTTCGTAAAGATTGGTTCATAAATACGGCCTCTAGCCCGAGCCATAGCAGCTTGGCACTTACAGCTCTGAAAGTAGCACTAAATAAATCAAAGTTAGTCTAATTTGCATAATTTACGCACAAGAAAAAAACCCGTATTATATGTGATGTATCCCATTGTACTATACATTTATACAAAACTTTATTCAAATCAGAACTTTCATACAGAAGTACTGTACAAAAAACTGATTTTTGCATCATCGGTACAAAATGGCCACTGGCAGCCATCTTGAATTTCGGACCACACCCAAAAACACTCGTTCCCGTCCCAGGGTCATAACAAAGGTACCCAAGAAGTTTCGTAAAGATTGGTTCATAAATACGGCCTCTAGCCCGAGCCATAGCAGCTTGGCACTTACAGCTCTGAAAGTAACACTAAATAAATCAAAGTCAGTCTAATTTGCATAATTTACGCACAAGAAAAAAACCCGTATTATATGTGATGTATCCCATGGTACTAAACATTTATACAAAACTTTATTCAAATCAGAACTTTCATACAGAAGTTCTGTACAAAAAACTGATTTTTGCATCATCGGTACAAAATGGCCGCTGGCAGCCATCTTGAATTTTGGACCACACCTAAAAACACTCGTTCCCATCCCAGGGTCATAACAAAGGTACACAAGAAGTTTCGTAAAGATCGGTTCATAAATACGACCTCTAGCCCGAGCCATAGCCAATTGTTGACGTACGGACGTACGGACAGACGGACAGACGGACAGACGGACAACGGGCCATGACAATAGCTCAAATTTGACTTCGTCAAAGTTGAGCTAAAAATTGCTCTTGAAGTTGGCGAAAATAACAAATATTCTGACAGTACCCTTATGGAAAGTCTCAAATCAGCCAGGGGTTAAACTTTTAATAATAACATATAGAACAAAATTTGTCATACTTTGACTTCGGCAAGCAGCTATAGAAAACATTCAGAGCTCAAGCAATTGAAAATAGAGTAAATCGTCACCTAAACTTAGCAAATTCTGAAAAAGTTAAAAAATTTATAGTAATTTATATATTTTTTATACTTACCAATGACCCAGACATAGCTGGTGCTAACTCTTAAAAATCTAGGGCCAAACACAAATTTTGCCCCCCAATCCCCAAAATTTGCATCTAAAACCAAAAGAAATCATGTCCTGAAGGACCTCCATACTTTGCCCCTACTGCGCATGCGCAGTGTCAAGGACGTTCCAAAATTGGCGCCAATTATCATTCTTACAAGCAGTGCCTGGTCAGCGCTATGTACTCAGCGGGGAGGTATGAGTTCCCAACTCCTGGGAGGGCCATCCCCGTCTGGGTCATTGGTAAGTATAAAAAATATATAAATTACTATAAATTTTTTAACATTTTTATACTGTACCAATGACCCAGACTGAATAGTAAAAAGGCTGGAGGGCCTAGGACATAGAGGAAAATCCAATAAGCTCAACTATATAATATAGAGTCAACCCCTCAAGGAGAAAAGGAGTATTAGGCTTTACATGTATCTTTCTTATTTTATGTTAAATTAGAAAGATACAATACCCTTCATAATTGAGCACAATAACATTCATGTTCTCTATTAACATCCAGTATAACCCTTTATACTAATTATTTTTAAAGTAAGCCAATAAATAAAGTTAGTCCAGAGAATTGAGACTCTTTATATTCTTTAAAAGTGTCCGAGGATTGTATATTAACGCCCGTTTGACACTTGACATATATATACAAATGCTTCACACCGAGCTACACTTTAAAAATATAACATGAATGAATTTTTAACATTAATATTACACTTTAAAACCATCCCGGAAACGACTCAGAAATACTGACTTCGGAGGAGGCATTCCCTTGCTTTTCACTATAAAGCAGGTGACCTAAGGGAACACCCTCCCCCCCCCCCCCCTTCCCCTTGCCCTGGGTCAAATAGCCCAGAGCGAAGAGGGCAGCCGGACGGAGTCACTGCCGGAACAGAAAGCCTGCATAACTATAGTTGCAACTGTTTAGTGGACGACATTCTGAGCAACAGATAACGGACCTAAACAATGCAGGTCTCCAGAAATGGACTCAATATTTCTGAGATAAAAGTTTGTGAATGTGGATGGCTGAGACCAATAAGCAGCCTTCATTAAATCTGTAATAGCAATACTATTTGCGTAAGCCCAAGATGTAGAAAGAGCTCTAACTTCATGAGCCGAAATCTTAAGCACAGACTGCCGAGAAGAAGATAAATTTTCATAAGCAGTACGGATAGTTAATTGAATCCATCTAGCAATAGAATGGACTGAAATGTCCTTTCTATTAGGCATCAGAGACAGAAAGAAACGTTTTCGTCCCTTTCTGATAAACTGAGATCTCTGTTTATAAATACGTAACGCTCTAACAGGACAGAGTAAAGGCCTACGCCCGTCTGAAGACGGAAGGGCCTTAATAACAATAGGTTCCGGATATTTATTAGGAGCCTGATTCTTAGCTAAAAATCCCACATTAGTAGTGAAGGTGATAGTGTTCCCGACACTACGATAGTGAGAATCATCCACCGACAGTGCATGAAGCTCACTGACTCTTCTAGCAGAAGAGAAAGCTAAGAGAAAAGCTGTCTTATAAGACAAGAATTTGAAATCTACTGTCCCAAGAGGTTCAAATGGCTTTTCCTTCAGTTTAAGAAGAACCCAAGCTAAATTCCACTTAGGAATTAACCTAAGAGTTCTGGGTCTATTTATCGAGAAGTTTCTAACTAACTTAGATAAAGAGACATTAGATCCAATTTGTAAACTATCATGATGTGCATAGGTATCAGATCACATAGACCTATAACCCTTAATAGTAACAGGCTGCAGTTTGATTTCGTCAAACAAGTATACTAGAAAGTTTGCAAAGTCTGGTATGGAGGGATCGAAAATATCAACAGAATGATCCCCACACCAACGACGAAAAACCTTCCACTTAGCCGCATAGTTTAGCGAAGAGGAGGTCCTCCTACAGTTAGAAATCGCGTCCACTGCTCGGCCTGTAAAGTGCTTGCCATGCAAGAAGGACCGCACAACGGAAAAACGTGAAGGTTGAGACCTTGCAGGTTGTGATGAAGTTGACGCGGTTTCCCCTGCGAAAGAAGATCCTCCTGTGGAGGAAGCTTTCGCAGTAGGTCCCACACCTGAGTAAATTTATCCACGGTCTCTGTGGAGACAGAGATGCTACCAACAGAATCTTGCATTGAGATTGTTATATTTTTAGCAATACCTGCTGAATCAACGGCGTTGGAGGATACGCATATCTTATCATTCCGTCCCAAGGGATCGACAGAGTGTCTACTGCAAATGCTCTTGGATCCGGACACGGAGACACATACGTCTGCAACTGATTGTTGAGATGTGTCGCAAATAAGTCTATCATTGGCCGTTCCCATTGGTAGCAAATCTGATTGAATACTTGTTTGTTGAGAGTCCACTCCGAAGGCAACAAGCGACCCTTTCGTGAAAGGGAGTCTGCTAGTACATTCAGACGACCCGGTATATGACGGGCCGAAAGTAGAACTTGATGTTCTGGAGCAAACAGAAGGATTCTTTCCGTTAGATTGAACAACGGAACTGAATGAGTGCCTCCCTGGTTCCGTATATACGCCACTACTGTCGTATTGTCGGACAGGATTTGGACATGAGCATTGTGAATAATGTCCATCCAATGACGTAACGCAAGCCAAATTGACATCATTTCCTTGATGTTTATGTGCTTGCCCAGGAATTGCAGATCCCAAAGACCCTGGCATCTCGAATCTGTTGGGATCAATGATGCATCCCAACCTGTCTGACTGGCATCCGTCATAATGGTAAAACTCGGATCCGGCAACTGCAGCGGAACTCCCTGAGTTAACTAACCACTGAATGTTTGCCCAAGTCTGAATCTCTCGTTTCACTTGATCTGACAAGAGAACGTCTATGTCGAGCGAATGAATTTTGACACTCCAATTCTGAGTCAAAAAAATTTGGAGAGGACAAGTGCGTAACCGCCCCATCGGAATGAGGTCCGCAGCGGCTCCGCACAGACCTATCAGTCTCATGAACTCCCTCGCTGTGACTTTGTCTGCGTGAAGACAATAGCGAGCGTAACAACTGACAAATTTCGCTCTGGTTAACGGCAGATGAACGAGATTGTTGTGCGTCTCGAAGCTCATTCCCAGATGTGTGAATGACTTGGACAGCACCAGATCCGACTTCTCTTCGTTTATTATAAAACCGAGACATCGGAGCAATAGAAGCAGATTCTGCACATCGTTCTGAAGCGTTAACTCGTTGCCGTACCTCTGAAGAATGTCGTCCAGGTTGGCCGACATTACCGCAGACGAATGAGCTCGGAAATACATCATTACCGAGTTCATTACCCGAGTGAAAGCCCAGGGTGCTAGGTTCAATCCGAAGCACATCGCCCGGAATTGATACACCACTCCTAGGACTGCGAAGCGTAGATACTTTCTGAATGTCGGATGTACCATGACGTGAAAGTACGCATCTTTGAGATCTATGCTTGTTGCATAATCGTTCACCCGAACACTCGCTCTGACCGATCGAATCGTCTCCATATAAAACTTCGGAGCGACGATCAGCTTGTTTATCCAGCTCAAATCTATGACTGGACGGAACGAGCCGTCTGGTTTCGGAACCAGAAACAGATGGCTGCAGAATCCCGGTGTTTCCTGGTTTTCTACGACCTCTACCGCGTTCTTCATTAAAAGAGACTGCACCTCTGATAACAGAGCGTCTCTTTTCTGCGGATTTGACGGAAGTTGAGTCCATTTTGGACTTCGAGTTAATGAAGGCTTTCGTTTGAAGGATATTTTTAGACCTTCCGAAATCACCCCTCTCACCCAAGGGTCGTCCGTAATCGACGCCCACTCTTGTGAAAAACTTGACAACCTTCCGCCAACCGGCATGCGATAGAGGTTGAAGCCATCACCTCCTGGACCTGCGAGGCCTGCGGGAGGAGAAACCACATCCTCCACGACCCGCACCTCGTCCCGTCGACCTCGGGGCGTCCGACCGGTTGTCCCGGCCCGAAGGACGTCCCGCACGTGAGTCGCTGCCTTGACGGTCTCTTGAATAAGACCAAGAGGACGCACCGGAACCTCTATAGGAACCTCTCTTGGGCGCATTAGACCCAGAAGTGCCTGTCTTACTCTTATCTGCCGTGTCCAACTTCTTAGAAGCGGATTTAAACAGCAGAGAATCCGAAGCTTTCTTAGTAATTTTATCGTAAATTGCAGAAAGCTTGCCGTCGAAGAGAAGTTCTCCGGAGACCGAAGCGACTCTGAGAGAGTTCTTCACCTTACTATCCACGAGTGCGGATGTAGCTAGGGCTGCGTCACGTCTAACCAACTCCAGGTTTGCCACTGAAAGGGCGGAGTTACACATGGAATAAGCTACTGCCCTTGAAAGAAGTCTTAAAGAGGATTGTATATCCTGGAATTCTTTCCCTTGAAGACGCAGTGATAACACCTTTGTAAGGTGGTCTGCGTAAGATAAAGCGTCTAAACTGGCTCTGTTAGACGAAATAGTCGTCTCCAACACCGCAGTTGGAATAGATGTAGACGACGATAATGATAATTCTAAGTCTTCCACTTCGTCGTCCATACGCAGAGGAACTCTCGGGATACCCTGTCCTGCCGTATCGAATTTATTCCTTGCATTAATGAAAGGCAGGTTAAGAGCATTGGCAGACAAGAAACCCGCTTTTCCTGTTTTGGAAGCAAGCTTGAATATAGCGTCGTTCAATAATTCAAATGTTCTTGTGACATTATTGGACTGAGACGGAAACTCGGGAGCGATGTCCCTGAACCGCTCGAAGAAATCAGTGTCCAATGATGCTATAATTCTCTTGTCCGGTACCGCAGCAGTCTGGCCCGACGGAACAACCTGAGGAAGAAAGTGCCAGATGAAGTCCACGGCAGCTTTATGTTGTTCCGAAAGGGATAGCTCCAAGTCATCCGTATCCCTTTCACCATCCGGTCGGACCTCACGATGCTCCCGGTCGTCCGCACCCGATGCTTCGGCGGAGCGTACCGACCCAGCGCCGTCGGATAATTCCCGATCCGACACCGTTTCTGTCGGTTGCTGGGATGCTGCGATAAGTTGTGCTATTTGAGCAAGCATGTCCGACATCGAGGCCTGCGGGGGCGCAGTCTTTCGCTGCTTCGCCAAGGGCAGCTCGGCATCTAGTGACTCCCGCATACTCTTCCTATGCGAACGTCCGGAGTCAACCGGCCTCGTGTCCCTGGCTACCGGATGGCGTGACCTGGTCGCCGAAGAATCCCTGATCGGCGAAGCTGGTAGAATATGGGTGGTCACGTAGCCAAGGTGCGGTCGTGTGCGCTGGTGAGAGGAAGAAGCCTGAGCAGTCTCAGCGGACTGCCTATACAACGGAGCGTCCCGAGCGACGGACGTGTGCTCCGCTTGCGACACATTTTGTACCACAACATCTGGTCCCAGATGTTGTTGTAGGACAGAGGGGCCTTTCTCGCTCGCGGCCCGGCTGGACCTGGATGAGCTAGGAACCGGACACGAAGGCTTCCTCCGATCTCTCCTACTATCCGCCGTCACTGGGTGTGCACCTTGAATGTTTATAGTGCTCGCATCACCCAACATTTCCTCCTGGACCGCATCGGACGAACCCGGGTGCCGAACCATTCGGTGAATGGACGCTACACCGGGCGAGCTAACGGACGACAACTGTCGTATCGCCATGAGCACTTTTGCCGCTAGCTCTGCATTCATTTGTGATGACGGAAGTGCACTTGCGGAAGATAACATGGAAACATCACCCTGTTCTTGTTCCTCTGAAATAGAAACTGATAGAGTAGAGTGACCCTGCAGAGAAAGAGCCGGCATAGCCCTTTCTCCACTAACAACATACCGTGACACACGTTTCCAATGTTTGTCATCCCAATATTGACATATTGAACAGGAGTTAGTGCGAGTACACTGACTACAATTAATACAACGATCATGAAAGTCAGAGGAAGATTTCTTCCTATTACAATTTGAACAATATCCTTTCATTGTGAAAAGACAACAACAAGTCTTAGTACTTGCACAAACCCCTAAACACAAAGATACATAATAACATGATCCATTAATATTGAAAAAACAATTGAAAATCAAAATAATTTTTGAAAAATATTTTTCAGCGAAGCCCAAGTTTCTGAAAAGTAACGTTGAGCCCCAATGGATCCCAAGGCTAAGTGTGGTCAAAAATTTTAAAATTATATTAAATAATTAATGCAACACTTACGGATAATAATAATGTATCTTATAGTGAGATAAACTACTCCAAAGGCAAACAGCCCCCCTCAAAAGAGACTGTTGCCAATGTAAACAAACAGTGTAAAAACACCAGAAAACATGACTCCAGGCACTGACAATACTGGCCCGAAATCAGTCATCAAAATTACACACTATCTGATGCAAAACAGAGACTCCCAGGGGAGAATCTGCAGAACATCAGATAGTAGATGCAGAACACAATGTTTATACACCCATGGGTGAAAACGTAACTATGGGGAAAATAACAGAATTCATTCTGTAACCAAGCTAATTCTCCCAAGAGAATTTAGAAATGATCTTTCTCAAAAATATGCCAAAAGCATGGGAGAATAGCAAGGGGGACTTAGAAGACCAGGGGAGAGGAAACACTGAATAAGCAGTGCAACTTTATAGCAAGAATGACAACAACAGGCCCATGCCTCGAAAATAGGCAACTTAACATAACTTCATTAAAAAATTTTAAGTTACAGCCCTGATTATTTTCTGTCACTCCTTTTTCCTCTCCTCCTTCTATATACTCCTTAGAATCACCATTTCTCCAATAATTATGTGTCTAGCATCCTTTAAACTGAGATTTACAAGCACAAAGATCAGTGAGATGTTGACTGATGAAGGGCCAAACAGAGAATGATAATTGGCGCCAATTTCCGAACGTCCTTGACACTGCGCATGCGCAGTAGGGGCAAAGTATGGAGGTCCTTCAGGACATGATTTCTTTTGGTTTTAGATGCAAATTTTGGGGATTGGGGGGCAAAATTTGTGTTTGGCCCTAGATTTTTAAGAGTTAGCACCAGCTATGTCTGGGTCATTGGTACAGTATAAAAATATTGGAAATTTTTTGGACGGTGCCTACTTTTATGCAACCAGAATGGGATAGGGTTAAACTTTACAACTAAACTTACAACAGCAAATATGCTCAGTAGTCAATTGTGAATACGTACACTAAAAGTGTTTGAAATTAACCCCTTTCCAAAATGATGGAAAAAGCAACCAAAGTTGGCTAATTTTGGCATTTTCAAACGGTACTCTTATTCTCACCCTCATTGTGCTTGGGGGTTAAATCTGAGATTAAAAAGTAAACAGTAACTTTCTTCTGCAATCATTGTTGCATCTATCCAAACCAAAATAATTGTTACAACAACCTTGTTATTAGAGCAATTTGCCCTTGAATTTGGTCAATTTTGAAGAAAAATTCTATATGGATGTCATTTTTGGCCAGTGGGGGTTAAAGTTGAAAGATCTGAGTGGTGATTGTGGTGTATCATATTATGCTCTAAATGTGTGGAAAATTTGAGCTAAATAACTGTAAACAATTTTGAGACATTCAAAAAATGGTGAAATTTTGAAGGTTTTGGCAGAATATTTTGAAAATACGCGTTTTCACAGATATGACGATACCGCATTTCACAAGATTTTATGACATTACATAAGTGTGCCAAATTTGGTCAAAATCGTACAGCTTGTTTTCGAGCAGTTCAACAGACAAAATTCAGGGAGGAAAAAAAAAAATTAAAAAAAAAAAAAAAATAGAGAAAAAAAGAAAAATTTTGAAAAAGAGGAATAACAATAGTCTTTCCCAAACTGGGTTTGGGAAAGCCTAAATATTATATTGTGGAATAAGCCCCACATAGGAACCTCACCACTAACAACTCACTACGACACCAGTCTCCAACATTGTAGTCCCACTGCACACAAGTAGGACAAAAATCCACAGGAGTGCATCGACTAAAGACGATAGCGCTACTACAACACACACACACACATATATATACATGAATAATAGAAATCAAAATTAAATTTCCAAAAATTTTGAAAAATTTTTGAAGAAAAGCCAAAGTTCCCAAAGGGAACTTACGAGCCCAAGGGCATCCCGATAGAGCCAAAGTGTGGACAAAATCCAATTTTTTTAAGCTACACTACTGGAATAATAATAATTGAATATTACAACAATTATATAGAAATATAATATGAAATACTACACATACTGTCAATGTAAACAACGTCAAAAGAAAAACAGGAAACAAGACACCAGGCATACAAACAAGGCCCAAATTCAATAACCTATTTGATGCTACTAAATGCCAAGCTAGATCTTCATACGAAGAAAAAACGATACATCGGATAGAAGATGCAAGACTAAATGACCTAAGCCCCCTAAGGTGAAGACATAACCATGGGGATAAACAGAATAAATATTCTGTAATACATGTTAAACTCCCAAGGAATTTAATAAAAAATTTCAATAAAAATTAGCAAAAAAGCTTAGGAGTTTAACAGGAAGGGTTCATGGAAGGATAGAGAAGGAATACTCAACAAACAGTGGATAATACATTTGTAAAAATGATGACGTCATGCGAATGTCACAAAATTGGGAAATTTGAAATAATTTTATAAGTATTATAAAGTTACAGCCCTGAACGTAGAAAACCACCATTGTTTACTTCCATCATCCAATAACAGCCTTGGATCCACCAATTCTTGCATTGATTTGAGTCTGGCATCCTCAAAAAGTAGATTTCTAAAGCACAGATCTCAAAACGTTGTTATTGACTGAAAGGCCAAACAAAGAATGATGTTGGCATCAGTTTCAGTCACTTCCTGGCTGGGCATGCGCGGAGGGTGAAAGTATGGAGGACCAGATAGGTCTTTAATTTTCGGTTTGCAAGCAAATTTTGGGGATTGGGGGGTTCAAAATTTGTGTTTGGCCCTTAATAACAGTTAGTTTGCACCAGCTAGTCTGGGCCATTGGTTTATAGTATAAAAATATGAATATGCCTGTTAATTGAAAACTTTTCACTGGCAAAATGGCTATTCAGTTTAGTAGGGTTCCACTAGATTGTTCCAAAATACTTTGGTCTTTTGGGACCTAACCACAGAGCACCATGCTACATTTCTACAAGGGTTGTGCAGAGCCTTCAGCTTCCATGGGAGATTAATGACCCTGCACATCTTGGCAATTTGTGACAGACTCGTATGCCTTCCCTTCCTCCAATACACAATTCCTGAATCTGCCTCTGATAAATTTCATATTTATGTAATCATTTGCATCTGAGCATTTCGAATCAAAAGCGTATAATTAATGCACAAAAATGTGATGACTAAAATAAACTCACCTAATTTGCCATAATCACCATCACCCCATGACCATACATTATCATCATCAGTAATACAGAGTGTCTGTGCATCACCACTTCCGCAAGCCATATCTGTCACTCTGTGACCCTTCAAGGCTTCAACCTAAATAGCAAGATTAACATTACTGGACACATGAATACCAAAATATGTGTCCAACAATAAATCCCTCATATAACCTCAACTTACAGAACATCCAAATATATATAACACTAGCGGGTGTTACCCGGTGTTGCATGAAGAAGATGGTTATATCAGCCGTTTTCGAAATAGAAGGTCAAGGTTACCAATTTCAAGGTCAAGGTCACCCCGCACGAGCACCCCGATAAAGTCAAAATGATTGATGGGTCAATATACCCGCACATATGAAATTTCAGCCCAATCGGCCCAGCCGTTTTCGAATTAAAAGGTCAAGGTAACCAATTTCAAGGTCAAGGTCACCCCGCACGGGCACCCCGATAAAGTAAAAATGATCGATGGGTCAATATACCCGCACATATGAAATTTTAGCCCAATCAGCCCAGCCGTTTTTGAAATAACAGGTCAAGGTCACCAACTTCCAAGGTCAAGGTCACCCCGATAAAGTCAAAATGATCGATGGGTCAGTATACCCACACATATGCAATTTTAACCCGATCGGCCCAGCCGTTTTCAAAATAAAAGGATAATGTCATCAATTTCAAGGTCAAGGTCACCCCGCAAGGGCACGGCACCCATCCCATGTTACTCGCAGGGACGAATTACCCGTGTAGAAAATTTGAGATTGATCGGTCGAGAAACGGAGGAGTTCACCCGGAACAAAGATAGAGAGAGAGAGAGATAGAGATATAGATACAGACATTCGCATTTATATATTAGATGGTTTGAGACTTTCTGCTATCTTTTCACACACAGAAGATATAGAAAGCACATAATTAATCAAATTAACTTATTTAATTTCAATCTTCAAGGGTTTAATTCTGACTTTATTCACTTTTTGTTGCAACAGAACAGGTGCCCCAACATGCATGCCGTCTCTGCATGTTATATTCTAAGTGTCTTGACAGTCATTTCTAGGCAAGTCTTGGCTGCCTATACAGGCAGTCACGACATGCCTAGAAACAACTGCAGAGCTACATGATGTAAACTGTCGTTAATTATGCTCTTTAGATTTCAGTTACATACATCAATAAAAAACATAAAAAGTTGAGTTTCCCAATTTTGTAGTAATATTGGAATAAACTGAATGGCAAAACAAATGTCCAATAATGGGATTCAATTTCAATCAGGGACTGTTTGAGAATAAAAATGTTTGTTTTTTTTGGCCTTACCAGGCCTTACAATTACATTTCAATACTGATGTAATAAAACCATTTTGGATGAAAAGTTTGACTACCAAACTGATTTAGCACTCAAACAGTAACAAAAAAAAAGAATTCTTACCATTCTAGGATAGAGATGATAAATGTATCAGAACTGACAATTTAAATCTTCAACAAAAAGCTAAGTATTTTTTTTTAAATTATTTTTCAGTGAATCTAGTCATGGATGCTGAAGAAAATTTCACGAAAATTTTGACTAAAAATCACTGGCCAAAAAGTTGATTTAATTTACAGAGGAAAATTTGATTAAAAGTCTCCAAATTATACTTATTCTACAGGCAACCGATTTTCTGTAGTGTGCAACTCAACTTATTGCCTTGGATTTCTGGGAGCTGTTTTTATTTAACACTTTGTATGCTGCTGGAGGATATTCTTGCTCAGGACAGCACATTAAATAAATAAAAATGCTAAGAATGGGAGATTAACATGAGTGGAAAAAAATAAACTAGAGGCTAAAAGAGCCTGTAATTGCTCACCTGGAACTACATATAAAAATGTGATTTCCCATCTGGGCTTTCCATGGTAACTATGAGCTGCAACAGTGGCCATGTTAGCAACATTTCATCAACATTACATGAGGAATCATTGGTAGAAGGTGTCCCAGTACTCAATCATGTGAAGTTTCAAAACATTTGACTTTGTAGTTTCAAAGGGGAGGATTTTTGCAAAATCCATCAATCAGGATCAGAGAATGTCTCTGGTGGCCATATTTTCCAACCAAAAGGAACAAAAAGAGGATTGGTTGTAGAGGGCCTCCTACAGAACATTCCTGCGAAGTTTGGTTCACATCGGCTCAGTAGTTCCAGAGAAGATGAAAATGTGATTTCCCATAGGGTTTCTATAGTAACTATAAGCAGCAATTGCCGCCATGTTTGCAACATGATCAACATTAAATGAGGATCGTTGGTAGAGGTCCAGTCATCAACCATGCAAAGTTTCAAAACATTTGGCCATGTGGTTTCCGAGGAGACGATTTTTCAAAATCCACCAATCAGAATGAAAAAATACTTCTGGCAGCCATGTTTTTTTGATGCACGGTAACAAAATGAGGAGCATTTGTAGAGGACCTGCCATAGCTATCCCTGCCAGGTTTGGTTCATGTCAGCTCAGTAGTTCCAGAGAAGATGATGAAAGTTAAAAAATTTATAGTAATTTATATATTTTTTATACTTACCAATGACCCAGACACAGCTGGTGCTAATTCTCAAAAATCCCCAAAATTTGCATCTAAAACCGAAAAAATCACGTCCTAAATGGTCCTCCATACTTTTCCTCCACTGCGCATACGCAGTGTCAAGGAGGTCTCGAAATTGGCGCCAATTATCATTCTTACAAGCAGTGCCTGGTCAGCGCTATGTACTCAGCGGGGAGGTATAAGTTCCCAACTCCTGGGAGGGCCATCCCCGTCTGGGTCATTGGTAAGTATAAAAAATATATAAATTACTATAAATTTTTTAACATTTTTATACTGTATCAATGACCCAGACATAGCTGAATAGTAAAAAGGCTGGAGGGCCTAGGACATAGAGGAAAATCCAATAAGCGCAACTATATATAATAGAGTTATCCCCTCAAGGAGAAAAGGAGTATTAGGCTTTACATGTATCTTTCTTATTTATGATAAATTAGAAAGACACAACACCCTCCATAATTGAGCATAATAACATTCATGTTCTCTATTAACATCCAGTATAACCCTTTATACTAATTATTTTTAAAGTAAGCCAATAAATAAAGTCAGTCCAGAGAATTGAGACTCTTTATACTCTTTAAAAGTGTCCGAGGATTGTATATTAATGCCCGTTTGACACGTGACATATACAAATGCTTCACACCGAGCTACACTTTAAAAATATGACATGAATGAATTTAAACATTAACTTTACACTTTAAAACCATCCCGGTACCGACTCAGAATTACTGACTCCGGAGGAGGTATCCCCTTGCTTTTCACTACAAAGCAGGTAACCTGAGGGAACCCCCCCCCCCCCCCTTCCCCTTGCCCTGGGTCAAATAGCCCAGAGCGAAGAGGGCAGCAGGACAGAGTCACTGCCGGAACAGAAAGCCTGCATAACTATAGTTGCAACTGTTTAGTGGACGACATTCTGAGCAACAGATAATGGACCTAAACAATGCAGGTCCCCAGAAATGGACTCAATATTTCTGAGATAAAAGTTAAAAAATTTATAGTAATTTATATATTTTTTATACTTACCAATGACCCAGACATAGCTGGTGCTAACTCTTGAAAATCTAGGGCCAAACACAAATTTTGATCCCCAAAATTTGCATCTAAAACCAAAAGAAATCATGTCCTGAAGGACCTCCATACTTTGCCCTTACCGCGCATGCGCAGTGTCAAGGACGTACCGAAATTGGCGCCAATTATCATTCTTACAAGCAGTGCCTGGTCAGCGCTATGTACTCAGCGGGGAGGTATGAGTTCCCAACTCCTGGGAGGGCCATCCCCGTCTGGGTCATTGGTAAGTATAAAAAATATATAAATTACTATAAATTTTTTAACATTTTTATACTGTACCAATGACCCAGACTTAGCTGAATAGTAAAAAGGCTGGAGGGCCTAGGACACAGAGGAAAATCCAATAAGCTCAACTATATAATATAGAGTCAACCCCTCAAGGAGAAAAGGAGTATTAGGCTTTACATGTATCTTTCTTATTTTATGTTAAATTAGAAAGATACAATACCCTTCATAATTGAGCACAATAACATTCATGTTCTCTATTAACATCCAGTATAACCCTTTATACTAATTATTTTTAAAGTAAGCCAATAAATAAAGTTAGTCCAGAGAATTGAGACTCTTTATATTCTTTAAAAGTGTCCGAGGATTGTATATTAACGCCCGTTTGACACTTGACATATACAAATGCTTCACACTGAGCTACACTTTAAAAATATGACATGAATGAATTTTTAACATTAATATTACACTTTAAAAGCATCCCAGAAACGACTCAGAAATACTGACTTCGGAGGAGGCATTCCCTTGCTTTTCACTATAAAGCAGGTGACCTAAGGGAACACCCTCCCCCCCCCCTTCCCCTTGCCCTGGGTCAAATAGCCCAGAGCGAAGAGGGCAGCCGGATGGAGTCACTGCCGGAACAGAAAGCCTGCATAACTATAGTTGCAACTGTTTAGAGGACGACATTCTGAGCAACAGATAACGGATCTAAACAATGCAGGTCTCCAGAAATGGACTCAATATTTCTGAGATAAAAATTTGTGAATGTGGATGGCTGAGACCAATAAGCAGCCTTCATTAAATCTGTAATAGCAATACTATTAGCATAAGCCCAAGATGTAGAAAGAGCTCTAACTTCATGAGCCGAAATCTTAAGCACAGACTGCTGAGAAGAAGATAAATTTTCATAAGCAGTACGGATAGTTAATTGAATCCATCTAGCAATAGAATGGACCGAAATGTCCTTTCTATTAGGCATCAGAGACAGAAAGAAACGTTTTCGTCCCTTTCTGATAAACTGAGATCTCTGTTTATAGATACGTAACGCTCTAACAGGACAGAGTAAAGGCCTACGCCTGTCTGAAGACGGAAGGGCCTTAATAACAATAGGTTCCGGATATTTATTAGGAGCCTGATTCTTAGCTAAAAATCCCACATTAGTAATGAAGGTGATAGTGTTCCCGACACTGCGAAAGTGAGAATCATCCACCGACAGTACATGAAGCTCACTGACTCTTCTAGCAGAAGAGAAAGCTAAGAGAAAAGCTGTCTTATAAGACAAGAATTTGAAATCTACTGTCCCAAGAGGTTCAAATGGCTTTTCCTTCAGTTTAAGAAGAACCCAAGCTAAATTCCACTTAGGAATTAACTTAAGAGTTCTGGGTCTATTTATCGAGAAGTTTCTAACTAACTTAGATAAAGAGACATTAGATCCAATTTGTAAACTATCATGATGTGCATAGGTATCAGATAACATAGACCTATAACCCTTAATAGTAACAGGCTGCAGTTTGATTTCGTCAAACAAGTATACTAGAAAGTTTGCAAAGTCTGGTATGGAGGGATCAAAAATATCAACAGAATGATCCCTACACCAACGACGAAAAACCTTCCACTTAGCCGCATAGTTTAGCGAAGAGGAGGTCCTCCTACAGTTAGAAATCGCATCCACTACTCGTCCTGTAAAGTGCTTGCCATGCAAAAAGGACCGCACAACGGAAAAACGTGAAGGTTGAGACCTTGCGGGTTGTGATGAAGTTGACGCGGTTTCCCCTGCGAAAGAAGATCCTCCCGTGGAGGAAGCTTTCGCGGTAGGTCCCACAACAGACACCTGAGTAGATTTATCCACGGTCTCTGTGGAGACAGAGATGCTACCAACAGAATCTTGCACTGAGATTGTTTTATCTTTAGCAATACTTGCTGAATTAACGGCGCTGGAGGATACGCATATCCTATCATTCCATCCCAAGGGATCGACAGAGCGTCTACTGCAAAAGCTCTTGGATTCGGACACGGAGACACATACGTCTGCAACTAATTGTTGAGATGTGTCGCAAATAAGTCTATCATTGGCCGTTCCCATTGGTAGCAAATCTGATTGAATACTTGTTTCTTGAGAGTCCACTCCGACGGCAACAAGCGACCCTTTCGTGAAAGGGAGTCTGCTAGTATGTTCAGACGACCCGGTATATGACGGACCGAAAGTAGAACTTGATGTTCTAGAGCAAACAGAAGGATTCTTTCCGTTAGATTGAACAACGGAACTGAATGAGTGCCTCCCTGATTCCGTATATACGCCACTAATGTCGTATTGTCGGATAGGATTTGGACATGAGCATTGTGAATAATGTCCATCCAATGACGTAACACAAGCCAAATTGACATCATTTCCTTGATGTTTATGTGCTTGCCTAGGAATTGCGGATCCCAAAGACCCTGGCATCTCGAATCCGTTGGGATCAATGATGCACCCCAACCTGTTTGACTGGCATCTGTCATAATGGTAAAACTCGGATCCGGCAACTGCAGAGGAACTCCCTGAGTTAACCACTGAATGTTTGCCCAAGTCTGAATCTCTCGTTTCACTTGATCTGACAAGAGAATGTCTATGTCGAGCGAATGAATTTTCACACTCCAATTCTGAGTCAAGAAAATTTGGAGAGGACGCGTGCGTAACCGCCCCATCGGAATGAGATTCGCAGCGGCTCCGCTCAGACCTATCAGTCTCATGAACTCCCTCGCTGTGACTTTGTCTGCGTACAGACAATAGCGAGCATAACAACTGACTAATTTCGCTCTGGTTAACGGCAGATGAACGAGATTGTTGTGCGTCTCGAAGCTCATTCCCAGATGTGTGAATGACTTGGACGGCACCAGATCCGACTTCTCCTCGTTTATTATAAAACCGAGACGTCGGAGCAATAGAGGCAGATTCTGCACATCGTTCTGAAGCGTTAACTCGTTGCTGTACCTCTGAAGAATGTCGTCCAGGTAGGGCCGACGTTACCGCAGACGAATGAGCTCGGAAATACATCATTACCGAGTTCATTACCCGAGTGAAAGCCCAGGGTGCTAGGTTCAATCCGAAGCACATCGCCCGGAATTGATACACCACTCCTAGGACTGCGAAGCGTAGATACTTTCTGAATGTCGGATGTACCATGACGTGAAAGTACGCATCTTTGAGATCTATGCTCGTTGCATAATCGTTCACCCGAATACTCGCTCTGACCGATCGAATCGTCTCCATATAAAACTTCGGAGCGACGATCAGCTTGTTTATCCAGCTCAATTCTATGACTGGACGGAACGAGCCATCTGGTTTCGGAACCAGAAACAGATGGCTGCAGAATCCCGGTGTCTCCTGGTTTTCTACGACCTCTACCGCGTTCTTCCTTAAAAGAGACTGCACCTCTGATGACAGAGCGTCTCTTTTCTGCGGATTTGACGGAAGTTGAGTCCATTTTGGACTTCGAGTTAATGGAGGCTTTCACTTGAAGGATATCTTTAGACCTTCCGAAATCACCCCTCTCACCCAAGGGTCGTCCGTAATCGACGCCCACTCTTGTGAAAAACTTGACAACCTTCCACCAACCGGCACGCGATAGAGGTTGAAGCCATCACCTCCTGGACCTGCGAGGCCTGCGGGAGGAGAAACCACGTCCTCAGCGACCCGCACCTCGTCCCGTCGACCTCAGGGCGTCTGACCGGTTGTCCCGGCCCGAAGGACGTCCCAAACGTGAGTCGCTGCCTTGACGGTCTCTTGAATAAAACAAAGAGGACGCACCGGAACCTCTATAGGAACCTCTCTTGGGCGCATTAGACCCAGAAGTGCCTGTCTTACTCTTATCTGCTGTGTCTGACTTCTTAGAAGCAGATTTAAACAGCAGAGAATCCGAAGCTTTCTTAGTAATTTTATCGTAAATTGCATAAAGCTTGCCGTCGGAGAGAAGTTCTCCGGAGACCGAAGCGACTCTGAGAGAGTTCTTCACCTTACTATCCACGAGTGTGGATTAGCCAGGGTTGCGTCACGTCTAACCAACTCCAGGTTTGCCACTGAAAGGGCGGAGTTACACGTGGAATAAGCTACTGCCCTTGAAAGAAGTCTTAAAGAGGATTGTATATCCTGGAATTCTTTCCCTTGAAGACGCAGTGATAACGCCTTAGTAAGGTGGTCTGCGTAAGATAAAGCATCTAAACTGGCTCTGTTAGACGAAATAGTCGTCTCCAACACCGCGGTTGGAATAGACGTAGACGACGGTAATGATAATTCTAAGTCTTCCGCCTCGTCGTCCATACGCAGAGGAACTCTCGGGATACCCTGTCCTGCCGTATCGAATTTATTCCTTGCATTAATGAAAGGCAGGTTAAGAGCATTGGAGGACAAGAAACCCGCTTTTCCTGTTTTGGAAGCAAGTTTGAATATAGCGTCGTTCAATAATTCAAATGTTCTTGTGACATTATTGGACTGAGACGGAAACTCGAGAGCGATGTCCTTGAACCGCTCAAAGAAATCAGTGTCCAATGACGCTATAATTCTCTTGTCCGGAACCGCAGCAGTCTGGCCCGACGGAACAACCTGAGGAAGAAAGCGCCGGATGAAGTCCACGGCAGCTTTATGTTGTTCCGAAAGGGATAGCTCCAAGTCATCCGTATCCCTTTCACCATCCGGTCGGACCTCATGATGCTCCCGGTCGTCCGCACCCGATGCTTCGGCGGAGCGTACCGACCCAGTGCCGTCGGATAATTCCCGATCCGACACCGTTTCAGTCGGTTGCTGGGATGCTGCGATAAGTTGTGCTATTTGAACAAGCACGTCCGACATCGAGGCCTGCGGAGGCGCAGTCTTTCGCTGCTTCGCCGAGGGCAGCTCCGCATCTGGTTACTCCCGCATACTCTTCCTATGTGAACGTCCGGAGTCAACCGGCCTCGTGTCCCTGGCTACCGGATGGCGTGACCTAGTCACCGAAGAATCCCTGATTGGCGAAGTTGGTATAATATCGGCGGTCACGTAGCCAAGGTGCGGTCGTGTGCGCTGGTGAGAGGAAGAAGCCTGAGCAGTCTCAGCGGACTGCCTATACAACGGAGCGTCCCGAGCGACGGACGTGTGCTCCGCTTGCGACACATTTTGTACCACAACATCTGGTCCCAGATGTTGTTGTACGAGAGAGGGGCCTCTATCTCTCGCGGCCCGGCTGGACCTGGACGAGCTAGGAACCGGACTCGAAGGGTTCCTCCAAACTCTCCTACTATCCGCCGTCACTGGGTGTGCACGTTGAATGTTTATAGTGCTCGCATCACCCAACATTTCCTCCTGGACCGCATCGGATGAACCCGGCTGCCGAACCATTCGGTGAATGGACACTACGCCGGGCGAACTAGCGGACGACATTTGTCTTATGTCCATGAGCACTTTTGCCGCTAGCTCTGTATTCATTTGTGACGACGGAAGCGCACTTGCGGAAGATAACATGGAAACATCACCCTGTTCTTGTTCCTCTGAAATAGAAACTGATAGAGTAGAGTGACCCTGTGGAGAAAGAGCCGGCATAGCCCTTTCTCCACTAACAACTTATCGTGACACACGTTTCCAATTTTTGTCATCCCAATATTGAAATATTGAACAGGGATTAGTGCGAGTACACTGACTACAATTAATACAATAATCATGAAAGTCAGAGGAAGATTTCTTCCTATTACAATTTGAACAATATCCTTTCATTATGAAAAGTCAACAACAAGTCCTAGTACTCGCACAAACCCCTAAACACAAAGATACATAATAACATGATCCATTAATATTGAAAAAACAATTGAAAATCAAAATAATTTTTGAAAAATATTTTTTCAGCGAAGCCCAAGTTTCTGAAAAGTAATGTTGAGCCCCAATGGATCCCAAGGCTAAGTGTGGTCAAAAATTTTAAAATTATATTAAATAATTAATGCAACCCTTACGGATAATAATAATGTATCTTATAGTGAGATAAAGTACTCCAAAGGCAAACAGCCCCCCTCAAAAGAGACTGTTGCCAATGTAAACAAACAGTGTAAAAACACCAGAAAACATGACTCCAGGCACTGACAATACTGGCCCGAAATCAGTCATCAAATAACACACTATCTGATGCAAAACAGAGACTCCCAGGGGAGAATCTGCAGAACATCAGATGGTAGATGCAGAACACAACGTTTATACACCCATGGGTGAAAACGTAAACATGGGGAAAATAACAGAATTCATTCTGTAACCAAGCTAATTCTCCCAAGAGAATTTAGAAATGATCTTTCTCAAAAATATGCCAAAAGCATGGGAGAATAGCAAGGGGGGACTTAGAAGACCAGGGGAGAGGAAACACTGAATAAGCAGTGCAACTTTATAGCAAGAATGACAACAAGAGGCCCATGCCTCGAAAGTTAAAAAATTTATAGTAATTTATATATTTTTTATACTTACCAATGACCCAGGCATAGCTGCTGGTGCTAACTCTTAAAATATAGGGCCAAACACAAATTTTGCCCCCCAATCCCCAAAATTTGCATCTAAAACCAAAGAAAACATGTCCTGAATGGCCCTCCACACTTCACCTCTACTGCGCATGCGCAGTGTCAAGGACGTTCCGAAATTGGCGCCATTAATCATTCTAATAACCAGTGCCTGGTAAGCGCTATGTACTCAGCGGGGAGGTAAGAGTTCCCAACTCCTGGGAGGGCCATCCCCGTCTGGGTCATTGGTAAGTATAAAAAATATATAAATTACTATAAATTTTTTAACATTTTTATACTGTACCAATGACCCAGACATAGCTGAATAGTAAAAAGGCTGGAGGGCCAAGGACATAGAGCAAGATGGAATACGCTCAATAATATAAAATAGAGTCATCCCCTCTAGGGAAAAAGAAGTAATAGGCCTTACATGTATCTTTCTTATTTATGATAAATTAGAAAGATACAACACCTTCCAAAATTGAGCATCATACATCCATGTACTCTATTAATATCTAGTATAATCCTTATACTAATAATTTTTAAAGTAAGCCAATAAATAAAGTAAGTCTAGAGAATAGAGACTCTTTATACTCCTTAAAAGTGTCTGAGGATTGCATAATCATGTCCATTGACACATGCTAAATTCAAAAGCTATACTTTAAAAACTAAGACTTGAATGAATTTTTAAAACATAAACTTCTCACTAAACAACCATCCCAATAACAGCTCAGAATTACTAACTCCGGAGGAGGTATCCCCTTGTTTTCAAAGTAAAACAGGTGACCCAAGGGAACACCCTCCCCCCCCCCTTTTTCTTGCCCTGGGTCAAATAGCCCAGAGCGAAGAGGACAGCAGAACGGAGTCACTGCCGAAACAGACAGCCTACCTAGCTATAGTAGCAACTGTTAAGTGAATGACATTCTGAGCAGTAGATAATAGACCTAACAATAGAGGCCTCCAGAAATGGACTCAATATTTCTGAGATAAAAAATTCATGAATGTGGATGGCTGAGCGCAATGAGCAGACTTCAAAAATCTATAATAGCGACACTATTAATGTAAGCCCAAGATGTAGAAGAACTCTTACTTCATGAGCCGAAATCTCAAACACAACTGCTGAGTCAAAGATATACCATAAGCAGTATCGATAGTTAATTGAATCCATTAGCAATAGAATGGAGCGTAACGTCCTTCTAATAGGCATCAAAGACAGAAGAAGTTTACGCCCGTAGTAATAAACAGATATCTGTTTATAAATACATAAACTCTAACCGGACAGAGTAAAGGCCTATGCCCGTACGAAGACGGAAGGACCTTAATAACAATAGGTTCCGGATATTAGAAGCTTAACTCTTATGCAAAAATCCAACCTAAATAGTAAAGGAAGTAGTGATTCTGAAACTACGAAAGTGAAAATCATCCACCGATAGTGCATGAAACTCACTGACTCTTCAGTAAAAGAGAAGCCAACAGAATTACTGTCTAAAAGGTCAGAATTTGAAAACTACTGTTTCCAGAGGCTCAAATGATTACTTAGCTAAATAAGAACCGAAGTTAAATTCCATATAGGAATTTAATCTAATGATTCTAAGTCTATTTATCAAAAAGTTACTAACTGACTTAGATAAAGAGACATAAGACTCAATTGTAAACTATCATAGAGTGCATAGGTATGAGGTAACATAAACCTATAACCTTAATAATAACAGGCTGCAGTAGATCTTGTCAAACAAGTATACTAAAAAGTTGCAATGAGTAGTATGGAGGGATCAACAATATGAACATAGTGATCCCTACAGCAACGACGGAAGAGCCTCCGCTTTAGCCGCATAGAATAGCGAAGAAGAGGATCTCCTATAGTAAGAAATCGCGTCCAAAGCTCGTCCACTACAATGCTTACAATGCAATACGGACCACACAACGGAATATGTGAAGGTTGCGACCTTGCGGGTTGTGATAAAGATGACACGATTTTACCCAGCGAAAAAAGATCCTCTCATTAAGGAAGATTTCACGTTAAGTCCCACAGTAGACATCAGAATAAATTTACCCACGGTCTCTGTGAAGACAGAGATGCTATCAATAGAAATGTATTGTGGTTGTTTATCTTAGCAATACCTGCTTAAACAACAGCGCCGGAGGATACGCATATCCTATCATTCCGTCCTATTAGATCAATAGAGCGTTAACAACATTAGCTCAGAGATCCGGACAAGCAAACACATACGTCTGCAATTGATTAGCAAGCTGTGTCGTAAATAAATTATCATTGGGCGCTCCCATTGATAGCAAATCTGATTGAATACTTGTTTGTTGAGAGTCCATTCTGACGGCAACAAGCGACTCATAAGTGAACGGGAGTCCGGTAAAACAATCAGACGACCCGGAATATGACAGACCAAAACAGAACTTGGTGTACTATAACAAACAGAAGGATTCTTTCCATTAAATTGAATAACGGAAACGAATGAGTGCCTCCCTGGTTCCGGAGATACGCCACTACTGTCGAATTAACGGACAGGATTTGGACATGCGTTTCTGAATAATGTTCATCCAATGACATAAAGCAAGCCTAAAAAACATTATTCCGCGGAAGATAAGTGCTTGCTTAGAGACTGCGGAACCCAAAGACCCTGGCACTTCGAATCCGTTGGGATCAATATTATATCCCAACCTGTTTGACTGGCCACCGTCATAATTATAACACTCGGATCCGGCAACTGCAGTGGCACTCTCTGAGTCAACCACAGAATGTTTGCCCCAGTCTGAATCTCTTGCAACACTAGATAGACAAGAGAACGTGTAAATCGAGCAATTCATGGATTGCTGAAAAGTTGCCGTCGAAGAGAAGCTTCTCCGAGAACGAAGCGACTCAGAGAGAGTTCTTCACCTTACTATCCACGCGCGTGGATGTAGCTAGGGCTGCGTCACGTCTAACCAACTCCAATCAGCCACTGAAGGGCGGAGTTATACGTGAACAAACTACTGCCCTCAAAATAAATCACATTGAGGATAATATCCCGTAATTCTTTTCTTGAAGACGTAATGATAACGCCTCAGTAAGGTGGATTACGTATGATAAAGCGTCTAAGTTAAGTCTACTAGACATCATTGTCGTTTCCAACATTGTGGTTGGAAAAGACATAGACGGCGAAAAAGAATATTTCCAGTCTTTAACCACGCCGTCTAGACGCATATGAACTCTCGGTATGCCCTGCTCTGCCAAAATAAATTATTCGTATAAATGATAAAAAGGCAGAAATGAGCACTGCGGACAAGAAACTAAACTATCATGCTTGGTAGCAGGCTTATATGCATATATAGCGTCGATAAATAATACACATGTTCTGATGACAATATTGGACTGTCGGTAAGTCAGGGACAATGTCCCTGAACCAATCCAAAATTCCGTGTCCAATCACGCTATAAGTCTCTTATCCAACATCGCAGCAATGTAGTCCGAAATAACAATCACTGGAAGATAATGCCAGAAGATATGAATGGCAGCTTCCAATGCTACGAAAGGGAAAACTCGAAATCTTTCGAATCCCTTTTGCCATCCTGTCAGACCCTATAAAGCGTTCGGTCGTCCGTACCTGATGCAACCGCGGACCGCACCGACCCAGCGCCGTCAGATAATTCCTGATTCGACTAAGAAACTGTCGATTGCTGGGATGCTGCGAAAAAACTGTGCTAACTCGGATAGCACGTCCGTCACTGAGGCCTGTGGAGAAGCGGTCCTACAATGCATTGCCGCTAGAAGCTCCGTGATCGTTACCCCGTGCATACTACTACTATGCGAGCGAACGGAGTGTATAGGCCTTGTGTCCCTTGGCTACCGGATGGCGTGACCTATTCGCCGTGGAATCACTGAATGACGAAACTGATCGGATACTCGAGGTCACGTGGCCAATGTGCGGTCGTGTGCCCTGCTGTGAGGATGAGGAAGCATTATCGACAGTCTCTCGGACTGTCAATATAACAGAGCGTCCCGACCGACAGACATATGCTCCGAATGTAAAATATCTGAACCACAACATGCGGTCCCCTATGTTGTTGGACGAGAGAGGGACCTCTCTCGCTCACAGCCCGGACGGACCTGGACAAGCCAGGAACCGGACTAACAGGCTTCCTCCGATCGGTCCTCAATCCGCCGTCACTGGGTGAGTACTAAAGTAATTATAGTGCTCGCATCACCCAAATCTCTTTCCTAGACCGCAACCGACGAACCCGGCAGCCGAACCATTCGATGAATGTACACTACACCAGGTGAACTAGCGAATGTCACTCCGTCGATCCTACAAGGGACCTCTTAGGCGATAGACATATTCCATGAGCACTTATTGCCGCTAGCTCTTCATTAACTATGACGACAGAGGCACACTTTTGAAAGACATCTCCGTAACTTTGCGAACAAGAAACCAGAAATGCTTGGTAATAGCAAGCATATAATAATAATATATATAGCGTTGTTCAATAATTCGAAAGTTTGTGTGACATTATTGGACTATGTCGGAACTGAGGGACGATGTCCCTGAACCGAACCAAAAATTTCTAAGTCCACCGACGCTATCAGTTTCTTATCCGGCATCGCAGCATTCTGGTCCGACGAAAGAAGCTGTAGAAGATCAAGTCAGATGACATACACAACAGCATATGTTGTTCCGAAAGGGAAAGCTCGAAATCCTCCGAATCCCTTTCGGTATCCCGTCGGACCGGATGAAATTTTCGGACGTCCGTACACGCTTCCGCGGAGCATACCGACCCAGCATCGTCGGATAAAAAATATGCGACAGATTCAGTTGATGCTGGGATGCTGCGATAAGCTGTGCTATTTAGGAAAGCACGTCCGTTCCCGAGGCCTGTGCAGTAGCGGTCGTATGATGCATTGCCGCCGGAAGCTCCATGTACGTTGACTCCCGCACACTTTCCTATGCGAACGTCCGGAGTCTGCAGGCCTCATGTCCCTGGCTACCGGATGGTGTGACCTGGTCGCCGATGATTCTCTGACTGGCGAAGCTGACTGGATATCTGAGGTCACGTAGCCAAGAGCGGTCGTGTGCGCTACCATGAGAATGAGGAAGCCTTATTGACAGCCTACTCCGGACTGCCTATATGTCGGAGCGTCCCGAGCGACGGACGTATGCTCCGAATGCGAAACATTTTGTACCACAACATCTGGGGCCAGATGTTGTTGTACGAGAGAGGGGCCTCTCTCGCTCGCCGTCCGGATGGACCAGAACGAGCTATGAACTGGACTAAAAGGCTTCCTCCGTTCTCCTTCTAATCCGCCGTCACTGGGTGTGCATTTGGTTGATTTATAGTGCTCGCATCACCCCAAAACTCCTTCTAGACCGCAACGGACGAACCCGGCTGCCGAACCATTCGATGAATGGACGCTACACCGGGTGAGCTAGCGGACGTCAGAGGCCGTCGAACCTACTAGGGTCCTCTTAGGCAATTGGCGTATTTACATGAGCACTTTTCCGCTAGCCCTTCATTAATTGTGACGACGGAGGCACACTGTTGGAAGACATCACAGATACATCACCCTAATCTTGATCGTCTGAAATAGAAATTGATAAAGTAGAGTGACCCTGCGGGGAAAGGACCGGAGTGTCCAATTCCCCACTAACATACCGTGACATACGCTTCTCATGTTGTCATCAAAATCATACGATACAGAACAGGAGTTAATGCGAGTACACTGACCACATATAGAATGATTATAAAAGTCAGAGGAAGACTTCCTCTTATTACAATTGATCAAAATCCTTTCAATGTGAAAAGAAAACAAAGTCCTGGTACTCGCACTAACCCCTGGCAATCAAAATACATAATAATAATATGATCCATTAATATAGAAAAAATAATTGAAATCAAAATATTTTGAAAAAATATTTTTTCAGAACAGCCCAAGTTTCTGAAAAGTAACGTTGAGCCCCAATGGATCCCAAGCCTAAGTGTGGACAAAAATTTTAAAAATATTTTAGCCAATTTATTCAACACTTACGAACAATAATAATGTATCTAGTTATGATTAAAATAACATCAAGATATTATTTTCAAGAAATCCCCCCCTCACACAGAGGGCTGTTGTAAATGTAAACAATGAGTGTAAAAACACTAAAATAAGACTCCAGGCACCCAGGCCCGGAATCAGTTACCAAAAATACACTATCTGATGCAAAACAGAGACTTCCAGGGAAGAAACTGCAGAACATCAGATGGTAGATGCAGAACACAACGCCTAACCACCCGTAGGTGAAGACGTAAACATGGGGAAAGAACAGAATTCATTCTGTTATTCAGCTAAAACTCCCAAGAAATTTTAGTAATAATAATTACAGAAACTATGCCAAAAGCATGGGAGAATAGCAAGAGGGGACTTAAAGGAAAGGGAGAGAGGAAAACACTGAAAAATCAGTGTAACTAAAAAACCAGAATGACAACAAAATGGCTGCTGCCTCGAAAATAGGTAACTTAACATAATTTCATTAAAAAATTTTAAGTTACAGCCCTGATAACATTCTGTCACACATTTTTCCTCTCCTCCTTCTCTATCCTCCTTAGAATCACCATTTCACTAATATTTATGTGTCTGGCATCATTTAAACTGAGATTTACAAGCACAAAGATCAGTCAGATGTTAACTGATGAAGGGCCAAACTTAGAATGATTAATGGCGCCAATTTCGGAACGTCCTTGACACTGCGCATGCGCAGTAGAGGTGAAGTGTGGAGGGCCATTCAGGACATGTTTTCTTTGGTTTTAGATGCAAATTTTGGGGATTGGGGGGCAAAATTTGTGTTTGGCCCTATATTTTAAGAGTTAGCACCAGCAGCTATGTCTGGGTCATTGGTACAGTATAAAAATATAGGCAACTTAACATAATTTCATAAAAAATTTTAAGTACAGCCCTGATTATTTTTTGTCACTCCTTTTTCCTCTCCTCCTTCTATATCCTCCTTAGAATCACCATTTCTCCAATAATTATGTGTCTGGCATCCTTTAAACTGAGATTTACAAGCACAAAGATCAGTGAGATGTTGACTGATGAAGGGCCAAACAGAGAATGATAATTGGCGCCAATTTCGGTACGTCCTTGACACTGCGCATGCGCAGTAAGGGCAAAGTATGGAGGTCCTTCAGGACATGATTTCTTTTGGTTTTAGATGCAAATTTTGGGGATTGGGGGGCAAAATTTGTGTTTGGCCCTAGATTTTTAAGAGTTAGCACCAGCTATGTCTGGGTCATTGGTACAGTATAAAAATATTCGTGAATGTGGATGGCTGAGACCAATATGCAGCCTTCATTAAATCTGTAATAGCAATACTATTTGCGTAAGCCCAAGATGTAGAAAGAGCTCTTACTTCATGAGCCGAAATCTTAAGCACAGACTGCTGAGTTGAAGATAGATTATCATTAGCAGTACGGATAGTTAATTGAATCCATCTAGCAATAGAATGGACTGTAATGTCCTTTCTATTAGGCATCAGAGACAGAAAGAAGCGTTTTCATCCCTTTCTGATAAACTGAGATCTTCGTTTATGAATACGTAAAGCTCTAACCGGACAGAGTAAAGGCCTATGCCTGTCTGAAGACGGAAGGGCCTTAATAACAATAGGTTCCGGATATTTATTAGGAGCCTGATTCTTAGCCAAAAATCCAACATTAGTAGTAAAGGTAATAGTGTTCCCGACACTACGATAGTGATAATCGTCCACAGATAGTGCATGAAGCTCACTGACTCTTCTAGCAGAAGAGAAAGCTAAGAGAAATGCTGTCTTATAAGATAAGAATTTGTAGTCCACTGTCTCAAGAGGCTCAATGGCTTTTCTTTTAGTTTAAGAAGAACCCAAGCTAAATTCCATTTAGGAATTAATCTAAGGGTTCTAGGTCTATTTATCGAGAAGTTTCTAACTAATTTAGATAAAGAGACATTAGATCCAATTTGTAAAGTATCATGGTGTGCATAGGTATCAGATAACATAGACCTATAACCTTTAATAGTAACAGGCTGCAGTTTGATCTCATCAAACAAGTATACTAGAAAGTTTGCAATGTCTGGAATGGAGGGATCAAAAATATCAACAGAATGATCCCTACACCAATGACAAAAGACCTTCCACTTAGCCTCATAGTTTAGCGAAGAGGAGGTCCTCCTACAGTTAGAAATCGCGTCCACTGCTCGTCCTGTAAAATGCTTGCCGTGCAAGAAGGACCGCACAACGGAAATACGTGAAGGTTGAGACCTTGCGGGTTGTGATGTAGTTGACATGATTTCCCCAGCGAAAGAAGATCCTCTCGTGGAGGAAGCTTCCGTGGTAAGTCCCACAGCAGACACCTGAGTAGATTTATCCACGGTCTCTGTGGAGACAGAGATGCTACCAATAGAATTTTGCATTGAGATTGTTTTATCTTTAGCAATATCTGCTGAATCAACGGCGCTGGAGGATATGCATATCCTATCATTCCGTACCACGAGATTGATAGAGCATCTACTGCATATGCTCGGGGATCCGGACATGGAGACACATACGTCTGCAACTGATTGTTGAGCTGTGTCGCAAATAAGTCTATCATTGGCCGCTCCCATTGGTAGCAAATCTGATTGAATACCTGTTTGTTGAGAGTCCATTCTGATGGCAACAAGTGACCCTTCCGTGAAAGGGAGTCTGCTAATACATTCAGACGACCCGGAATATGACGGACCGAAAGTAGAACTTGGTGTTCTAGAACAAACAGAAGGATTCTTTCCGTTAAATTGAATAACGGAACGGAATGAGTGCCTCCCTGGTTCCGGATATACGCTACTACTGTCGTATTGTCGGACAGGATTTGGACATGTGCTTTCTGAATAATGTTCATCCAATGACGTAGTGCAAGCCAAATTGACATCATTTCCTTGATGTTTATGTGCTTGCCTAGAAACTGCGGATCCCAAAGACCCTGGCACTTCTAATCCGTTGGGATCAATGTTGCACCCCAACCTGTTTGACTGGCATCCATCATAATCGTAAAACTCGGATCCGGCAACTGCAGTGGGACTCCCTGAGTGAACCACTGAATGTTTGCCCAAGTCTGAATCTCGTTTCACTTGATTTGACAAGAGAACGTCTATATCGAGCGAATGAATCTTTACACTTCAATTCTGAGTCAAGAAAATTTGGAGAGGACGAGTGCGTAACCGCCCCATCGGAATGAGATCCGCAGCAGCTCCGCACAGACCTATCAGTCTCATGAACTCTCTCGCTGTGACTTTGTCTGAGTGAAGACAATAGCAAGCGTAACAACTGATTAATTTCGCTCTGGTTAACGGCAGACGAACGAGATTGTTGTGCGTCTCGAAGCTCATTCCCAGATGAGTGAATGACTTGGACGGCACCAGATCCAACTTCTCCTCGTTTATTATAAAATCGAGACATCGGAGTAATAGAAGCAGATTCTGCACATCGTTCTGAAGCGTTAACTTGTTGCCGTACCTCTGAAGAATGTCGTCCAGGTAGGCCGACGTTACCGCAGACGAATGAGCTCGGAAATATATCATTACCGAGTTCATCATTCGAGTGAAAGCCCAGGGCGCTAGGTTCAAACCGAAGCACATTGCTCGGAACTGATATACAACTCCTAGGACTGCGAAGCGTAGATACTTTCTGAATGTCGGATGTACCATGACGTGAAAGTACGCATCCTTGAGATCTATGCTTGTAGCATAGTCGTTCACCCGAATACTCGCTCTGACTGATCGAATTGTCTCCATATAGAACTTCGGAGCGATGATCAGCTTGTTTATCCAGCTCAAATCTATGTCTGGACGGAACGAGCCGTCTGGTTTCGGAACCAGAAACAGATGGCTGTAGAAACCCGGTGATTCCTGGTCTTCTACGACCTCTACCGCATTCTTCTTCAGAAGAGACTGTACTTCTGATAAAAGAGCGTCTCTTTTCTGCGGATTTGACGGAGGCTGAGTCCATTTTGGACTTCGAGTTAATGGAGGCTTTCAGTTGAAGGATATTCTTAGTCCTTCCGAAATTACCCCTCGAACCCAGTATGAAGTTCTTGGTCGTCCGTACCTGATGCTTCAGCGGAGCGTACCGACCCAGCGTCGTCGGATAATTCCTGATCCGACAGAGATTCTGTCATTTGCTGGGATGCTGCGATAAGTTGTGCTATTTGGGACAGCACGTCCGTCACTGAGGCCTGTGGGGTAGCGGTCTTACGTTGCTTTGCCACTGGAAGCTCCGTGTATGTTGACTCCTGAATACTTCTTTTATGCGAACGTCCGGGGGTCTACAGGCCTCGTGACCCTGGCTACCGGATGGCGTGACCTGGTCACCGTGGAATCCCTGATCGGCGAAGCTGGCTGGATATCCGTGGTCACGTAGCCAAGGTGCGGTCGTGTGCGCTGCCGTGAGGATGAGGAAGCCCTATCGACAGTCTCTCCGGACTGTCTATATAACGGAGCGTCCCGAGCGGCGGACGTATGCTCCGAATGCGAAACATTTTGTACCACAACATCTGGTCCCAGATGTTGTTGTACGAGAGAGGGACCTCTCTCGCTCGCAGCCCGGATGGACCTGGACGAGCTAGGAACCGGACTAATAGGCTTCCTCCGTTCTCTCCTCTGATCCATCATCACTGGGTGTGCACTTTGTCTTATTATAGTTCTCGCATCACCCAAATCTCCTTCCTAGACCACAACGGCCGAACCCGGCTGCCGAGCCATTCGATGAATGGTCGTTACACCGGGCGAGCTAGCGGACGCCAATGCCGTCGATCCTACTAGGGACCTCTTAGGCAATTGACATATTTCCATGACCACTTTTGCCGCTAGCTCTTCATTTAACTGTGACAATGGAGGCACACTTTTGGAAGACATCACGGAAACATCACCCTGTTCTTGTTCCTCTGAAATAGAGATTGGTAAACTAGAGTGACCCTGTGTAGAAAGAACCGGCATGGCCTTTTCCCCGCTAACAACATACCGTGACACACGTTTCCAATGTTTGTCATCCCAATTGACACATACTGAACAGGAGTTAGTGTGAGTACACTGACTACAATTAATACAATGATTATGAAAGTCAGAGGAAGATTTCCTCTTATTACAATTTGAACAATATCCTTTCATTGTGAAAAGAACACAAAAAGTCCTAGTACTCACACCAACCCCTGAAAACAAAGATACATAATAACATGATCCATTAACATAGAAAAAATAATTGAAATCCAAAAATTTTTTGAAAAAATATTTTTTCAAAAAAGCCCAAGTTTCTGAAAGTAACATTGAGCCCCAATGGATCCCAAAAAAGCCTAAGTGTGGACCAAATTTTTTAAAATATTACAAAAAAATTAATGCAAAACTTACGTATAATAATAATGTATCTTGTTATGATTAAGCTAATACAAAGACAAGAAATCCCTCTCAACAGAAACCATTGTCAATGTAAACAAGAAGTGTATAAACACCAGAAACATGACTCCAGGCACTGATAAACATGGCCTGAAATCAGTTACAATAACAATAGCCCGGCAGATACGGGGTTGAACCCTGTTTTATGGTCTATAGAATTTTTCTTTGTGGTTTCTTTACCTTTGACCTGCACAGATTCCTAAACTAAATGATGCCACTCTGGCATCATTGAGCATTTTGCATAAATCAAGATGGCCGCCAAGATGGCCGCTAAAAAATGAAAATACTGTAAATGCAAATCAAGCACAGATTTAACAGATGCTGGCCCAACAAGGATCCAGACTATAATGAAATTTAGCAAAAATTACTGTGATGGCATTAACCAGGATCTTGAAGAAAAACTTAAACAAGACAGTTCTCTCACCATCCGCTGCCACAGAAGCTGTGTTTCATCTTACACTTCTAAAACCCACTATCAAAGACATCTTAAGAGAATTGGTACACAAGATATTGGTCTAACAGATGAACCAACAAAACGTAGGAGGAGATCAGGAACTCCAAAGTTTGATTTTCAGCAACACTGCATTTTGTGTGGCCAGGAATGTAATGTAAATAAAGACAAAAAGAACCCTTCGCGTTGGCGGAAGGCTTTTCTTTGTAGAACTGCAGATTCTCGGTTCAGTGTGACTGACTTTAAACAGAACATTTTAGACAAGTGTAAGCAAAGAGGTGACCGCTTAGCAGATGAGGTTCGTGTTCGGATTCAAGGCTCTGTGAGTGACTTGCATGCTGCAGATGCACGATACCATGTCAATTGTAGAACTAATTTTATGTCAAAAAGGTCTGTCCAATGTGCAGCATCATCATCCCAGTCAATATCAAGTGAACAAGATGAAGCATTTAATATTCTCATTCAGTCTCTCTCAGCCGATCAATCAAAAATTTGGAATTCTGCCGAACTTTACCAAATGTATCAGGATGAGGGTGGAACCATCATACCACGCAGACGAATATGTAGTGAATTGTCAAATTATTTTGGAGAAGATCTCATTGAGTTAACATCCCCTGGGTTAGCAAATCTTGTAATATTCAAAAGTAAGGCTGCATCTCTGTTACGACTTGTTGCAGATCAAGATGATGATGGTGGGCTTGAAGCAGCATTGAATAAAGTTAGTAAACAAATTGTCAGTGAAGTAAAGAGAATCAACATGGATAGAACCACTATGACACAAGGCCAAACAAGCAGACTATAGAAAGCTCCGTGAGTGAAACGTGCATGGCATTATTGTCAAAAATATCACCGAAATTAGTCAGATCGTCTACAGCATACCTGATCAGCAATATTCTAACAAGTATCATCCTTAACCATTACACAGTTCTGCAGATAGCTCTCGGAGTGTTGATGAGAAATTCAAAAGCACTTGTTAAACAAATGAACGAATTCAATGTAACCTGCTCATATGACGAGGTGCTGCGGTTTAAGAAATCTGCAGCAAATGCAGCTGCTAAGGATTCTTCCTTGTCCCTGTGTGGATTATCCAACGGTTCTGCTGGGATGATTCAATTTGTAGTTGACAATTTTGATGCGGACATATCGTCTCAAAACGGCAAGTTATCAACCCATTCGTTAGCAGTGCTTGTTACACAACCTCAACAAAATAACAGCGCCGAAGAGGAAAACGTGGTTATTGATCGCATACCAAAGTCCAAAATGGCCGAGAAGATTGAATATGACTTTCGTATTGAACACTACAGTGGCAGTAAAAAGCCGAAAATGCCAGATAAAGAAGTTTGTAAATCGGTTCTACCTCTGAAGGTTCTTGCAAGCATGGTCATTACTACAAAGCACGCAAGGGAAACTGACTTCATCTTTCTGAAGGACATGGCCACTGTAGATGGGTGCCCAGAGTATAATGGCTACAATACAAGAGGAGCGAGACAACACGGTCACTCCTTCAGTGTCAAAACAAAAGCCGTTTATATGCCTTTGATTGACATGACACCGTCTGACCCTGATACAATCATGACAGCTCTGACAGTTGCTCAGTCACAGACAGCACAAAGTAAGCAAGAATTTACTGTTTTTACAGCTGACCAACAGTTGTATCGAGTGGCAGTCAATGTTCTCTGGTCATATCCAGAACAATTTGATAATGTTGTTTTGCGGCTTGGAGGAATGCACACACTGATGAGTTTTGCAGGTTCTGTTGGAACCCTCATGGCAGAAAGTGGACTCGCCGAGATTATGGAAGCTGCATTTGGGGGCGTCGGCAAAATGTTGAATGGGAAAAAAATTCCTCAAAATATCAGAGCATTCAGAATGGTTGCAGAGGAACTGCTCAGGCCTTTACTGAATGAAATGCCCTTGGGAAAGATGAGTGACTTAGAAAGTATTTTGGAAGAACGGGCAATGTCTAGCAGGACATGCAGGGTCTGGATCAACTGCCTTATCAACGCTGTGTTTATAATGATGATGTATGTCAGAGCCGAAAGAGAGAGTGACTGGCCTTTGCACATTGTGGCATTCAAGCAAATGCTCCCATAGTTTTTTTGCAGCAGGACATGTCAATTACGCACGGTATGGTATGTACTACATTCGAGCAATGGAGGCGATGCCAGCTGGTGTATTGGAAAAGTTCATGAAAGGGGACCATGTGATGCGGAATGTCCCAGGAATATGGAACGGAATCTGGAGTGACATGTTTATAGAGACTACCTTTATGAGGTATGGTCATGGCAAAAGTGGAATTATCGGAATCACTTTGAAGCCTGATACACTGAAGATATGGGCATTGAGTCTTCACACATGTAGTAGACTTGAGAAAGACCTGGCAGAACTCAATGACACACTTGAGCAGACGAATCAAGAGATGCACAAAGAAGAAACAAAGGGACGAATTGCAGCAGATGCCACTGATAAGGCAAATATTCGCAAGAAGCTTCAAATGTGCATTGACCCACTGGATCCAAAGCAGCATACAGCAGAGATAGTCGACATTGTAAGTGGCAAATTGGCACCATCCTGTGTGAACGTGGACAAAGCCATCGAATTGGGCAGGCAACAGATGCATGACTTAGAGAAGTCATGGCCAGAAGGATTTTATGAAACGCTTCCGCGAACAGTTGTCACTCAGGCTGTCTCAAAAAAACACTTGAAAGTGGGTGATACCAAGGTATTCGACACAGACCTTATCTATTCTAGAGTAATAGGATTGCAAGCAAGCTTACGAGAGGTTGATGTCAAGAAGATATTGTCTTACGAACGGTCTCCGGTCCCAACCGCAATGTTCACAGAATCTGGGGACATGAAGATTTGCAAGACTAAATCAGTTCTCAAACAACATCTGCAAAAGGACGTATCCATCAGGCACACCTCAAAAGACATCATAACTTGTACAGTTATAGATGGCTCAGCAATTCTTTATGTTGTTCATTGGCCTGTTAATGGTACTGTACAGGATTACCTTAGTAACTATAGAAGCCACATCGAAGGAAAACTTGGGGAAGGTGATGTCTATCTCATCTTTGATTGCTACAGACCCTACAGCACCAAAGGTGTCACCCGATCAGCAAGGGCAACACAAGCCAGTCGAGTACATCAAATGTCTGCTGCAATGCAATTACCAAGTCAGAAAGTGGTGCTGTCTGTGGCCGAAAATAAGCGTCAGCTCATAGCGCTTATATGCGAAGACTTGATAAAGGACGAGGCAATTCTCAGGGTAAAAACATCAAGGCACAAACTTGTCATAACAGGTGAAGACATCATACCTACAGAAATTCATAAATGTACTGTGATCAGACGAGTTGACATGAGGACTAACCACGAGGAAGCAGACAACATTCTAGTCCACCAAATGGTAATGGCAGCACAGGAAGGCCATGCGGGCATATCTGTTATATCAGATGACACTGATGTATTTGTCCTGTTATTGCACCATTACTTGACTCAAAATCTTTCCACGATAGTGATAATGGAGTCTCCGGTTCGAGGTAGAAAAGCTGGTGATATTAAAGCTACTGTTGATGATAACAAAGATATCATCCCATACTTGCTGGCAGCACATGCTCTCTCAGGGTGTGATACAGTGGGGTCTTACACCGGAATCGGCAAGTTGGCTGTGCTGAAAACATTGAGAGCAGGACAATCGCTTGATTTATTGGGTGACATCAAGGCAAATATGGTTGATGTAATCAAGCAGTCAACAGAATTTATTAGCAAGTGTTATGGACAGCCAAATGCCGAAACCATGTCGGTGGCGAGGCAAAACCTGTGGGCTAAAAGGATTGGAAAAGCTTCAACATCCACACCTCAGCTGAAGTCTCTACCACCAACAACAGAGTCGTTCGTGGAAAATGTCAAACGGGCACATCTTCAGGCATGCATCTGGAAACACGCCCTGGATGGAGATCCACCTGACTTAGATCCACTGGAGTTTGGATGGCTTCGTGATGAGGATGCCAAATCACTTGCGCCTGTTATGGTTCCCGCTGATGTTGCGCTTGCACCTCCAGATGTTTTAAAACTAATTAAGTGCTCTTGTGAAAGTGAGCGCCCATGTTCCTCCTTGAGATGCAGATGTAACCAAGCCAGGCTCCCATGTACCATGTTTTGTGCATGCAAGGGTGATGAGGTTTGCTGTAATGGACAGAGACCCTTTGTTCCTGACAAGTAGAGACTCAAAGTGTAGGAATCACTGCTCGATAGTGTTTTGAAAACAAAATTAATATTGAACCACTTTCCAATTTCAGTATATTTTATATATTAACATATTTCGGATGGGGAAAGTCTGTTTACCTTTGTAGGTTTTTCCTATGTTCATGTTCAGGCTTAACATCTATTTTGGGCCGAACCCGCTTTTCAATGATTTATTGAATAACAATATTGCTAAAATATGTATCAAATTCCACAATATTATTTGTATTTGATGTAGTTTATGCGGATTAATCCATAAGAGATGAGCAGATAATCAGAATTTGTACATAAATTGCATAAATTGACCAAAAAACGGGCATTTTCATTATTCTGGTAGCCATTTTGGACGCCATATTGAATTATGCAAATTGTTAAGTGATTGTTTCGGGCACGAATTTGTTTACTATTTCTCGATCAAAATTTAAAGTACCTTGTTTAAGCATATTGCATGCCAAAATGAACATTAACCAACATTTTCCATGTTTTGGCAGCCATCTTGGACACCATCTTGAATTATGCAAATTGCTCAATGATGCCAGTTTGGCATCATTCAGTTTCGGTTATTACATGGTTCAAAGAAACAGATTCAGCCAAAAAAAATTCTATAGACCACAAAACAGGGTTTAGCCTAAAAACAGCTTTTATCTGCCGGACTGCAACATCTGATGCAAAACAGAGACTTCCAGCGAAGAAACTGCAGAACATCAGATGGTAGATGCAGAACACTACGCCTAAACACCCATGGGTGAGGACGTAAACATGGGGAAAAGAACAGAATTCATTCTGTTACCCAGCTAAAACTCCCAAGAAATTTTAGTAATAATATTACAGAAAATATGCCAAAAGCATGGGAGAATAGCAAGGGGGGACTTAAAGGAAAGGGAGAGAGGAAACACTGAACAAGCAGTGTAACTTTATAGCAAGAATGACAACAACAGGCCCATGCCTCGAAATTAGGCAACATAACATAATTTCGTAAAAAAATTTTTAAGTTACAGCCCTGATTATTTCCTGCCACTCATTTTTCCTCTCCTCCTTCTATGTCCTCTTTAGATCCACCATTTCTCTAATATTTATGTGTCTGGCATCATTTAAACTGAGATTTACAAGCACAAATATCAGTCAGATGTGAACTGATGAAGGGCCAAACAAAGAAATGATAATTGGCGCCAATTTCGAGACCTCCTTGACACTGCGCATGCGCAGTGGAGGAAAAGTATGGAGGACCATTTAGGACATGATTTTTTCGGTTTTAGATGCAAATTTTGGGGATTGGGGGGCAAAATTTGTGTTTGACCCTAGATTTTTGAAAATTAGCACCAGCTATGTCTGGGTCATTGGTATAGTATAAAAATATGTGGTTTCCCACAGGGCTTCTATAGTAATTATAAGACACAATTGCAGCCATGTTTGCAACCCATTCAACATTAAATGAGGATCATTGGTAGAGGGTGTCTCAGTCATCAACCATGCAAAGTTTCCAAACATTTGGCCCAGTGGTTTCAGAGGAGAAGATTTTTCAAAATCCACCAATCAGAATCAAAAAATGTTTCTGGCAGCCATGTTTTTTTGATGCATGGTAACAAAAATGAGGAGCATTTGTAGAAGACCTCCCATAGACTATCCCTGCCAGGTTTGGTTCACGTGGGCTCAGTAGTTCCAGAGAAGAAGATGAAAATGTGATTTCCCATAGGGTTTCTATAGGAACTATAACCGCTAATTTGCAGCCATGTGTACAACCCCATCAACATTAAATGAGGATCGTTGGTAGAGGACATCCCATAGATCATTCCTGGCAAGATTGGTTCACATCTGCTCAGTAGTTCCAGAGAAGAAGATGAAAATGTGATTTCCCATAGGGTTTCTATAGTAACTATAAGCCACAATTTAAGCCATGTTTGGAACCCGAACAACATTAAATGAGGGTCGTTGGTAGAGGGGGTCCCAGTCATCAACCATGCAAAGTTTCAAAACATTTGGTCCTGTGGTTTCAGAGGAGAAGATTTTTGAAAATCCACCAATCAGAATCAAAGAATGCATCCGGTGGCCAGGTTTTCAAACCCATGGGAACAAAATGAGGATCATTTGTAGAGGACCTCCCAGAGACTATCCCTGCCAGCTTTGGTTCATGTCGGCTCAGTAGTTCCAGAGAAGAAGATGAAAACGTAATTTCCCATAGGGTTTCTATAGTAACTGTAAGCCGCAATTGTGGACATGTTTGTAAAATGAGGATCGTTGGCAGAGGGGGTCCGAGTCATCATTTATATGAAGTTTCAAAACATTTGGCCTGGCGGTTTCAGAGTAAAACGTTTTGGAAAATCCACCAACCAGAATCAAAGAATGTCTCTGGAAGCCATGTTTTTCATCCGACGGGAATTATTTATTTATTTATTGGTGTTTAAGGTCACCTACTTCTGCACAATGGCTAATCATGACCACAACATGGAGATAAACAAGGTCAGCCAATCGTTTATACCCCATGTTGCCTATTTTAGAGGACTCGCACCCCAAGCATTAGTAACTGGGTCCTACTTTACCAGTGAAACAAAACTTGTTTACCAAAGTAAACAAACACTGCTTCACTTCCCGGGGTTCGTGCTGGGGCATCCGACGGGAACAAAATGAGGATTGTTTGTAGAGGACCACCCATAGACCATTCCTGCTAAGCTTGGCTCACACCGGCTCAGTGATTACAGAAAAGATGAAAATGTGAAAAGTTTACGGACGCCGGATGACAGATGCCGGTGGACGCCAAGTGATGAGAAAATCTCACATGACCTTTTAGCTAAAAAGGACAAATTTAATGTTAATTAAAAGCTGTTATGATTCTTGGAAGGAAAGCTGGAGTCACATTCTCTTCCTAGAAGCTATGATTAACCAAGGCAAACGTAACATGACAAATAATAATAACACAATATGTACAGCATTTATATATATACACTGGATAATATCTACCTGTTTTGGTCTGGACTGATCCTCACTATCACCATGGCCCAGTCTTCCATATCTACCTTTGCCCCATGTGAACAGCTCTCCATTGGATGTAATGCATGCACTGTGTGCACCACCAGCAGCTATATCAACTATTTCTTTTCCTCGTAGTGATTCAATGATTCTAGGTCTATCACAGGGGCTGAAAAAAGTGATATATATGTTTATATTTTTAATTGAATAATATAATATTAAACACGTCCTGCTCCAGATATGAGATATTACCAGGTATCATTACACCCCTTAAGTGTGAGTTATTTGGACACAATTGTTAATGGGTTGATAAAAGGTTGATAAAAGTTATAACTGTGATACAGGGTATACAAAATATATACATACCCAATGTAACTGGATAAAATTAAAGTTTTTAAGCAAAGAACAATAACTACATGTGCTGTCTAAGATCTGAAATGACCAAATAACAGAAAAAAATCTTGTGGGGTAGGATAAGTGTCACACATTATTTCAGTGCCCCAAAAGTTAAAAAATTTATAGTAATTTATATATTTTTTATACTTACCAATGACCCAGACTTAGCTGGTGCTAACTCCAACAAAACCAGGGCCAAACACAAATTTTGCCCCCCAATCCCCAAAATTTGCATCCAAAACAAAAAGAAATCATGTCCTAAAGGACCTCCATAGTACGCCTCTACTGCGCATGCGCAGTGACGCAGTCGTCCCGAAATTGGCGCCAATTATCATTCTTACTGGCAGTGCCTGGTCAGCGCTATGTACTCAGCGGGGAGGCAAGAGTTCCCAACTCCAGGGAGGGCCATCCCCGTCTGGGTCATTGGTAAGTATAAAAAATATATAAATTACTATAAATTTTTTAACATTTTTATACTGTACCAATGACCCAGACTTAGCTGAATAGTAAACAGGCTGGAGGGCCTAGGACATAGAGGAAAATCCAATAAGCTCAATTATATAGTAAAGAGGTAACCCCTTAAGGAGAAAAGGAGTATTAGGCTTTACATGTATCTTTCTTATTTAAAATTAAATTAGAAAGATACACTACCCTTAATAATTGAGCACAATAACATTCATGTTCTCTATTAACATCCAGTATAACCCTTATACTAATTATTTTTAAAGCAAGCCAATAAATAAAGTAGTCCAGAGAAATGAGACTCTTTATAATCATTTAAAAGTGTCCGAGTATTGTATATTAAAGCCCGTTTGACACTTGACATATACAAATGCTTCACACCGAGCTACACTTTAAAAATAAGACATGAATGAATTTAAACATTAATATTACACTTTAAAACCATCCCGGAAGCGACTCAGAAATACTGACTTGGAGGAGGCATTCCCTTGCTTTTCACTATAAAGCAGGTGACCTAAGGGAACACCCGCCCCCCCCCCCCCCCCCCTTCCCCTTGCCCTGGGTCAAATAGCCCAGAGTGAAGAGGGCAGCCGGACGGAGTCACTGCCGGAACAGAAAGCCTGCATAACTATAGTTGCAACTGTTTAGTGGACGACATTCTGAGCAACAGATAACGGACCTAAACAATGCAGGTCTCCAGAAATGGACTCAATATTTCTGAGATAAAAATTCGTAAATGTGGATGGCTGAGACCAATAAGCAGCCTTCATTAAATCTGTAATAGCAACACTATTAGCATAAGCCCAGGAAGTAGAAAGAGCTCTTACTTCATGAGCAGAAATCTTAAGCACAGACTGCTGAGAAGAAGATAAATCTTCATAAGCAGTACGGATAGTTAACTGAATCCATCTAGCAATAGAATGGACTGAAATGTCCTTTCTATTAGGCATCAAAGACAGAAAGAAACGTTTCCGTCCCTTTCTGATAAACTGAGATCTCTGTTTATAGATACGTAGTGCTCTAACAGGACAGAGTAAAGGCCTACGCCCGTCTGAAGACGGAAGAGCCTTAATAACAATAGGTTCCGGATATTTATTAGGAGCCTGATTCTTAGCTAAAAAACCCACATTAGTAGTGAAGGTGATAGTGTTCCCAACACTACGATAATGAGAATCATCCACCGATAGTGCATGAAGCTCACTGACTCTTCTGGCAGAAGAGAAAGCTAAGAGAAAAGCTGTCTTATAAGATAAGAATTTGAAATCTACTGTCCCAAGAGGTTCAAATGGCTTTTCCTTCAATTTAAGGAGAACCCAAGCTAAATTCCACTTAGGAATTAATCTAAGAGTTCTGGGTCTATTTATCGAAAAGTTTCTAACCAATTTCGACAAAGAGACATTAGATCCAATTTGTAAACTATCATGATGTGCATAGGTATCAGATAACATAGATCTATAACCCTTTATAGTAACAGGCTGCAGTTTGATTTCGTCAAACAAGTATACTAGAAAGTTTGCAATGTCTGGTATAGAGGGATCAAATATATCTACAGAATGATCCCTACACCAACGACGAAAAACCTTCCACTTAGCCGCATAGTTTAGCGAAGAGGAGGTCCTCCTACAGTTAGAAATCGCGTCCACTGCTCGTCCTGTAAAGTGCTTGCCATGCAAGAAGGACCGCACAACGGAAAAACGTGAAGGTTGAGACCTTGCGGGTTGTGATGGAGTTGGCGCGATTTCCCCTGCGAAAGAAGATCCTCTCGTGGAGGAAGCTTCCGCGGTAGGTCCCACAACAGACACCTGAGTAGATTTATCCACGGTCTCTGTGGCGACAGAGATGCTACCAACAGAATCTTGCATTGAGATTGTTTTATCTTTAGCAATACTTGTTGAATTAACGGCGCTGGAGGATACGCATATCCTATCATTCCGTCCCAAGGGATCGACAGAGCGTCTACTGCAAATGCTCTTGGATCCGGACACGGAGACACATACGTCTGCAACTGATTGTTGAGATGTGTCGCAAATAAATCTATCATTGGCCGTTCCCATTGGTAGCAAATCTGATTGAATACTTGTTTGTTGAGAGTCCACTCCGACGGCAACAAGCGACCCTTTCGTGAAAGGGAGTCTGCTAGCACATTCAGACGACCCGGTATGTGACGGACCGAAAGAAGAACGTGATGTTCTAACGCAAACAGAAGGATTCTTCCCGTTAGATTGAACAACGGAACTGAATGAGTGCCTCCCTGATTCCGTATATACGCCACTACTGTCGTATTGTCGGATAGGATTTGGACATGAGCATCGTGAATAATGTCCATCCAGTGACGTAACGCAAGCCAAATTGACATCTTTTCCTTGATGTTTATGTGCTTGCACAGGAATTGCGGATCCCAAAGACCCTGGCATCTCGAATCCGTTGGGATTAATGATGCACCCCAACCTGTTTGACTGGCATCCGTCATAACGGTAAAACTCGGATCCGGCAACTGCAGCGGAACTCCTTGAGTTAACCACTGAATGTTTGCCCAAGTCTGAATCTCTTGTTTCACTTGATCTGACAAGAGAACGTCTACATCGAGCGAATGAATTTTCACACTCCAATTCTGAGTCAGGAAAATTTGAAGAGGACGTGTGCGTAGCCGCCCCATCGGAATGAGATCCGCGGCGGCTCCGCACAGACCTATCAATCTCATAAATTCTCTCGTCGTGACTTTGTCTGTGTGCAGACAATAGCGAGCGTAACAACTGACTAATTTCGCTCTGGTTAACGGCAGACGAACGAGATTGTTGTGCGTCTCGAAGCTCATTCCCAGATGAGTGAATGACTTGGACGGCACCAGATCCGACTTCTCCTCGTTTACTATAAAACCGAGACGTCGGAGCAATAGAAGAAGATTCTGAACATCGTTCTGAAGCGTTAACTCGTTGCCGTACCTCTGAAGAATGTCGTCCAGGTAGGCCGACGTTACCGCAGACGAATGAGCTCGGAAGTAGATCATTACCGAGTTCATTACCCGAGTGAAAGCCCAGGGTGCTAGATTCAATCCGAAGCACATCGCCCGGAATTGATACACCACTCCTAGGACTGCGAAGCGTAGATACTTCCGGAATGTCGGATGTACCATGACGTGAAAGTACACATCTTTGAGATCTATGCTCGTTGCATAATCGTTCACCCGAATACTCGCTCTGACCGATCAAATCGTCTCCATATAAAACTTCGGAGCGACGATCAGCTTGTTTATCCAGCTCAAATCTATGACTGGACGGAACGAGCCGTCTGGTTTCGGAACCAGAAACAGATGGCTGTAGAATCCCAGAGATTCCTGGTTTTCTACGACCTCTACCGCGTTCTTCATTAAAAGAGACTGCACCTCTGATAACAGAGCGTCTCTTTTCTGTGGATTTGACGGAAGATGAGTCCACTTTGGACTTCGAGTTAATGGAGGCTTTCGTTTGAAGGATATCTTTAGACCTTCCGAAGTCACTCCTCTCACCCAAGGGTCGTCCGTAATCGACGCCCACTCTTGTGAAAAACTCGACAACCTTCCGCCAACCGGAATGCGATAGAGGTTTAAGCCATCACCTCCTGGACCTGCGAGGCCTGCGGTAGGAGAAACCACGTCTTCCACGACCCGCACCTCGCCTCGTCGACCTCGGGGCATCCGACCGATTGTCCCGGCCTGAAGGACGTCCCGAACGAGAGTCGCTATCCTGACGGTCTCTCGAATAAGACCAAGAGGACACACCGGAACCTCTATAGGAACCTCTCTTGGGCGCATTAGACCCAGAAGTGCCTGTCTTATTCGTGTCTGCTGTATCCGACTTTTTAGGAGCCGATCTGAACAACAGAGAATCATTAGCTTTCTTTTTAATTTTATCATAAATAGCGGAAAGCTTGCCGTCAAAGAGAAGTTCTCCTGAGACCGAAGCGACTCTAAGAGAGTTCTTCACCTTAGAATCCACTAGTGTGGATGTAGCTAGGGCTGCGTCACGTCTAACCAACTCCAGATTTGCCACTGAAAGGGCGGAGTTACACGTGGAATAAGCTACTGCCCTTGAAAGAAGTCTTAAAGAGGATTGTATATCCTGAAACTCTTCCCCTTGAAGGCGCAGTGATAACGCCTTAGTAAGGTGATCTGCGTAAGATAAGGCATCTAAATTGGCTCTGTTAGACGCAATAGCTGTTTCCAACACCGCGGTTGGAATAGAAGCTGACGATGGTAATGATAGCTCTAAGTCTTCCGCCTCGTCGTCCATACGCAGAGGAACTCTCGGTATACCCTGTCCTGCCGTATCGAATTTATTCCTTGCATTAATGAAAGGCAGGTTAAGAGTATTAGCGGACAAGAAACCTGCTTTCCCCGTCCTGGAAGCAAGTTTAAATATAGCGTCGTTCAATAATTCAAATGTTCTTGCAACATTATTGGACTGCGACGGAAACTCGGGAGCGATGTCCCTGAACCGCTCAAAAAGTCCAATGACGCTATAATTCTCTTGTCCGGAAGCGCAACAGTCTGGCCCGACGGAACAACTTGAGGGAGAAAGTGCCGGATGAAGTCCACGGCAGCTTTATGTTGTTCCGAAAGGGATAGCTCCAATTCATCCGTATCCCTTTCACCATCCGGTCGGACCTCCCGATGTTCCCGGTCGTCCGCCCCCGATGCTTCGGCGGAGCGTACCGACCCAGCGCCGTCGGATAATTCTCGATCCGACACCGTTCCTGTCGGCTGCTGGGATGCTGCGATAAGCTGTGCTATCTGCACAAGAATGTCCGACGTCGAGACCTGCGGAGGCGCAGTCTTTCGCTGCTTCGCCGAGGGCAGCACCGCATCAGATGGCTCCCGCATACTTTTCCTATGCGAACGTCCGGAGTCCATCGGTCTCGAATCCCTGGCTGCCGGATGGTGTGACCTGGTCGCCGAAGAATCCTTCATCGGCGAAGCTGGTAAAATATCGGCGGTCACGCAGCCAAGGTGCGGTCGTGTGCACTGACGAGAAGAGGAAGCCTTAACAGTCTCTGCGGACTGCTTATACAACGGAGCGTCCCGAGCGACGGACGTATGCTCCGCTAAAGACACATTTTGTACCACAACATCTGGTCTCAGATGTTGTTGTACGAGAGAGGGACCTCTCTCGCTCGCGGCCCGGCTGGACCTGGACGAGCTAGGAACCGGACTAAAAGGCTTCCTCCGTTCTCGTTTACTATCCGCCGTCACTGGGTGTGCATCTATTATGTTTATAGTGCTCGCATCACCCAAAATTTCCTCTTGGACCGCATCGGACGAACCCGGCTGCCGAACCATTCGGTGAATGGACGCTACACCGGGCGAGCTAGCGGACGACATTTGTCTAATCTCCATGAGCACTTTTGCCGCTAGCTCTGAATTCATTTGTGACGACGGACGCACACTTGAAGAAGATAACATGGAAACATCACCCTGTTCTGGTTCCTCTGAAATAGAAACTGAGAGAGTAGAGTGACCTTGTGGAGAAAGAGCCGGCATCACTCTTTCTCCAGAAACAACATATCGTGACACACGTTTCCAATGTTTCTCATCCCAATGTTCACATATAGGACAGGGATTAATGCGAGAACACTGACTACAATTAATACAATGATCATGAAAGTCAGAGGAAGATTTCTTCCTATTACAATTTGAACAATGTCCCTTCATTGTGAAAGAACAGCAATAAGTCCTAGTTACTCGCAAAAACCCCTGACACAAAGATACATAATAACATGATCCATTAATAAATGAAAAAACAATTGCAAAACAAAATAATTTTGAAAAAATATTTTTTCAGAAAAGCCCAAGTTGCTGAAAAGTAACGTTGAGCCCCGATGGATCCGATGGCAAAGTGTGGTCAAAAATTTTAAATTTATATAAAATAATTAATGAGACACTTTCGGATAATATAAATGTATCTTATAATGAGATAAACTACCACAAAGGCAAACAGCCCCCCTCAAAAAAGGCTGTTGCCAATGAAAACAAACAGTGTAAACACACTAGAAAACATGACTCCAGGCACTGAAAAAACTGGCCCGGAATCAGTCATCAATTACACTCTATCTGATGCAAAACAGAGACTCCCAGGGGAGAATCTGTAGAACATCAGATGGAAGATGCAGAACACAAACGTTATACACCCATGGGTAAAAACGTAACTATGGGGAAAATAACAGAAAACATTCTGTAACCAAGCAACTCTCCCAGGAAATTTTAGAAATGAAACTTCTCAAAAATATGCCAAAAGCATGGGAGAATTGCCAGGGGGGACTTTAGAAGGCTAGGGGAGAGGAAACACTGAATAAGCAGTGCAACAATTAGCAAGAATGACAACAAGAGGCCCATGCCTCGAAAATAGGCAGCTTAACATAATTTCATCAAAAAATTTTAAGTACAGCCCTGATTATTTTTTGCCACTTCTTTTTCCTCTCCTCCTTCTATCCTCCTTAGAATCACATTTTCTCCAAAAATTACGTGTCTGGCATCCTTTAAACTGAGATTTACAAGCACAAAGATCAGTGAGATGTTGACTGATGAAGGGCCA